>CM053595.1:121577907-121604253 GCA_028646575.1 Pseudocheirus occidentalis
CGTGTTTGTGTGGGAGCTGCGGTGCTTTGCTGCTTCTAAGCCGCCATCTTGGCTCCGCCCCCGAAAGAGAAGATTTTACATAAAATTATGAATCTTCATTATGTATAGCTTGCTTTTTCTTTTAAGTATATGATAAATTCATCAGGTAACTTCCAAAGCTATTGTGTCTGTCAGTTTCCTTCCAGCCTTCCTTTTGTTCTCTTTAAAACACATATTTGTGACTATAATTCTTTTTTTTTTTACCGATAACTATGTGTTAATTCCCTTCTCCCTCATAATCCTTAAATGGAATAACAAAATAATACAAATAAAACAAAACTTTTGTCCTTTCTCTGCTCGAGAAAATTTGGTGGCTCCGAATTGCCTATATGTTAAAACACAAAAGTTCTTCATTTATGTTTCACAATCTGGGTCTGGGTTATCTTTCTAGACTAATTTTCTTTTATTTCCCCTCACACATCCTTCCTTTCAGTCAAACTAATTTACTTGCTGCTCCCCAAATAACATTTTATTTCCTACCCTCATACCTTTGCACACACAAATTGTCCCCGTGTTTGGAATGCTTTCCTTCTCTATCTGTCTCTTGGAATCCCTGGATTCCAAGGATTTCTGTAGGTATAGGATGCCTGATCCTATAGAAACTCATTCCTGTCCCCTTAGTTGTTAATGTGAAACTACTTTCTATTTTCTTTGTATATATTTTGTATTTATTTATCTTGTGGGTGATGTTGAATCCCAGTGGAATTTAAGTGTATTGAGGGCAAAACTCATATACCTGTTTGTTTTTTATATTTAAATGTCTCCTTTACTTGAATTGAATTGGTCCGAGAAAATAGATGATGAAACCCCTCAGTAAGGAGGAAGAAGACTACAGGTATAGAATGTTGCATAGGCTGTCAGGCCTGATATTATTTAGTTGTTTTTGTTTAACTATTTTCCTTGTCAAAAGTGAGAGTTCAGTGGGAGAGGGGTGTATTAAGAAATAGCACAGGAAGCCAAAGGCATTAATAAAGCAAAGAAGAAAGAAGATTAACTGACTATCTACTTCTTTTGCTTACCAAAAACTCCATAAAGATTCATTCATTCATTCATTTTCTCAAATATCTCATAATTGAGAAATGGAACTTTGGATAGCAGAAATTATTATCTAGTCACTGTAAAGTTATATTTTTCAGTGTAAATTCATAAATTGGCATTGTGGGTTACAAATCAGCATGCTGTGAATTTGATTAACTGGAATAAGTTGCCTAGAGCTTGATTATTCCTAGGTAAGTTAATATAATTAAGTTGAGGAAGCTGAAAAGCTGAGAATCAGACCCTGGATCCACAGTTATCCTATCAAGCTTTGGTTGATTCATGAAGTCTAGCAGGAGCAATTAACAAGTATCCTTTTTCTTTATCATCTCTTAATATCAACAGATCTCTTTTTTCCCCTAAAACCTCTGTAGTTTCTCTGTAAATCAGCAGTTCTCAATTTGTGGCTCACGACCCCTATAGGGGTTAAAAGGGGTCACCTAAGACCATCAGAAAACATATATTTCCAATAGTCTTAGGAACCGAGACACTGCTCCTCTGCCCACATGCAGATACACCCACATACGAGTATTAAAGGGTCGTACATTACAAAGGTTGAGAACCACTGCTAAATGATGAAATGATGATGATGATGATATTGATGATAGAGTAGAATAGAAAAAAAGAAGAGAATGTGAGCTCCCTGGGGTCAGGGATTTTTTTTTTTGCATCCACATTACTTAGTACAAGGCCTTCCAGATCCTCAAATGGATGTGTGATCTCATCAATAACCATTAGACCTAGAGGTCTAGAGCACTGTGCTTTCTCCCTTTCTATTAGGAGATCCTTCTCATTTCTAGACCCAGGCATAGACAGACTAGGTGTAGTCCTGGGGAGAGAATGACTACCTAAAAGGAGAATCAGGCTCTTTTCCTCACATTCTTTGTTTGACTCTTTTTTTTCTTTCTTTAAACTTTTGTTTATTTTAATAGTTTACATCATTCATTTCCATGAGATTTTGAGTTACAAATTTTCTCCCCATCTTTCCCCTACCCACCAGCCCAAAACAGCGATCCCACTGTATACCCCCTACCCCAATCTGTTCTCTCCTATATCCTTCCCCATCACCCCTCTGATTTACCAGTAGGGCAAGAAGGATCTCCCTACCCCAGTGCCTGTATATCTTATTTCCCAGTTGCATCTAAATAATAATAATGATTATATATATATAGATAGATATAGATATAGATATATAGATATATGTACACACACACATATACTTTTAACATTTGATTTTAGAACTTTAAATTCTAGATTCTTTCCCTTCCTCCCTCATCACCCACTCCCACTGGAAAGACAAGCAGTTCAATACACGCCGTGCATATGTAGTTACACAGAACATCTCCACAATGGACATATTGTGAAAGACTGACTATATTTCCCTCCTTCCTATCCCACCCCCCACTTGTTCTATTCTCTACTTTGTACCTGTCCCTTTACAGAAGTGTGTGCTTCTAACAACTTTCCCCACCCCCAACCTGCCCTCTCCTCCATTCTTCCCCCTCTCATTCCCTTCTCCCCTACTCTCCTGTAGGCCAAGATACCCATTTTAGAATGTATGTCATTCCTTCCCTAAGCCAAATTCAGTAACACTAAGGCTGACCCATTCCCTTTTCCTTCCTGTTCTTCCCCTCCATTGTAACAGTTATCCCTTGCCTCTTCTATATGAGATGATTACCCCTATTCTGTCTCTCCCTGTCTCCTCTCATTCTATTCTTCTCTCCCACCTCTCAATTTCACCTTTTAAAATATTATCTCATCCTATTCAATTGATCCTGTGCTCTCTGTCTATGTACACATATATACACACACTCACATATGTATTCATACACATATATACTGTCCTATATAGACATATGTGTCTGTATATATAAATATACATTTATATTCCCTTCAACTATCCTCATGCTGAGAAAAGTTTCATAAGTTACAATGTTGGCATGTAAATAGTTCTACTTTGTTAAGTTATTTATGAATTCTTTTTCATGTTTACCTTCTCATGCTTCTTGTATTTGAATATCAAATTTTCTATTCAGTTCTGGTTTTTTCATCAAGAATGCTTGGAAGTCCTCCACCTCCTTGACTGACCATATTTTCCCCTGGAACATTATACTCAGTTTTGCTGGGTAGCTGATTCTTGGTTTTAATCCTAGTTCCTTTGTCTCCAGAATATCATATTCCAGGCCCTTTGATCCCTTAATGTAGAAGCTGCTAGATCCATTATCCTGATTGTATTTCCACAGTATTCAAATTGTTTCTTCTTGGAAGCTTGAAATATTTTCTCCTTGATCTGGAGCCTGGCCATAACATTCCTAGGAGCTTTCTTTTTGGGATCTTTTTCAAGAGGTGATCAGTGAATTCTTTCAAGTTCTATTTTGCCCTCTGATTCTAAAATATCTAGGCAATTTCCTTGAGAATTTCTTGAAGGATGTTTTCTAGGTTCTTTTTTTGATCATGGCTTTCATGGTAGTCCAAAAATTTTTAAATTGTCTCCTGGATCTATTTTCCAGGTCAGTGGTTTTTTTCAAGGAGATATTTCACATTGCCTTCTATTTTTTCATTTGTTTGGATCTGTTTAATAGTATCTTGATTTCTCATAAAGTCATTTGTTTCCATTTGCTCCACTCTAATTCTGAAGGAATTATTCTTTTCAGTGATTTTTTGAGATTCTTTTTCCATCTGGAAAATTCAACTTTTTAAATCATTCTTCTCCTCATTGGCTTTTTGGGTCTCTTTTGCCATTTGAGTTCATTTATTTTTTAAGGTGTTATTTTCTTCAGTCAGGTTGTTGACTCTTGTCATGATTTTCTTGCATCATTCTCATTTTTCTTCCCAATTTTTCCTCCAATTCTCTTATTTGGTTTTCAAAATCCTTCTTAAGCTCCTTTATGGCTTGTAACCAGTCTACATTTTTCTTGGAAGATTTTGCTGTGGGAGTTCTGACTGTGCTGTCTTCCTCCCATTCCATGCTTCAATCCTTTTTGTCTCCAGAAAAGGAATCTAAAGTTGGATTGCTGTACTTACTTTGCTTCCTTTGCTCAATTGCTTGACTTTTAGCTCTGTGGAACTCTGCTTCCAGAGGGGAGAGCTTTGTCCCAAATCATTGGGGTTTTCACAGCTGCTGGAGCTATTAGGAGGCCGTGGTCTCTGCAGCCTACACCAGCTTTGGCTCACTGTTCACGTACCTCAGGAACACCACCCAAGACCACAATCCCGATCCAGGCAGCTTAAGGCAAGAGCACTTAGTCTCTGAATGATTGCTTGGTCCTCCTGAAGCAGTCACATGGAGGTGGCTGCAGGGCCACCATTACTGCTGCTTTCTTGCCCTGGGGGCAGACAGCTGCACCTGCTTTTCTCCCACAAATTTAGTGGAGTTCCACTGACCTTTCACTTAGTCCTTGTTTCTTGTGGGTTGATAATTCTGGAAATTGCTACAGATGCTGGTGATCTACTCTCCTGAAAGCTCCAGCCTTGGCTTGTCCTGACTGCCCTGAGGCCAAGCCATGGTTTCAGGCCAGGCTAGTTTTGGCTTTTAGCGCTCCGCAATGAACCCTTCCTGTCCCACCTACTGGGCTGCCTTCAGTGAGAGCTTTGTTTCTCTGTACTTTTGTGGGCTCTGGAGCTCTAAAATCTGTTTAGAGTCATATTTTATAGGTATTTGAGAAGGTTATGGGGGAGCTGCGGAGTTTTCCTGTTTCTACGCTGCCATCGTGCCTCTGCCCCTTTGTTTAACTCTTTATCCTTTCACCCTAGTCTCCTAGGGAAATTTACTTAAAGCTTTGATTTTGTCCCAACATCAAGGGATTCCCCCCCACCCCAAAGTGAGGAGGGGAGAGAGGGAATCAATATACAATGTAAAGTAGGAATGGAATAACTACTTATTTCCACCAATTGGTCAGTCAATAAAGACTTATTAAGTATCTATTATGTGCCCAGGCACTATACTGAGTGCTGGGGTAGAAAGAAAAGCAAAAGACAGTCCTTGCTCTCAGGAGACTCATGACCTAATGAGGGAGACGATATGCAAACTACTATGTGAAGAAAATTTATAGACAGGTTAAATTGGGGAATATCCAATAAAGGGAAGGCACTAGCATTAAAATGATCAGAAAAGGCTTCTTATAGAGGAAGAGACTTGAAGGAAGCCAGGAGGCAGAGATGAGAAGGGAGACCATTTCAGGCATGGAGAAGAGCCAGTGAAAATGCCTAGGCTAGAGTCTGAAGATGGGAGCGTTTTGTGTGAGGAGCAGCAGAGGAAGCCAGTGTCAGTGGATTGCAGAATATCTGGCAGGGAATAAATTATAAGAAGACTGAAAAGGTAGGAGGGGATCAGGTTGTAAAGGACATTTAATTCCAAACAGAAAATTTTATATTTGCTCCTAGAAGTTATAGGTAGCCACTGAAATTTACTGAATAGGAGTGATATGGTCAGATGTGTTTTAGGAAAATTAATTTGATAACTGAGTGAAGGATGGACTAGAAAGCAAAAAGATTTGAAGCAGGCGTTTGCAATTTCCCATCAATCATTCTCAGCATACTGCAGCTTTAAGGAAACAGAAAGTTTTGCAGGAGTATCTGAGGAGAATCAGACACAGAAATGTTCTAGCATTAGAAAATGAAAATTCTCTAAATACTCAAAAGGAAAAAAAATAGTTTGGATATGAGATGATAAAGGCCCGCACCAGGGTGGTGACAGTGTCAGAAGAGAGAAGGGGCATAGACAAGAGACGTTGCTAAAAGAAAGTAGAACTTGGCAACAGATTGGATATGGGGGAGTTATAGAAAGAGAAGTCAAGAATGTCACCCAGGCTGAGAGCCTGGGTGACTGGGAGGATGGTAGTGTGAAACTGACAGTATGAAATTGAAAATTGATTTTTAATTCTATTCTATTCTAATTCTAGGTCTTAACAAAAGACTGATGATAAATTTAATATCTCCCCTAACTATTCCTTACCCTTGCAAGTTTACTCAGGTAACCTCAGGTCATTTGGGTCATGACTCTATTCTTATAACTTGTTTCTCCACCCTCCTGATTTGTACTTGTTGCCTTGTAACTTCACCCCTCACCCACTTCAGAGACATTTGTTTAACTTAAAGGTCAAGCTGATTCAATCTAAGCTATTGAAGAAACTCCCAAATTCTCCAAATCTTATTTGTGGTTAAGGGGGTTTCAGAAGGGGAGGGCCAAATACTATAATACTGAACTGATTTTAGAGGTTTTTATTTTCTAGACAATCAGAAGAAAACATACCTATTCTGCTCAAGATTTTGCTTTGTCATTTTCATTGAAAAACTGGTTAGTCCATGTTTTGGCAATTGCTAGCCTTGCTAATAAATGGATTGTGCTTGGAACTTTTTCTCTGAGAATTTCTTTCAAAACAGTTGGCAACCACAAAGGGATTTGAACACAGGACTCTAATCCCCTGGGGCTGGCCCTTTGGTAGAACTCCCCATAGAGTACCATGATTTCAACAAGAGACTTCTCTTTAGGAGATTGCCCCCTGGAGGTGGACTTCCCATGGAATCCTATCTAAATTCTTCTGATCCAAGGTAAGACCCACAATATACAGGCCCCAGAAATTCTTTTCAAGGGTCAGGGATTAGGTAGGCTCTCTCACTCAGTGGTCCAGAAGCTGACAGGACCTGTCCCAGAAAGTCTCTACAAGGGTCAGAGAATAAATAGGCCTCCCTCCTCTCCCTCTGTGGAAAGACCCAATAGGACCTGGAAAAAGACCTGTTTATAAGAAGATCTTAAGATCCAGAGACTGTGCACAAAGTGAAAATAAAGTCTAGAGCTCTTAAGTTAATGAGAATATAATTATTAAAAGATCTGAAATTTGGCCTGATAAAAAGGGACTTTATCACAAATTAAAGTCTTTGGTATTGTCTGTGTGTGTGCTTCACAAAGAGCCTAACAGGGTGAGTTTGCCAAACATCTGCTTCTGCTAGCATAGACTTAACTCTTACATTGCTGAGGGTTAAGGAGGATTTTGCCAGCAAGTGCTTCTGTGTATGTCTGTGTTTCTGTGTCTTGGTTTCAATGAACGTTTGCTTGTCTACCTTGTGTTCAGTTTTCACTTTGTTAGCCTATGAGCCTGCCCTTATACCATCATCTTTGTTCATAGACTGGTCACCAATTCTGGTACTAAGATTAGTAGCAGCTGCCCCAAGACTATATTCAACACGGCAGTGTGATAGCAGCCTTGATAGCAAGACCTGTTAAAACCTCCTGGGTTTCATTTAGACCCATAAGCTGAGGACCATGTCTCCACTTGGCCAGCCTGACTGAGCCTCTGTGGAAAGCAAAGGGCTGTGGGACTCAGCCAAATCACCTGATCCCTTGGATAGGGACCCCTGGTATAGACTTAGAGATTTAGATCAGACCTCTAAGTGCTGAAGTCTCACTTTTACAGTGAGTTCTGCTTTTCCAGCTGCAGGACAGCAAGAGTAGTTAGTAGTGGTTAGTTCTGCTTTTTGAGCCATAGAACAATCTCAGAGATTCTGCATAAAGTCTGCCTGTAGAATATCATGGGGCTATTTTCTCTGACATCCTGGGTAGCCCACAGGCTTTTTCTTGGTCAGATGGTTGGTTGGTTGTCGTCTTCCATTCTTGAAGAAGACCAAAATGACATCACATTTTGAGGTCAAGGTACTGTATATCCAGATGTGAAGGTTTTACTACAGGTCAGGTTGGGCTTTTCCTTAGATATAAACTGGGAATCCAGACAAAGATTTAACTTATTAACAGCCACATCTACACTGAGGGAATATAGTAATGTGAATCCATTTATAGAAAGCAAAGGTCAATAGGAGAACCCTACATCCTCCCAAGAGTGATTTCCTTATGCCAGAGAATGGTCACAAAACACCTCACCTGTCTTGTCTGTATAATTTACAATCAGCTGGCAAGTCTCTCTGCAAGTGGGCCATCTATGTTTTTGTGTGTCCTGGTAAATTAAACTAATTTTTCCTTTTTCTGTGGCCTGAATACAAGGAAGAAATTTTTCAGAGAAAATTTCTCTCTTATCTACAGGCTCTTAGAAAGTTGTCTGCTCTTGTGAAAAGGAATACCTTTCCAGCAAGTACATATCTATCTTATTATATTTGTTTTCTTTTGGCTAACTTTTTTCTGTGGCTTATTCAGTCAAAATAAAGAGGGTAGAGTAAAAACTTTTCTGCAGAAGAAATAGAAAGACAATCATCTATCTATCTTGGCACTCCTAACCCTAACCAGGTTTGAGATTGCTGAGACAGGCACAAATAAGAAGGACATGTGTGTGTGTGTGTATGTGTGTGTGTCTGTCTGTCTGTCATGCTGGTCAAGTTAGAATCAGATAAGAGACAGATAAGAAAGAGAGAGACTTTTGTTCTCTGATCTGCATGAATCTTTTGTAGCATAACACTAATTAGAGACAAAATTTGTGGCTACTAAATTTCTAAGTTGTGATATGCTTTAAAAATTTAACTAATTAGATACTAATACACTGGGAAAATTTCATTAAGAGAAAAAATAGGATCCCATGATAGCATATCCATAGGAATCCCCCAGGAAAAATTAAATGTATCTTGAGACCAGGGGAAACTCCTGGTTCATCTGGGAACATGCTATTAAATTATGTGCTGATGATATTCCCCCCCACACTCCCTTTTCTGAAATCTTGCCTTTTCTACCTTTTACCCCTCCTTCTCAACCTCCTTCTGTCAGAGAATTTAAACAAGGGACTCACTGCTGGAGTGCTTCCCTCCCTAACCCAGCCAGTACAATGACTCCAATTAGATATCACCAACCTTTTCATCTTTGCTCTCTCTATTTGAGAAACAGAAACCCTGAGTTTTAACAAGGATTCTGATGAAAGGAAGTGGGGATTCAGGCTTATTGTATTGTCTGTGTTTCAATATGAACCAAAAACTGTCAGCAAGTGTATGTCTGCTTTACTGTGTTTGTTTTGTATAAAAAAAATTAACTTTTTTCCTATGGTTTTTTCAGTCCAAGGAAAAAGACTATTATCTAACTAAAGCCCCACTCTATAAAACTGAATTTTAAAGAGTGGGACCTCTGTAGACCATTCCTCTTAATCACAGAAAAAGAGGAAGCATATAAATCAGGAAATATATATGTGTGTATACATATGTATGCATATATGTATATATATATATATATATATGAGAGTTTTTCATTCTTCATGAACTTAGAATTCTTCTACAAATATTTATGACATCAAACTAAAACTGTAGCTATACATCATTTGGCTATACCCATATGATGATAGAGCTATAAAATGAAGGGCACTTAAATGAAAAGGTCATTATATTTAAGAAGGGTCTAATGTGACAGTGAGCATTAAAGGAGTAAGGACTAAATGAATTTAGCAGGTAGAAGAAAGTCACAGAAAGAGATGGGTTCAGAGGATGGAAGAAATAAGGAAGGTGCACTTTTGAAAGTCTTTATTGTAATTGAAAGATTATGAACAAACACTACAGTTCTCTCTCTCTCTTCCCTGGAGGATGAAGGATGTTATCATTCTAGTAAAGGTAATTTCAAAGAAAAAAAGCATTTATCTATACAAAGAGAGCATATAAAGCATGTAGAATATATAGCTATATATAGTATGTTTTTATATATATGTATATAGAAGAGAAAAGAGAAGAGAGAAGAGAAAAAAGTTTCAGTAAGTGGGCATGAGAATTGGTAGAATGCTAAAGAAAGGTGGAGTCATGTGAGTTAAGTTTAACATGAAGGGAAGGATTTGCAGTTGGTAGAGAGGTTTGGGAAAGGCTGATTAAATTCTTAAAATACTAGTGAAAGTTATGCTGACTCAGCGACCCTTTGTTCCAAGTTCTGCTTATCAACTAGTATTGGGAGAGTTATAGTCCAGGCTGCTGCTTTTGTATTACCTGCTATACATCCCAGAACAGGTCAGCTCCTACCTGTTAGCTCTCACATATTGCAATTGGGGAGGAGCTGAGATGCAATGACACAACCACTTTTACTGACGTGGACCTATCCAATTGTCTTTATCTCATTATTAATTAAACCTGGCTCCATCTTGAATCCTTTGCCGATCTCCAGTGATAACCCATCAATGTGTTGCTACCTTGAAGAATTTTTAATAAACTCCTTTTCCTGAATTTTACCTTAATAAGAGTGAAAGCCTGAACAAAGAATTTTCCTTTTAACAGTACATTCTCCTATTAGGGTTATTGTAGTAAATCAGAACATAATGCAAATCTATTTGGCATTAAGGTATTATTCAGGGATCAGAAAACCTGAGTTAAAGTTTTGTCTCAGAAATTTATTAGCAACATAACCTTAAACAAATTGCTTCACCTCTGTTTATTTCAGTTTCCTAATCTATAAAGGTAAGGATCACATAATTGTAAAGTATTCGGTACAGTGCCTGGCATAAGGTAAGCACTAAATAAATGTCAGCTCTTGCCATTACTATTACTATTATTTCTTTAACTGAATATTTATTACCCCATACTGTATTACTGCATACTGGGTTTTAGTATAAAATTAGTATAAAATACCAAAGGTGATAAAGATGAGTGATTTTCTATGTAAGATTAGTTGGAAATGTATTAAACTGACTCTAAATGAGTTTTGTTTCATGTTTTAAATACATGATATTATGTATGTTATTATTGTGCTTCTAAAATCTTTTCTTATATCGTGAAATTTGGTATTGGAAATGCTGTTAGAAAAATAATTTCTCTTGGGGTGGCTAGGTGGTGCAGTGAATAGACCACCAGTCCTGGAGTCAGGAGCATGTGAGTTCAAATGTAACCTCAGACTTTTAATACCTACTTGCCATGTGGCCTTGAGCAAGTCACTTAACCCCAATTGCCCTGCCTTCTCCCCTCAAAAAAAAAGCAAGCAAAAAAAAAGAATAATTTCTCTTTTAATCTATGTGTTGTTAGACTGAGTTGAGTTGAACTATTAAAAGAATGTGGTCAAAACATTTAAAAACAAATATTTAATTGGCTATATTTTGCTTTAAAATGGAAAATAATAACTTACTGTTTGAAGCAAAAAATAACAAAATCCTCTTTAAGTTATCCTTATCTGTGGGTTCCTTGGTGCCTTCTGCTTGGGCTAGGTCATAGGATCTTATTAGCCTTGCTGATCACTCCCAGTCAAGTTAGAATTTACTACGTTCTTTTGGAGTAAAGGGTGAGTTCTATCTGATAGATTACTTGGTTATCACTTATGAAAATTATGAAATTGTACATGTTAATAAAAATAGTATATATTGAAGTTACATTTTTTAATCAACTTAGTAACAATAGACTTTAGATTCAGAGATTTTTATCTTGCCTTAAAGGTTAAAAGGCGTTATGAATATCTGTTAGTCTGAAGATTTACAATAGTCAGCATTTTTCTTTGTCTTTTGAGTCAACTAACAGGTATTCACTGTATGTATTCAAAATGTGATTACAATTATCCTTTCCCATTGTGGTTTTAATATATTGCAGGTCAACATAAGAAATTAAACAGGAATTTGGAGGGAGTTTTGTGGAAGTCATAGATGACATGTGAAAGCCAGCAGATGACACAAAAAAGTTTAGAAACTCAGAAATGTACAATACATACGTACATACATACATATGTATCTGTATAATAGCAACCAAATTTTTATAATAAGGTACTGTAAACACCCCATAAAAATTCAGACTTCTCTGGTATTCATATCAGAAGGCCAAAAAATTTTACATGAATTTTCCAGATTCTGGGAACACCATGACCCTAACTCTTGCAGTGTGGAAGGGATAAATGTATTCTTAATTTATATATGAGGGAAAATTAAATGTCTTTATGTATGCATATTGTTAACAGTTATTGCAATAATATCCTAGTCCTAAGCTGTAATTAGTGAAATTTTGCTATCTGAGGTAAAATCTCTTGGAACTGTAATTTGATCTTATTCTGAGTTTGATTTCAGGAATGGTTGTCTTAAGTGTTATTAAACCAATAATCTATCATTCAAGGGAAATTCCCTGTGCTGCAGGAATTTTTTTTCCTGGGGAAGGTTGAGGGAATGGCCTTTGCATAGACAAAGGCAGAATCCTCACCTTTTAGACTGTTGTGCTATTTGCTTTCTAAATAAGAATTTTTCCCTTCTGCTTAATTTTGAACCTGGCTATAATACCCTATGAATAAATGTGGAACCTTGCTACATGATTGGCTCTTAAATATGACTCATGCTTAGGACTCAAACAAAGGGAGGGGTTTTTTTTGGTGATATTCCTTATATCAAATCAATCTGTGCCTTTGAGTGGACAGTTAACATTGGCATGCCCAATAATGTCCTTCTTTTAACCTTTGTCAACGTTTGGGAAACTCTAGGCCCCTACCCTGTGCTGATCAGCAGTTTGCTCCCTTGCATATCCTAGCAGTTTCTAAGTACCTCCATTCCCAGACAGAGGTAATTTCTGCAACCTTATTTTTGTTATCCCTCATCACGTTCGATACTCCCTGCAGCTTGACTGTGCAACCAGACTGTATGTCCTCCTGCTATTTCCCACTACTATAAGAATCTCCTTCCCTTCCTTTCTAGGCATCTCTGTCTGAATAAGGCAATGTATTGTCCTGAACTGCAATTCCTTGACCCTGAATAAGTGCCTCATTTTGTTTACTGATGGCCTAGTTGTTCTGAGTTTTGCAAGGCTGACATTTGGTGTCAGAAGTGGAATTTAAAGGACATCCTCAGACAATCCCTGAACATAGCCCTGTGAGTTTTGTACTTGGACCTATTTTGTCCATCCAGGGCCCAGGACCTAAACTATCCTTCAGTAAGGCTCCTTTCAGATCTCTGAACTCCTACCTTGCTTGAGTTCTCCAAGGATTTATTCAAGAGTTTATAATAATTAGTCATTAAGATTTGCCCATGGGTAATTTGGTTTCTAGGCAAATGATAGTGTTGATGGACAACCACCTTCCAGAATAGTTGCTGGATATATGGTGAAAAAATTATGGGTCACAGCTGCAAATACCTGCATGAATGGTAGGAGATAGTCATGCTTTTGAGATCATGTCTAAGAAGATTGAGGTTTCACATCAAAACTCCCAATGGAAAGCATTTAAAATTTTCCTATCTAGAAAATTGTAAACAAGAATCTGAATCTAAATTAGCTTCTCTGCAGGAAAATGTTAATCAGATTAGAACTGATTTTAAACCGTCTAAATCAGAGAATACAATCCTGTTTGTTATCAGCCCTATGTTTGTTGTTATATGCCTCTGTGTGACTTTAATTACATACTTCAGCAGAGAACCTAGAAAGATGGAGTTTTAAAACTACTTGACTGGCTAGCAGAGACTTAACCCTCATAGACATCTAATGAGGAATAAGGAGGAAAACTTTATTAGTGCTTCTGTCTCTTTTTTGTCAGATTACCCATGTTTAAAAGTTAAACTAGCTAGTTTACTACTAGTTAACTAGTTAATCAGTTTTCCCCTAAAAAACAAGAGTAAAGAGAAAATTTTTTCTTGAGGGGAAAAAAAATCTCTGTCTTTTAACTCTGGTCAAGTTAGAAGGCAGACAGGGAACACAGATTAGGGGTGTGGCAGGATCTTTTCCCCAATTTACAGAAATTTCTGACATCATAAACTAATAAGAAGCTGAGTTTGTGACAAAAATGTTAAGTTCTGTAGTGTGAATTTCCAAATTGTGGTTTGAATGTTTTTTATAAATGCTGAGATATTCTAATGAGTTTTACATTTGGATCAGAAAAGCACGAGTTATACTTTACTCTCAGAAAATTTTAGCTGCGTGATTTTAAACCGAGTTAACTCACTTTATCAATCTATAATATGAATGAAGATAGTGTCTAATATTAATTTGACAATTCATATTATTA
Organism: Pseudocheirus occidentalis; assembly: GCA_028646575.1. NCBI lineage: Eukaryota > Metazoa > Chordata > Mammalia > Diprotodontia > Pseudocheiridae > Pseudocheirus > Pseudocheirus occidentalis. The sequence continues at coordinate 121,591,841 of CM053595.1, forward strand.
GAAATATTGTTTGAAAAGTAACTCCTTTTAAAATCTGAATTCTTTGGTGTTATATATTCAGTTGTTGAAAGGATGATGGAATAGGAAAAAAGAAAACTGTTCTTTTAAAAATGCAATGGATAATGATAATGCTCTTACTGTGAATTCAACATAGAACAAATCTTTTTAAGATATCCTCATCTGTATAATGAAGAGTTCTAAGATCTTGCAAGCCTGGAAAGTAGAGAAAAGAATGTTAACAATGGTTTGTGATATTTATCCCAGCATATTTTAAGCTGATTCAATAGTAACAGTTATGAAGTTATACTGGTAAGATCACATATATATATATATACACACATATATATGTGTATGAATGTGTATCTGTATCTATTTATCTATCTATCTATCTATTCTAGTTATCTGAGTTTCATCTGTCTTTTATAATTTCATTTGGTTTGTGTATGTGTAATCTTTTTGCTGTCTTTTTGGGTCTTTGATGAAATGTGTTTTGTTTTAATTCTTTTCCAAACTATACGAATTGTGATTTTTTTTTAAATTTAAGGATTGTGATTTTTAAGAGTCACTTGTAATAGAATGAATGATTTTCTATGTAAAATAATTTGGAAAGATACTCAACTAATTATTATAATCTGATTAGTGTTAAGCTATTTTAAAAAAATTCATGATATTGTACATGTTATTGTGTTTCTAAATTTTCTTGTAAATTTTGAGAAAGCATCATTTGAGAAATGCTATTTAAAAGGATATTAAATTAAGTTATTGAAAAATTTAATTCTTTTTAATTTGGATACTGTGAAATAATTACTTTAGTTATTAGACAGTCCTCTTATAATGTGAGACCTACCTATCAAGTATTGAATTGGGTATACTTCAAAGGGAAAAAAATAATAATTTCTTGTTTTGTGGAAAAGAAAAAGTGAGAGGGAGAGAAACTTTGTAAATATCTCATTCTTTATGAACTTACCGAGTTAAGCAAAGTCATTAAACCTTATCATTCCTGTGAAAGAATTTATAACTTTACTTACAAGAATAGGATCCCTTCTCTCATTATACACACTCCTTGAAAAGTTGAGAGGGAATTTAAATAGTTGTTCATAGTATAGAGCTAACTCATGTAATGATTTGTAATTATGAACATAATGAAGTTGTATCTGAAATAATATATACTGAAGTTACATTTTAATCCAACCTAGTCTTTTTTAAAAGTCATTTGGGGTTAAGTGACTTGCCCAGGATCACACATCCAGTAAGTGTCTGAGGTCAGATTTGAACTCAGGTTCTCCTGGCGGTAGGGCTAGTGCTGTATCCATTGAACCACCTAGATGACCTAATCCAACTTAGTCTTAACAGACTCTGGTTTTGGGGACTGAATTTTGTTCAAGGAGTTAGTATGTAACACTTTGATAAAAGGATATCCATTAATCTGGATAGTATTGTCAGTTTTTCTGAAGGATTCTTTTTGAGTAAACTACCATGTGTTCCTTATCAATGTGACATTATAGAACATAATTATTTTATTGACTGATTTTATACTAAGATAAGTCTAAATCGGATAAGTATAATGAACAATAGAGAATGATACTGGATTTTTTTAAAAAAAAAGGTTTGACAAATTTTTGTTGCTAAACTGATTTATTGAAACAACATTAGAATAATTTGTTAATAACTATATTCAGCCCTAAGCATGTTGGGTGAAACTTGCTGTTTGAGATAAAACTTTGTGAGACTATAATCTGATATTATTCTAAATTTTGATTTCAGGTATGATTGTTTAATTAATTTTTAAGTCAGTAATCTACCATCCAAGGGAACTGCCACTTTTCAGAAGGAATGTGATCCTGAATTGTTATAGGTAATTGTCTCTATCTGGGAAAGGTTGAGATGATGACCTTGGCATACCCTAAAATAGGATCCTTTTGATTTGGTTCCCCTATTGTGTTACTTTGTTTTTTGAACAAGAAATTTGCCACCTGGTTAATCCTGAGTCTGGCTATGGCAAATGACTTGGAAATTTTGCTGTGTCACTGTTGACTGTGACTCTTACCTAAAATCAAACAGATCTAAGAATGCTTCATCTAATTAAACATATGTTGAATCATTCTGTGCCCCTGGACTTGGGTCTGGAAGACCAGTATTAATAATATTATAGTCATGTCCCTGACTCTTCCTTTCATAGCAAATCTCTCTAATCAGGACAAAGTTGAGCTGAAATATTTTTCTTAGTATACTGAATCTTGTTATTGCAGTTGTTTAACACTTATGTACTACTATCAGAAGTAAGTTTATAAGATCTTACTGTTTTCAGTCTGAGATTATAGTCATTTCCATATCCTAATCCAGAGGTTACCAAAGAGGGCAATATCGCCCCTGGGGGTGCTGGAACAATCCAGGGGGTTTCTCATGTTGTTTCAATAAATCAGTTTAGCAACAAAAATTTGTCAAACCTTTAAAAAAAATCCAGTATCATTCTCTATTGTTCATTATACTTATCTGATTTAGACTTATCTTAGTATAAAATCAGTCAATAAAATAATTATGTTCTATAATGTCACATTGATAAGGAACACATGGTAGTTTACTCAAAAATAATCCTTCAGAAAAACTGACAATAATATCCAGGTTAATGGATATCCATTTATCAGAGTGTTACATACTAACTCCTTGAACAAAATTCAGTCCCCAAAACCGGTCTGTTAAGACTAAGTAGTAGACCCAGATGCAGTTGGGGTACATTGAATAAAAATAAGGGGGTGGTGGGAGCATAAGGAAAGAAGAGAAGAGAAGAAAATTTTGGAAAAACATTTGTACATGTTTCATCTGTTGTGTAACAAAGTCAAATCATAGTGATTACATTATTTTCCAAAAAACACACAAAATGCAAGTTATAACCAATCGGTGGTCAAGTCTGCTGACAGGTCTCAACAAGCAAGTGTTGGCAGGAGAATGTCAGGTATTGTTGGGAAGTCCTGTATGCATTGGCAAGAATATCTGCGTATAATGACATTTATACTACACTATTATATGATTCCATTGCATAATCAAAATTTCAATGCAAGAAAAATCCCACAAATTTACAATAAATAATTAAATTTAAGATACATCATTTAAAAAGTATTCTATATATTTTTTGAAATGATGCAAATTTTAAAAATCTGTTAAAGGGTTAAATAAAGTCAGTTTCCCAGGAGTAGGGGGTGGTGGTGGTAAGCACTGAGTAATTTTTTTTTAAGGGGCAATATGGGAGCGGCTAGGTGGTGAAGTGAATAGAGTATTGGCCCTGGAGTCATGAGGACCTGAGTTCAAATCCAGCCTCAGATATTCAACACAAAAACTAGCTGTGTGACCTTGGGCAAGTCACTTAACCCCCATTGCCCTACTTTCCCCCCTCCAAAAAGTAGAAAAGAAAAAGAAAAGAAAAGGAAAAAAAAGAAAAGGAGGCAGTAGGGCAAATAAGCTTGGAAACCCTCCATCCTAAATAACTGAGTAGATGAGTACATGGTCTTGTCATCTGCCTGTTGCTAATAATTTATTCAATGCTATAAGGTCCTTGGAATATCTCAGAGTGATATGGAAGTAATTAGACAATGATGCAGAATTTGTGGGATCAAGATATAAACCTATTGATTAGTAACATTAAAATCAGAAACATCTTCTATTTTGTGTTAAAGAAAAGAATTTCAGTGCCATCAGTTATTTTATTTTATTTTTTTGCTTTTTGGAGAGCAACTGGGGCTAAGTGACTTGCCCAAGGTCACATGGCTAGCTTTTGTGTTGTGTCTGAGGCTGGATTTGAACTCAAGTCCTCCTGACTCCAGGGCTGGTTCTCTATTCACTGCACCACCTAGCTGACCCCACCAGTTATTTTAGAGGAGAATGCCTCATGGAAGTAACTTATCTTGTGTTACCTCAAAGGGAAACCCAATTTTATTTAGGTATTTTTTTTTTAATTTGGGATTAACACCTGTGTATGGGGCTTATTCCAGCTGCAAAGATGTTTTACTATAATCACCTCATTTAATATGCACTATTCATTGTATGCAATTTGGAATTAATTACTTCATATATTTACACATCCCATCCCAGGATTTTTTTTGTTGTTGCTACAATTGGAGTACTATTAGCAACTTCTAAGTAAATTCATTTATGTACTAGAAGACCATCTACTTGAAAAGACATAGGTAATATGAAAACATATTACCTATGTTTTTTTTTTGAGGGGCAAGGCAATTGGGGTTAAATGACTTATCCAAGGTCACACAGCTAGTGTCAAATGCCTGAGGCTGGATTTGAACTCAGGTCCTCCTGACTCCAGGACCGATGCCCTATTCACTGCACCACCTAGCTGCCCTCATTACCTGTTTTAATATAAGGATTAGATCCTTATTAGTCTCTACTCCTCCTAAAATGGAAATTGGAATTAATTTTTAAGTATAATTCTAAATAATTTTGAAATAAAGTGAAAAATTAATTGAAGTGGAAATTTTTTTTAAAAGCAACAAGATCAGACAATTATATATGTAATTTGAATGGTTTTAAAAATTCTACTTTTTAGGGTTTTTTAAAAACATTAGTTTTTGGTTCTTTAGTTGAACCATAGCATGTCTGGCAAAAGGAAAAGGGGACAGCAGGGGATGAGATAGATGGAGAATATAAAGGAAACAACAAACGTGAACTTGAACAGACTTTAAGAAATAGTTGAAAATAGAAGGACCTGGCAAGGTCCATAGAGTTATGAAGAGTCAGATATGATTGAACCACTGCACAACAACAAATAGTGATAATATTTGCCAAAGGTGGGGAGGGATTAGATTTCAATAAAGATGTAATATAAAAAATTTCAAAATTGAATGGAATAGATTTGTTTTTAAAGCTTAACTTAGAGCTTCAGAACCCTGCCTTCTGTAATATTTTAAAATGTCTAGGTTTTGATTTCTCAACAGCATGAAGGTTTGTTAACTTATATCGCAGGCTGATTATAAGTGGCAAAACTGAAGTTTTTCCTTTTATGTACTTTATCTTACATGTCTACTTGGATAAATATTCATCTTTACCCAGAAGGGCTCATTTTACAAGTCAGTCACTCATGGATTTCTTTTTAGGATTCTCCCTTTAGCCTGTCAATTAAGCAGAGTCTGTATCAAGTACAAGGTTTAGGTAACAGCAGGTAAGATACAAAACCTTAAATTCTCTGGAGTTCTGAGTGAATTGTGAGTTCCTGATTCTTGAGCTGGTTATTGGGAAACTAAATTTAGGTAGGCGTTCTAAATTGTATTGAGATCTGTTTTGCAAATGATTATAGCTGAAACAACTAAGAATTTCTGCAAGTAATATGAATCAGAGAAGCAGATCTAAGAGAAGCCCCTTCTTTAGAGCTTCTGTGGGGACATATTTATTCCAGAATGTTTTCAGAAACCAGATGACTACATGAGGCATCTGAGTCATAAGATATGATATAGTGATAAAATGAACATTGAGAGTGGGTTATTAGGAAGGAGGCCTAATGTTCACCTTTCCCATTCTTTCCTTCCCCATGTGCCACTGTCTCTGTAAGGCCTACTTGCTGAAGAAGACTGCCCCCAACTGAATTTGTCAATGCATCAGTCACAGGTGGTCTCAAAGACCAAGGGATAAATAAGATTAAGGTTGATGAGTTTTGGGACCATTCCCTCTCAAATTAGTCCTATTAAAGTAGAATATCTGGGATAAATTTTTTTCAGTCTTTATTCCCATATATTGGGGTTTCCAGTCCATGTCTCTATCAAGAAGTCTGTGCCACATCATAGGGCTCTCCTAGTCCTAGACCTCATAATTGCCTTTTGGCTTTGATAAATTGATTCCTAAGAACTCATGGTGGTTTCACAATGATTCAAATTTCTTATTCACAGCATGTTTGCTTCTGTAATCATTACTTCAGTTTTGCTAAACATTATGCAGTGACAGACATACATGATTTTTACTCTTCTTTGATTTGTAACTTTAATCATGCTAAGTGATTCATGGGTGGAATGGTGCCCAAGAGTCAAAGGAGGGCATTGTGACATTGAAAATTGATTTTAAATTAGATTTTGTTGAGACTTAATAAAGCTAGATTTAATATTTCCCTTCTCTATTCTTTATCCTTGCAAGTTTATTCAGGTAACCTCAGGTCACTTGGATCATGATTTTATTCTTGTGACTTGTTTCTCCACCCATATCTTGTGACTTATACCTGCACCTTTGTAACTTCACCCCTCACCCACATTCCAGAGAAACTTGCTTAATCTAAAGCTTAAACTGATTCAGTCTAAATTGTGGCAATTCCCAAATTCCCCAAACCATGTCTTATTTATGATTAAGGGGGTTTCAGAAGATGAGGTCCAAATGTTGTAATATCAAGCTGATATGAGAGATTTATACTTTCTAGCTAATCAGAAGAAAACACACTTATGTTGCTCAAGAGTTTGTAATCACTAAACAAAACTGTTTCAGGTTTCACTTGGGGTTTTTTGTCATTGAAAGTTCATTGATCCCATTTATTGGCAATTATTACCTTTGCTAATAAATGGATCATGCTTGGAACTTTGTTTCTCAGAATTTCTCTTGAGAAAACAATAATAAGCAAGTTCAAAAGGGGGTAATAATATTTAAGAAAAAAGATAATGACTTCAATTTTGGGTGTGTTGAGTTTAAAATGTCTATGGGACTTCCAGTTACAGATGTCTAGTAAGCTGCTGGAGATGGGTGCTTGGAGGTAGGAGAAAATTAGGACTGAATAAGTAGATTTGAGAATCATCAGTATAGAGAGATAGAAGAAATGCTTAATATGGTTTACAAATGTATAGTAACAAAAGACTTTAAAAAAACCTTATCTTTTAGTTAATGTAGTTTTGTTATAGTATCCCAGAGAATTGATACTTAAAACATCAAGATAAGATATAGTTTATAGAACTATTGATTAGGCATTTGATATTTTTATAATTTGTAAATTTAACCTTTATTTATTTTTAGTTTACATTATTCATTTCCACAAGATTTTGAGTTACAAATTTTCTCCCTGTCTTTCCCCCACCCACCACCCCAAAGCAGTGATCTCACTGTATATCCCTTCCCCCAATCTGCTCTCTCCTAGATCCTCCCCCATTACCCCTCTGACTTTCTAGTAGGGCAAGATGGATCTCCATACCCCAGCACTTGTATATCTATTTCCCAGTTACATGTAAATAATAATAATATATTTTAGACATTTGATTTTAAAACTTAAAATTCCAAATTCTTTCCCTTTCTCCCTCGTCACCCATCCCCACTGTGAAGACAAGCAATTCAATACAGGCCTTATATATGTAGTTACACAAAACATCTCCACAATGGACATATTGTGAAAGACTGACTATATTTCCCTCCTTCCTATCCCACCCCCCCACTTGTTCTATTCTCTACTTTGTCCCTGTCCCTTTACTAAAGTGAGTGCTTCTAACAACCTCCGCCCCCAACCTGCCCTCCCCTCCATCATCTCCCCTCTCATCCCCTTCCCCCTCACTCTCCTGGGTAATATACCCAGTTTAGAGTTTATTTCATTCCTTTCCTAAGCCAAATTCAATGAAAGTAAGGTTGATCCTTTCCCTTTTGCCTTCCTGTTCTTCCCCTCCATTGTAACAGTTATCCCTTGCCTCTTCTATATAAGATGATTAACCCCATTCTGTCTCTCCCTGTCTCCTCTCATTCTATTCCTCTCCCACCTCTCAGTTTTACCTTATTCACAATATACCTGCATAGTGCTTGATTGTAAAATATAACAAATTCACTATATAGAGGACAGGAGCAAAACATTTATCCAGACACCAGAAAACTGAATCCCAAAACCAGTAAGCCAATTCTATCATAGCAGCAAAGAAGTTAATAAGCCACAGCATCCTTTAGCCTTCCCACAAACCAACACAAGACCAATATTTGGTCCCAAGTCTGTCTCCTTCTGAAGCTTTCTCTCCTCCCAATTGTCCAGCTTGCTCTGACTCCCAGCTTCCTGTAGGCTCTGCTCCACCCTTCAACAAACTCCTCCCACCAAAGGCTCCTTGTGATTACATTCAGCCTATTAGGAGTCAGAGTTTATTTTCAAAGCAGGAAAGGTCTTCAAATTCCCATTGTCATTACAGCAAGCCAGTCCTGAAGTTAAGCTCCTCCCTCTGTCAGTAGTCACCTTCTATGATATGAAAACTTTCTTTTCCGCCAGTTAGTTTGACCAAGGGCTGCAGGATTTTGACAAGATGGCCTGCAAGGCTAGACACTTCAATTTTGGGGCCACTGTTCAATCATCTATAATCAAGCAGATTAAAAACCCCCACATTCAAAGCACAAGAGACAACCAAGGTTCTGAGATCCAATTTCAAGCTTGCCTAAACTAGCAAATCTTTAAGCTACCATGTGTGACCAGTTTGCCTTTTTTGGGGGGAAGGAGAAAAAATTGAACCACCTTTTTCTCTTAGTCCTCATAGGAAGCCCAGGGGAGAGAGAAAGAGCTACTTCTACACACTCCAGAGATAAAAGAGGAGACACTAGAAACTCTCTCCTTTTTACACTGATACAACATTTCTTGAATACCATCATGGGACCGAGGGACCAATAAAGAGATTACTTTGTAATCACAAAGCATCCAATACTTTAAGTGCTGAGCCAGCACATGGGGAGCTTTGCTGATCTTCCATCAGATGGTCTCTAAAGAAACATTACCACAAATGCTCCCCAGGAAGCACCCACCATACAAAGATGTAATAAAACACAATGCTTTTCTCAAGGAAATTATAATCTGATAATAGAGGATAAATTACATACACAAATAATTATGCTACAAAGCATAATAAGGTAAATGGCAAATTTTAAAAAAAAGGACATAGTAAGAAATTGCTGAGATATTTGCAGATGGTGGTGGTGACAGAGCTCAAAGAAGTCTTCATGGAAAAAGTGACTTATGGAAGCCTTCATGGAAAAAGTCCCCAAACAGGGCCTTGAAGAGAATTCAACAGATGTGTTATGGAAGGAGTGCATACCAGGCATGGAGGGTAATCTTCTTGATTACACAGAGAAAGTTGAATGTGAACACAAGCAAACAAACAAAAGTAAGGAGCAGCAAACCGAAATAGAACCAGAAAGATTGCTGCGATATATAGAGCTGGGCTTTATCTTCTAGGAAGCAGAGAAGCTTTGAAAGTTAGGGGGCAGGGGAGTGACATAGTCATACCTGTACACTTGGAAGATTATTTTGACATTGATGTGGAGAATGGAGAGAGGAAGCTATAGAGATGAGGAGACAAGCTAGAAGGCTATTTCTCAAGGTAAGACAAGAGGGGATAAGGAACTAAACTACTGTCACGGCCAAGAAGTGGAGAGGAAGGAGTGAATGCAGTTATACTGTGTAGTAGAAATTGAAAAGATTTGGTAGCTTGTTAAATTGGGGACATGAAAGGGAGAAAGTAATTTCAAATCTGGATGCTTGGGACTGTGGTGACACCATCCACAGATAAATGGAAGATGTAATGAAGGGAAGTTGTTATGACACGCTGAACTTAAGGTGTCAGTGGGACATGTAGATGGAGATGTCTGGGAGGCAGCTGGAACTGTGAGTCTGGTTCTCAGGAGAGTAATGAGGCTGGAGGTAGATTTGGGAGTTGTCTTGCATAGAGAACCACTGAAGCCATAAGAATGAATGAGATTGTTAAGGTAGGATATATACAGAGGAAAGAGAAGAGGAGCAAGGACAGAATCTTGGGGGACACTCACACTTAGGGATGGGAAAGGGGTGGAAGAAAGACAACTAGATAAAAGAACCAAAGGAGAGCAGTGTCACAATCAAGAGAAAATACCACACTTAACTGTGCCCTGTGCATTGTGATTATCTGCAGGTGGGGACTTTTAAAAAAGATTATATTTTACGTCAACTCATAAGGTTCATGCTTATAGAATAACCATTTCCTTGCGTCTACTGCTTTAGATCATGATCCTTTCCTCTGTAGATACTATATGATTGTTCTGTCCCTTGAGCTAAGTCCCCATAGTGGTCACAGTTACAATAGCTATATAAGGATAGAAACTGGGGCAGAAGGCTTTATTGGGAAAGAGAGACACATTGGAAGATAACCTTTCCATGACTATATTGTGAGAGAGAAAGAGAGAAAGAGAAAGAGAGAGAGAGAGAGAGAGAGAGAGAGAGAGAGAGAAAGACAGAGACAGAGACAGAGAGACACAGAGAGAGACAGACAGAGAGAGAGAGAGAACATAAAAGTAACGATGCATAATCCAAACAGGTTGGCAGTTTCCTTTTCATTGACACAGTGAGTTTCTTTTACAATGCCAGATTCCCAACTTTAAAATTCACTGAAATCTAGGTTAGGGTCACTATGAGACCTGGAGCATGGGAACAGGTAGGACTTAAATGGAGGAAAAGGGGAATTTTGAAAATATAAAGTTCTACTCTTGTGAGTCCCCATTTACCAGGTGTTCAATGAAACTCTGAATCACTATAAAGCATAGTTAATAAATGAAGTCTGAAACTCAGTGTATAAGGAGGTTGAAACTGCCTACATTTTATTCAAATCAAATCAACAAACATTTATGCATCTGCTATATATAAAGTGCTGTGGCATAGGCCCTGAAGATACCGGCCCCTTCCCCCCCCCCAAATGTATACACATATATAGACATGTTATCTCTCCAGCAAGAATATAAACTCTTCCTGGACAGAGTGTTTCATTTTCCATGGCCATTTCCATGTCCATGGCCAGGCATAACACCTTGTTCATAGAAGGTACTTTCATAATACAATCAGAAAAAGAAAACAAATTACAAAGATGCATAGCTGGTTATAACTCTGATCAGATTTCCTAAGCTGCTCAAAGCTGTTTGTCTTCATAATATTATCATCATTGTATATTTTTTCTTCTGTTTCTGCTCACTTTACTTTGAATCAGTTTCTAGAAGTCTTCCCAGGTTTTCTGAAAACATCTACTTCATTAATTCTTATATCACAATATATTCACTTATATCAAAATAGTACTCCACAAGCTGTTCAAATATTCTCCAAATGATAGATCCCCCTTCAGATTTCATTCTTGGCCATATCAAAATGATATGTAATTTTGCACATTCTTACAGTTTATTTTTGCTAAAGACTGATCCCTCTTATTCCCCTTATGCCCTTCTCTCTTTTCCCTCCTATTTCCCTGACAAATTCAGATGAAAGTGAGGTTTTCCTTGTGGGCAAGTGGGTAAAATGGGATGCCTTGTTCTGAGGGGTGATCAAAAGATGTTCTGAAACCATTAACCAGCATTACTAAAACGCAACCTTTATTAAATACCAGCTACGTAACAGGCAAAGTGCTTGGCTCTGCACAGATAAAGACAAAACTTCCTGCCTCTAGGAGTTTACATGCTATTGGTGGAAGGTGGAAAGAAAAACACACTTACAGACAAATAAATACAAGATTTGCACAAAGTAACTATGAGAAGAGAGGTTGGGATGAGCTTTGTAAAGAAGATGGCATTTGAGTCAAGTTTTGAAGGGAGTTGGGGAGGGGTGGCTAGGTGGCGCTGTAAGTAGAGTAACAGACCTGGAGTCAGGACGACCTGAGTTCAGATCCGGCCTCAGACACTTGACACATTTACTAGTCGTGTGACTTTGGGCAAGTCACTTAACCCCAATTGCCCTGCAAAAAAAAAAAAAAGGGAGTTGGGGATTACAACAGGTGGGGAAGAAGAGCATTCCTGACATGTGTCAGCTTGTACAAAGACTTGGCCGCAGTAGAGGGAATGAGGTGCATGGGAATCAGCAAGCAGACCAGTGAGGTGGTGTGATGACATCATTCTTCCACAATAAGAGCTGATAATGGGTGTTAATGGTGTTAATACTATTTCTGTACTACAAAATTAACCTACAAAGATGGGACCTAGATTGTGAAGGTCTTTAAACAGCAAATAGGAGTCTTATATTTTACCCTGAAGTCAACAGAGAGCCAATATAACTTCTTGAGTAGGGGAATGACAGTCAGGTTTGTGATTTAGGAATATCAAATTTTGGTAGCTATGTAGAGAATAGACTGCAGAGGGGAGTGACAAGAAGAAGAGGGAGCAATGAAAAGTTTTTGCAATAATCTAGGTGAGGGGTAATGAGGGTCTGAGTTAGGTTGGTAGTTATATGAGTAAAGAGGAGGAAAATGCAAGAGGTGTCATGAAAAGATAGGCAAGAAACAGTCACTGTTTAGATATCTAAGTGGTAAGGGAGAGGGGGAAAGTTAGGAATGAACTGGTTGTAGCAGGTGCTATTATTATCCCCATTTTATAGATGGAATAACTGAGGCAGGGGTTAAGTGACTTCCAAGGGCTGTATTTGAACTCAGGTCTTCATGACTCTGGTGTTCTATTCACCACACCACCTGGTAGTAATA
>CM053595.1:121611488-121664965 GCA_028646575.1 Pseudocheirus occidentalis
CCCCCCAGCTTTGGCTTGCTGAAAGTGCACCCCAGGACTACCACCTAAGACCACGATCTGGATCCAGGCCACTCAACGCAAGAGCACTTGGCCCTGATCAATTGATTCAGCCCCCCTGCGGAGTCCGCAGGCCAGGGGCTCTAAAGCAGCCTGGTGGGGGCCACCAGCGGATCCAGCAGTTCCCTTCCCCCCCTGCTTCCTTGTCCCGGGGGCAGATTGGCCGAACTGCTTTACCAACCCCAAATTAAATTTCAAAGTTTCACTTTCACTAACTGGTCTCTGAGGATTTGAGGATTCCCTTAGGCAGGTGCTTTAGATTTTCTTTGAAGTGGATACTTGGGAGGCTCACTCATCCAGGCTGCCGTGGGGCCTAGTGTGGCCGAGGCTGTGGTTTTGGGCTGGCCGGGTCACTGCTCCACTGTGAGCTGCACCTCTCCTGTCCCATTCCTCATGCCTTGGCAGATGTGGAGGTGCTGGAGGCTGTAGATCTCTCCTGCAGACTGCCTCCGGTGCCCGCTTGGCTCAGCTCGGCCAGGCTACTTCCCACTGCCCAGGCCTGGCCGCAGTCCTGGCTTCAGGCTGTTCCAGCCTCCATTCCCGGCTGCCACGATGAGCCCCTGCTGCCAAGCTGCCTTCAGCGAGAGATGTGTTCTCTGTATTTTTTTGTGAGTCTGAGAGTCCTAGGCTTTATCTGGGTTCATATTTTGTGGTTTTTTAGGGTGGTGGTGTGGGAGCTGCGGGACCTTGCTGCTTCTACACCGCCATCTTGGCTCCGTCCCCCGAGAGTTGCCTAGAATCATATTTTATAGGTATTTGAGGTGGTTGTGGGGAGGAGCTCACAGAATTTCCCTGCTTCTATGCCACTATCTTGGCTAGGCCCCAGAGGCATAATTTATACACGTTAAGTTTGAGATGTCTATGGGTAATCCAATTTGAGACATCTAAAAGGTAGTTGGTGATATAGGAATGGAACTCAGGAGAGAGTCCAGGGAAAGATATACAGATTTGGAGATCATCTGCATAGAGATGATAACTGAGCCTCTCAGAAATGATGAGGTCATGAAGTGATAGTTTAAGTGTCTAACAACTTGCCCAGGGTCACACAGATTACATTGGAGGTAGAAATGGTTCATTGTAATGAACTTGTAAGGCTGGCTCTCTCCCCACTACACCAAGTTGCTTTTTTATGTAGATGACTCCCACATCTAAGTATCCTTCCCAAACTCTCTCCTGAGTTCCTCTGTCACATCTCAATGAGAGACAGAGGTTGGAAGGATGTAAGATGAAAGGAAGTCTGTTATTTGTGGAGCAATTATTCCAGAGAGCATAGTGTAAGGAACAGGTAGCTTTTGAGTGGGATGCTGGAGAGGTTGGATTGAAAGGGATGAGAACAGATAGGATCTTAGAGGTCATTAAATCCAACCTCATTTTGCAGCTGGGAAAATGTTATTGTCGTTCTTCCCTAATTTCTGAAGAGGACTCATGACACCATGGGGCTTTGCACATGAATTGGATTCAAGTGAGGCAGAGTCACTGATGTCCAGTGGCTTAGGATACAGCGGATGACCCTGATGTTGGGGAAATGAGAGCCGGAGAGTTTAACTGACTTGTTCAATGTCAGCAAGGTACTAAGTGGCTAAGATTTGAAAGTAGATCCTCTGATTCCAAATATAGAATGATTTTTAGTGTAGTATGCTGTCTCCCAAAGTCTACAGTCAGTAGATGGAGGTAGGCAGGTTGGAGAAGTGGTTTCTTTCCTTCTCCCTTACCTCAACATTGAAACCTCTAAGCTAAGACACAGCTTAGAGATATGGTGGACAAAAGATATGGGATTGTCCTAGCCTCCAGTGGAGGGCTAGAGTGGGTCTTGGCTATTCGGGAGCCTTGCTCATCCCAGGCCCTTTCTCGGCTCTGGGATCACATCATAATGAGTCAGCATTGGAAGGTTTTTCAAAGCAGCAGCACCCTGGTGCTTGATCACCAGAGACAATTTGTGGGCTTGTATTCAAAGAGACCAGCATAGGTTCCAGCCCCTTTAATCACAGGATCCAATAGGCATCTAGTGTACTGACATAAATACCTACTTTCCCAATACAGGGACCCAGCCCTTTCCCCTTGCAGCCAGTGACTCCGAGAGCAAAACAAATAGTTGGAATCCCAGGACAGCTCTGGCTGGGAGCCACCCCTTACCCTGGGGACAGCATGTTCCTCTGCTGCCAAACCCCAGGAGTAGGCACATATTCATCATTTTACCCTCACTTCTGTATATTTTTATTTGAACTGTGTTTTCATTGAAAAAAGTATATGTACTTATATGGGAGAGAAAGCAGTAGCACAGTGAATAGAGTCAGCATGTCTACACTTGTTGCCTGCATTTCTCCTTTCACTCACTTCTCAGCCCTTTGCAATCTAACTTCCAACATCATCATTAACAGTCTCTCTTCTGACCTTTAGTCCTGCATTGACAGCTGCCTATTTGACAGTTCAAATTGAACAGAACACAGGTCTGATCCGTTTGTATTAAAAAAATAGGCTTCACCTTTGTTTTAGACCCCTCATCTCCCCCTCCTCTCCCGTCTTGGATACCCACAGTGGGGTTTCACAATTTGGAATTTAAAAAATTTACAATTTACAATTGTACAAATAAAATTACAAATGAAAACATATAATTTACAATTACAATTTAGAAAATTCTGCTTTGACAGGAAAAACCTGGCAAATGCAGGGTGGGTTTTTTTTTTCTTTAAACTTTTCCTTGCTGGGGTTCAGTGGAAGTGGAAAAGGAGAAGGTGGGAATGTTACATGTTTGCATTAAAAAGTCAGAATTATGAAAAATGATTTAATATTACACTTGTCCAATTCTTCCTGTGGAAGAATGATATCATCAGCTACTTCCTCTTAGCTATTTTCTGTAAAATAGAGGCCACTGATAACTATTCCCTTTGTAGATTGTCTTTGAAAGGTCTTCTTAACTATTCATTCAAGGTTCTTATAAAGAAATGAAAATTTCATATGTGAGAAAGAAGAAAAGCCTTTAAGAAAGGCCAGGTGATACTTATTCAGTACTATCCAAATCAAACTACCAAAGGATCCACTCTGACTGTGTGTTTTTTATGTTCTTTGTATCATGGATCATCTCTCCTAGCAGTCTAGTAAAGGAAGACAATGAGCCCCTTTTCAGAATAATCTTTTTAAGTGAATGAAATAAAATATGTAGAATTTACAAAGGAAGTCATTTGTATTGAAGAGTAGTTACCAAAACATTTTAAGAACAAGTCCATGTATCCTAGGCTATGAACCTCTAATCTAAACCTGAGATTCCAGAGGAATAAAAGGTCAACAATCTCAAGGTAGAAAAATATGAGAACAAAAGGACCTACTAGTACCTGATCTGTAATTATACTACAAAGCAATAATCATTAAGACTATTTGGTGTTGGTTAAAAGGTTTCCATTTCTCAAGGAGTTCAGCACCTGGCTTCCCAATCTTCCAGCTCTTGAGGGAAGAGACAGGCAGAGCAGGAGATGGAAGGCCTGAGGTCAAAGGGTAGGTTCTCCACATCCCAGCTGGAAGATTGGGAAGCCAGGTGCTGAACTCCTTGAGAAATGGAAAATGACCTGAAACTTTCATAGAACCCTAGTGTTGGCCAAGACTTTAGGGGTTACCTTGTCCAACTTGTACCTGAATTGTCCTTGTTTGGACAACAAAACCAACAAATAGCCACTAAGACTCTCCTTGGAGACTTCCAGTGACCAAAAAAACCCCAAATCACCAGTTTATATGGCAGCCCATATTGGCCATTTTACTTGCTGAAAGTTCTATCCATCAGGAAATATTTCCTTCCATGTTTCTAGAATCTATTTCTTTGTAACTTCTACACATTCTGTTCTAGGAAGGAAGCTCATCTATGTTGTACATTACAGACCTTTACATACGTCTTCCCCTCCTCCTTACTCTTAACCTAAATCTTCTCTTTCTCAGGCTAAATGCTTTAAAATAACTATAGACATTCATTAAGCAGATTACTATGTTAGGTGCTGGGATGGGTAGTAGAGATAAAAGTTCAAATAATGTGGTTCCTGCCCTAATGGAGCTTAAAGTCCAATAGTTTATGAAGTATTTTTCTCATTTCATCCTCACAACAGGTCTATGAGGTAGGCAAGACCAAGTATTATCCTTACTTTACAGATGAAAAAACTGAGGCTGAGGGAAGTTATTTGTCTAAAGTTGTACAACTGGACAGAGAGAATCCTGGTCTTGTGATTCTGTGTTCTGTGTTTTTTTCACTTTATCACATGCTGAGGCAACTCCCCTCAGCCTTCCATGGCTCCCAAAAGACTCTATACCAGTGTTCTAATTCAATATTACTATGGAGGGGACAGACTGAGTATTTTCTTCTTTTTTTTTTTTTTTAGTGTTGTTTTCTTCAGTCAGGTTGTTGACTCTCTTTTCATGATTTTCTCGCATCATTCTCATTTCTCTTCCCAATTTTTCCTCCACTTCCCTTATTTGGTTTTCAAAGTCCTTTTTCAGTTGATCTATAGCTTCTAGGCATTCTTCAAGTGTCTTGGAAGCATTTGGTGTAGGAGTTCTGACTGCGCTGTCTGCCTCCCGTTCCATGCTTTGATCCTTTTTGTCCACAAAAAAGGATTCTAGAGTTTTATTGCTGTTCTTATTTTGCTTCCTTTTCTTCATGTTGGCCAGTAAATTAATTGGTTGTTTTTTGTTTTTTTTTTAGCTTTGTGGAACTCTGCTTCTAGGGGGGAAAGCTCTGTTTCCAAATCGCTGGGGTTTTCCCAGCTGCTAGAGCTATTAGGGGGGTGTTTCAGGCTGGGCTGGCCTTGGCCCCCGGCCTGCCGCAATGAGCTCCTCCTGCCGAGCTGCCTTCAGCGAGAGATGTTTTCTGTATTTTTATGAGTTTGAGAGTTCTAGAATTTGTTTAGTGTCATATCTTATGGACATTTAGGGTGGCTGTGTGGGAACTATGGAACTTTGCTGCTTCTACGCCACCATCTTGGCCCCCTGAGTATTTTCTTAAAAGAAATGATGATGGATCAAGTTTGGTTCAGCCCTGATTCAGAGGCACCCAATCCTATGAGGAAAATTCACTCTCTGATTCTTTTTGGTCTCTCAGTTTAGATCAGCTTGTACTATACGCTTTTCAGTATTAGGCTCTGGAAGTGGGCAACCACAATTTTACTACAAAGCACAATCTGCAAGCAGCCACCCAGGGCTGCTGTTTAAGTTGCTCAAAAGGTACACTCAATGAAGCCCATTCTTAGAATTTTCTTCCTAAACCTTGTAGGAGGGCCAGGACTCTGTCAGAGGCTAGGTTTGATGCCTGAAACAAACAAAAAAATTCATCCTTGCCCTTAGCACACATCACAGATATAGTGGAATGAGCATGATGGAAATATAGCACAATGGATATAGTGAAAATTATAGGTGTCACTTAACTCTTTAAAAACCAGGCTAATTATGGACATTGTTTAATCTCTATAAAAATAGGTGTGGTAATACTTGCACTATCTACCTGAGTTGTTGCAAGTAAAGCATTTTGTAAACCTTAAATCTATAGAAATCTACAGAAAAACTATAGAAAGTATTTGTTCAGCATTCAAAATGTGGTAACCTACATTTTAGGAACACTTCCCAACCCCTTTCCCTATCAAGCTCACCTAAGAAGTCAGCTAACACCCGTATTCCTGGTCCCCTAGGAGACTCACCAACAAAACAGACCTAGCCCACCAGCCAAGTCAGGCCTGCCCAAGCCCACCAGAAAGCCCACCAAGCAGAACACCGCAGCCCTTCACCCTTACCTAGGAACCAATCAGAGGATTTTTACTGTTTGAATAACTGACAGACAGATCATTAATCAAAGCTATTTTTTGGCTTCTGTATTTTCCTGCTTGTTCTAAGAAACCGTTAAGTTGTGGGCTCCCTTAGCTACCGTTATGTTGTGGTTTTGGTCTATATGAACCCCAAGAAAATGCATCTTGGGTTGCTTGATTTGGGTAAGCTTGACCCCTTGCAGCTGTGGGCTTATTAAACTCCACTTCTAAAATGATTAATGGTCTCAGTTGCTTTCATTCTCATTATAACACAAACCCCTTCACAACCTAGCCCTCTATACCCTTCCAGTCTTTTTACACCTTACTCTCCAACAATTAATCTTTGATCCAGTGACACTGGCCTCCTAGCTATTCCATGAACTAGATGCTCCATCTCCTGGCCATTCTCTTAGACTGTCCCTTATGCCTAGAATGCTCTCTCTTCTCTACTCCGACTCCTGAACTCCTTGGCTTCTTTGAAGTCCCAACTAAAATTCCATCTCCTACAAGAAGCCTTCCACAGCCCTTCTTAATTTTCAGTGCCTTCTCCCTTTTAACTATTTATTTATCCTGTATACAGCTTGCTTGGTATGCATTTGCATGTTCTCTCCCTTGTTAGACTGTAAGGTCCTTGAGAGCATTGACTCTTTTGCTCTAGCACATAGTAGGTACTTAATAAATGCTTCCTACCTTTATAGCAGGTCACTTAGAAAGGCAATATAATGTAGCTGAAAGAAAATTAGATTTAGTCTTACAGGAGTGTGGCCATCAAGTATGCTGCTTGGAGCCACAGCTGAGAGTTAGATGACAGATGGACACCAAAGGTGAATGAGCAGCCTTGAAAATAGCTCAACAAGCCCTCATACCAGAGGTGCTGGTCTCCCCACCCTACTACATATCATTTGGCGTTCACCTTTCACTTAGCTCTCACCTGTGGCTCCAGGAGGCTGTGGCATGCTCAGAAGCCATACCCCTAAAAAATTCTCTAGGCAGACCAGCTAAACCAGGTTGAGGGTAACCAACTGGCCTCAAACCCAAGTACATGAAGACTTCACCCACCAGCATGGCCAAATGAAAACAATTTGTTCCAACCTGCAAGGCTGCTGAAGCAGGTGCTGTGGAGTGCTTGCTGTTTGTCCTTCATTCCAGAAAATGACCATGATATCAGGAAGGTGATGCCATGACTTGCAAGTGAATTAGATTTAAGTGAGGGAAGGCTGTGCAAAGTCACCAGCCTCACTTTCTCCTCCAGTATAGATCAGGACACCTGGAGATGTTGAGTGCTTAAAACTTGGTCAGACACTGAACCCAGCAAAGTCATCCACTAACTGCATCCTGGGCCATCTCCAGTCATCTTGACTTGTCTTGCTATTGGACTTCGATGACTGGATGAGGGAGTGAGGCTGATGACTTTGTGCAATTCTGCTTCACTTAAATTGAATTCAAGATCACCCAGGATGTCTTTGGTCCCTCTTAAAAAAAAAGACCACCACCAAACTGAATGAATTAATAGGAGACTGGAAACTGGGACACTTGGGTCTTAGTCCCAGGTATGTCATTAACTAGTATGAGCTCGATGAAGTAATTTTCTCTGGGTCTCGGTCTCTCCATCTTGCAAAATAATCCAGTGGATTTAGGAGATCCTACAGAATCCACTTCTCAAGAGTCCATGAATGAAGTCCGAAGACTCTTCAGAGAAGAGGGGGCCTTGAATTGTGGATGAATTCGGTGCCTTCTGGACGGCAGACACACACCTAACACAGGAGCCCAGCACTCTACCTCCTGCTCATCTCACCCCGGTAGCAAAAGCTGCAAATACACTCCAAGGTGACTTCCTGGTTTCCCTCCCTCTACCTTTTCCCAAGTCAAGCTCGAGAAAAACCTACCAAGTTTTAAGTCCCTTCGAGGCGGCAGCGCGCAGGCGCGAGGCACGTAGCGGGCCGCCAGTCGGTTCTTTCCCATGTTCCTTTCCTTCCCCTTCCCTTCCCCCACCACCTTCCAGGCCGGGACCGGATGGTTTCCCGGCTTGCCCCGCGCAGGCGTTGACGTCCGCACAGCTTCGTCCCCGCTGCCGCTGCCGCCATTGGTGTCGGCGCTTCCTCCGTCCATCCCCATCTTGAGTCTCGGGTCTTTACCTCTTCAGCCTTTCCTTTTCCTCGTCTTCCGCTGCTGTTTTGCCCCAGCTTCGGGAGTCTGCTGCCGCGAGGGAGAAGCTGCCCGGGTGGAGGGTGGGTGGGAGGGTGGGACAGGGTGGGGGGGTCGGTGGGCAGGCAGGCGGTGAGGAGCGGGAAGTGACAGGGCCCCCCCCACCCCACCCGGAGACCGAGCCTCGGCGCCACCCCTGCAGTCCCGGCTGGCGCCCAGCGCCGCGCCGTCCTTAGCTGAACCGCGCGGGACCTGGCCGGACCCGACCCGACCCTCGGCGCCCTCGCCTCCGGGACGCGGGGCCAGCCCATCCCCTCCCTTCTTCCCCTCCCCTCCCCTCCCCCTTCCCCCTTCCCCCCCAGGGCCTGGTTTATGAATTATGTCGGCCACCAGTGTAGACCCTCAGGTAAGTCAGAGATGTTGGGGGGGGAGACTGGGGTTACCTTCGGGGACCCCACCCCCTGAGTGCGTATTAGGGGAGGGGGGAGGGAGAACTCCTCTGGGCTGTTTCCCTCTCCTTTCCGCTGCTCATTCATCACCGCCCCCCCAACCCCCCTTCTCAGTCTGGGCTGGTTTTCTGAGATCTTCCAGCTATTCCCTTTCTCCCCTCCTTCGGTAATTCCCAGTTTTCTCCAGTTAAGGTGAAGCTTTTTTTGGGGAGGGGGAGGAAGAAAGTATGTCTGTGATCTGGAAGGTTTGAGAAATTTCCCCACGCGGCATGTAAACTAAACATAGGTTTGGATTGATAATTGCGATGAGGAGTGAATACAGTACTTTCCGTTGTTTAAAAAAAAGAAACAAAAACATTCTTTTAAACAAGACATTTGTAACTTTGGTGTTTTTCTTTTAAACTTACTTTACTGGACTTAAATGAATCCCTCCACGAGTAACTTTCTTTCCTCCTTTCTTGGACTTTTTCTGTATTTGGTCTCCTCGACTATGGCTTTACAGAGAACAAAAGGACAAGATAATAAAGGTAAGGAAAGTTCTGGGAATTTGCATTTGATTGTATAATAGTATGTGATGAAGGAGGAGCTCTATTTGAAAATGATTCATATTTGCAGTAAAGACCATATGGAAACCACCTCATGAGCCACCAAAGTTTTTTTTTTTCCTTTAGATTTTTAAGAAATGCTTTGGGTTACATGCAGGATAAGATTATTAGCTTGTTGAAGAAAATACATTTTCAGACAAACAGTACCATGAAAGGCATTGTGCTGTACAGGAAAGCACAGGCCTGAAAGTCCCTAGGAGCTGGCTTTTCTTCACAGCTTTTTCACTGTGTAACCTTGGGCAAGTCATTAGGCCTCATTTACCTCATTAGTAAAGAGCAGAATTTGGATTGATTATGTGCTTTTCCCTATATTCTTGTTTTTATGCTAGAGTAGTGAAGGAGTTGTCATACTGAACCATCACAGAATTGAATGGTTTTAAATTAATATTCCAGGTGTTTATTACCTAGTTCTAAGATAACTTTCTGTAGAATTGTCATTTGAAGTCTTTGCACTGATTTAATATGTGCTTTTCTGGGAGGGAAGTTTAATTCTTTTTTGTGGTCTTGCACTTTAAAAAATCTTTTAGAATAGTTGAAATATTGTTTTTTAAAAGTTATAAAACAAATAATCAGAAACCTTCATATTTTTCCAGAAGACTTTTTATTTTGTCAAGATCACGAATGGGATTAGAACTCAATTATGTGACTTCCAGAATTTTTTGTCATGTGATTGTAGTCATTTGTCTCAGCTAGATATGCATTACAAATTTTGTATGTTTTCCTGAAATAAATTTTCTGTTGTGTCCTTAGTTTGGAATGGAATTTGAGTCCCATTTGAGCTTACCTTTTTATTTATTAGGAGGTAGTTTCTGTGACAGGTATATATGTGCATTTGTTAATTATTCATTAAATACCATGTACCATCTTGGGGTACAGGTGGAGTAGTCTGGGAAAGGCTTTCTTCATAAGGTGATTTTTGGGTGGAGGCTTGAAAGAAACCAAGGATTCTAAGAAGTGAAGATGCAGAAGAGCATTCCAGGGATAGGGGACAGTTAGTTGGAAAGGCTCAGAGATGAAAAATGGAGCTTGTGTGAGGAACTGCAAGTAGACCAGTATAGTTGGACCACATTCTTGATCATTTATATACTTTCTATGTATTCTAGATTTTCCAGAACTTATAAAAATACAATATGTAAGGTTATTGAAAGTTCTGTATGGTTATTTACAGTACTATTAATGGTTATTTCCATTTTTTCATACTTGAAACTATTTAATTTTTCATAAAAATTAAGGGGAAAGGAACTTGACCTTTTTTAGCTTGCATTGTGGTATACAGAAAGGGGTGATTGTTAATAAACTTTTAAGGTGTAATATTTTGCAATTTCTTATTCTAGTACAAAATGGTTCGTTGCATCAGAAGGATACAGTACATGACAATGACTTTGAACCCTACCTTTCTGGACAGTCAAATCAGGTTAGTATGTTGTTAATGTGTTCTTTAAAAATTTGTTTGGATTGAAATTTTTTTACTTTATATTTTAGGGCTATTTTTTTTAATGCCCAAAGAATAAATAAAACAGTATAGTTTCAAGTGAAAGAAGCCCTGAAAAAACTTTAAATCAGAGGCCTGACTAGCTTTTTGACTCTTAAAATATGCTTTTATATGAAGCATGGATTCACAAAAGTGAAGATGAGGGTCTTTATTTCAAGCAGTAGCATGGTGTAGTGGATTAGAATGCTGGATTTGGAATCAGGAAGACCCTAGTTCAAGTCTCACCTCTGACTCTTACCTGAAAGATCTTAGATAAATCACTTAACTTCATGGGCCGCTCTCCTCATCAGTAAAATGGAGGTAGGGGTGGGAAGGAGTAAACTAAGTTTGGCTTCTAAGATCTGTTCCATCTCTTAAGGTCTTCTGGTTCTTTCTGGTGGAACTGCCTC
Source organism: Pseudocheirus occidentalis (assembly GCA_028646575.1). NCBI lineage: Eukaryota > Metazoa > Chordata > Mammalia > Diprotodontia > Pseudocheiridae > Pseudocheirus > Pseudocheirus occidentalis. The sequence goes on from CM053595.1 coordinate 121,622,400, forward strand.
CTGTGGAAGGTTGGAATAGAATAGATAAAGGAGTCTGCCAGTGACTTTGAGAATTGTCATTTAATATGGTATGTTTAGCCAGTCTTTGGGCATTGTAATAAGCATACCTTCAAAAGCTTCAGAGCACTAGGTTTGAATTAGATGACTTGGACTTAACTCTTGCTTCAGTTCCTTCATCCTGTGTAACCTTGGGCAAGTCACTTAATATCTCTGGCCCTTTTTTTTCCATCTGTAAAATGAAAGATTTAGACTAAATGATCTCTGAGGTTCTTTGCAACCCTAAAAATCTGTGGTCCTGTAACTTATATTTAGAACTATGAAAAAGTCTTGTTTTCTTAGTTTTAAACTTGGAACATAGCTTACTTTAGACGAATGCTTCTCCTCCCACCCCACATACTTTGACCTTCCACAGAGCACCCACTTCTGATGACTTTTTTTTCCTGGCTATCTTAATACTGGCTCCCTGCCAGGTGTTAAGTCAGGGACTAAGCTATTAATAGCCCCAGTAGGCTGACAAGTCCCATAGAGATGAGCACAGGCCATCCAGAATTCCTTTGCTGCCTCTTGATTAGTCTAACTCTCCTCCAGAGCCAACCAGACTCAGAATAATCTAGCCTGCTGCCTCTCTAGTTAGCAGTGCGTTGCCCTGGGCTTGGGAAGCAGAGATGACCTCAGCTCAAGTCAGGATCATAGATCATAGATTTGGAAATGGAAGAGCAGCCTCAGAAGTAATTTAGTCCCACCCCCTCATTGTATGATGAGGAAACTGAAGCCCAGGAAAGTTAAGTGATTTTCCCAAGGTCATAAAATATTAAGTGGTAGACCTGGATTCTGTCTGCTCTGTATATCCAACATTCTTTCCTCTTCACCATCTTCCCTCAGGTCAGTGACAGAAGGCTCAGTTTTCTTTAGCTTCAGGTTCATTTTGGAGACTTTGCAATGAAACTGTTTCTTTGTCCATCATAATTATATTTTACTTTTAACTCAGTTTTGCATTTCCTATTATACCACTATGTTTGGCTGTCTTTTAGACACTAAAATTTATCCTTAGTTATTTTTGCATATATCTAATGTTTCCAATTACTTCGTAAGTTCGTTGAGGGCAAAGACTGTTTTGTTTCATGTGTGCATTCTGAGTACCTAGCACAGTACTTTGCACATAGTAAGTGCTTCATATATGTTTGGACAGTTGAATTTTTATGTGTATGCTGAATTTTAGCCAAAAAAAAAATTTTTTTTTTAAACTAACTCAACTGGCTGTTTCAAAAGTTGAAATAGCTACCTTGGCCACAATTCTATATTGTTCCTTAGATAATGTAGAAAATAACAATGTACCATTGGCCATTGACACAACAATTCTCGTTAATTTATATGAAGTTTTAAAATTCTTAGTGAGATAGAGTAAAACTAATAATTGATAATAAAACATTTTCCAAATACCCAACTGATAAGGAATTCATTTAGAAATGTTATTGGCTGCATGGAGGATGCTAGATTCTTGATGCTTGTAGAACTATAGAATATTATAGTGACAATTCATATTTCTATAGTACTTTCAGGTTTACCAAGCCATCTCCTTACTACAACTCTTTGAGGTAGGCAGTGTTCTTTTTATTGATCTTGATTTTATAGATGGAGCAGTAGGGTCAAAGAGGTGAAGGGACTTGCCCATGGTTACATAGCTAGTAAGCATTGTATCTAGGATTCACATGCAGGGTTCTTTCCACTACAGATGAGATGGTGGAGCTAATGCTCATTTGCCATCCTTATACATAAATGTAAGCTATTCTTATTATCATTGTACACCACCCTAAGAACTGGCTGCGATCTCAGAGGCCATCTGGATTACCCATCTACCAGTACCCCATCTACTGATTTTTTTTTAGAGGGTGCCGGAAGTTGTGGCTTAATTTCCTTGCCCAAAACTACTGAGTTGGAACCAGAAAGCCTTTTATCTTTTAAAAAATTTTAATTTTTATATATAAATCATTCATGGTTTCATTTCTATTTAAAATCTCCTTAATTATTGTTATAACTGTGAGCTATTTGAGATATTGCTCTTTTGTTTTTGAATTCTAACTTTTCTTGAATAGGTACATTTCATAGATTTCTTATTTCAAACAATCCTGAATTTTCAAGCTTATTTTCAGGATGTAGTATGGTAATCCATTTTTCAGTAGCGATTCTGTCTGATCATTGTAGTGAGAACCCCCTCTTTTTGATATATAGCAGACAATAGTCTTGCCAATCAAGATATTTCCAGATGCCTTGATTGTATTCTAGGTATCTAGATATTGTTGGTGATAATTCAGACTAGATGTACTAATGTTTACTATAAAACCTGAACCATTTAGGTAAAATAACAAAGAATGCCTTTGTAAATTTTATAGAACATTATGCACTTTTAGACACAAGTCTCTTTTTGCAAGTTTCTCATTTTGTTGGAAGTTAAATTGAATTGGAATGGAATAAAATAAGGCATTCATCATTTACAAAATGGTCTTTTATGAACTTAAATTCTTTTGTTTTAAAGATTCTGTCCTATCTCGTCTCTTACTGTCTTGTATAGTGCAGTAAACTGTAGTAATAGTAAGATCTTGGCTTTCCTGAACTTCAGAATTATGGTAGCCAGTTTTTCTCTATGTCTGGGGGCTTACCCCTTTAAAGATCCAAACATTAAAAAAAGTTTTGAAGTCTTTTTATTTAATACAATGTTTGTCAAATGCCTACTATGTGTGAGCAATGTAAGGGAGACTGTTTGGTATAAGGGATAGAAAGCTGATCTTAGAATGAAGAAGACATGGGTTCAAGTCTTAACTCTGGCTATGTCATCTTGGGCAAGTCAGTTGACCTCCTGTTATACCAGGAAACTTTTTAACCAATAAATTGCAAAATGGATACCAGTCTGGATTGGTGGAGGAAATCCTTCACCTGGAGCTCCTAATACCAGTGAAAGCATAGATCCAGTTTTTAAAAAAAAACGAATAAGATACTATGCTGGTATAAACTGTATTATCCTGCCTTCTCAGGGTATGCTTAACATAAGCATTTTCTTAATGCTGGGATGGAGGTGGAGTATCATTATGAATGTTAGGTTACCATACTGTTCCACGATTTCAGTCAATCATAAACACTTATTAAGTGCCTACTATGTGCCAAGCACTGTATTAAGCTTTAGAGGTACAAAAAGAGGAAAAAGACAGCCCCTGCCTTCAGGGGGCTTACCATCTAATGGGGGGAAACAACGTGTAAACAAGATAAATAGGAAATAATTAACAAACAAGACACTTGAATTAAGGGGGTTGGGAAAAGACTTCCTTTAGAAGATGGGATTTTAGTTGGGACTTAAAGGAAGCCAGAGAAGTCAGGAGATGGGAGTTTAGGAAGGAGAGTGTTCCAGACATGGAGGGACAGTCAATGAAAATTCCTGGAGCAGAGAGATGTGGAATAGCACAGAGGCCGGTGTTATTGGATCAGAGTGGTGGGCAGTAAGGAGTAAGAAAACTTGAAAGGTAGGAGGGGTTTAGGTTATAAAGGGCTTTGGATTCCAAACAGCATTCTGTATTTGCTCCTGGAGACAAAAAGAAGTCACTGGAATTTATTGAATGATGAGGATGACATGGTCAGAATTTCACTTTAGGAAATTACTATCGTGGATGAATGGAGGGATGAATTGGAGTAGGAAGGGACTTGAGACAGGTTAATCTACCAGCAGCCTTCTGCAGTAGTCTAGGCATGAGGTAATAAGGACTTAACGCTGGAGTGGTGTTGGTATCAGAGCACAGAAGGGGGCTTATGCATATATTATGAATGTGAATTCAACAGGCCTTACCAACAGCTCAGATATGGGAGTGCAAAGTAGTGAAGAATCCAGTATGACTTCTCAGTTGTAAGCCTGAAGTACTAGGAGGATGGTGTTGTCCTCTCTAGTAATAGGGAAATGGGGGGGTGGAGTGAGGGCTTAGGAGGAAAGATAATGAGTTTTCCTTTGGACATGTATAGTTTTAAGATGTCTATTGGGCATCCAAATAGAGATTTCTGAAAGACAGTTGGACATGTGAGATTGGAGGTTAATAGATGGGTTGGGCAGATAAATACAGTGATAACTCTAAGTGGTTTTTTTTTTTTTTTGGAGGGGAAAGCAGAACAGTTGGGGTTAAGTGACTTGTCCAAGGTCACACAGCTATTAAGTGTTAAGTGTCTGAGGTCGAATTTGAACTGAGATCCTCCTGACTCCAGGGTTGGTGCTCTTTTCGCTGTGCCATCTAGCCACCCCACCTACAAGTGTTTTTGAATTCTGTAGGGCTGAGTGGCCTAAGACTCTTTCCCCCTTCCCCCTCCAGTTTGTGTCTTGCCTTTCAGTTTTTCTTGTCCCTTGCTTTGTTCCTTTGGTCAGTTATCACTTCTTGCTATCAGGTGTGCTTCTGTTAGCTCTTAGTATGTAGGTAAGAGGAAATAGATTCTGCCTGTAGTGGGAGGTTCTCATAAATAGAGTAAGTTACAGAGCATGAACTTTGTGATATTTATTTTAGCTGTGTAGAAGCCTCTTTTTACTTTAGTGGTTCTTATTTATGTTCTAAAAAAGGCATTAGGATCATAGGATTTCGAACTGGAAGGAACTTTATGGATCATATAGTACAAATGTCTCTCAATTCCTCCACTGCCTTATTACAGATGATGATGTTGAGGTCTAGAGAGGGGAAATGATTCACTCAAGGTCATATAGCTAGTAAATAACTAAACTGGGAGCTCTAAATATTTTCCACTTCTAATGAATGTGTTTTTTTACAGTACATCACACTTTCACTCCTACTTTCCTCCTCATTATCTCTATAACCCTGGGCAGATCACGACCACTCCATTTCCTCATCTGTTGAATGAAAATAATAGTTACTTATTTCACAGAGTTTATGAAAAATCTTTGTTAACTTTATGGCACCATATAAATGTGAGCTAAAAAGGTTTAGGTCTTATTCAAAGTTTCACTGTCTAATGTTGAAAACTTTATAACCTTGCAAGAAGTAACATATATATTCAGGTATTCTGAATTGGGGATGGCAGATACATGGTCATTAATGATAAGTGATTAACACTGACTGTTTTGTAATGTTGTAAAAATCTAATTTTATCATTCTGTAAGCAGTGTTGAGAGATTAGTTAACTGCAGCCTACTAGCAGATGTCTGGTGAAATGATTTGGTTTAGATCACTTTCTGAAATTGTACAATTGCACATTTAAAAACTTAGCTTCAAGAAAAACTCTTAAAATTTTCCATATTTAATATTAGATTTGATCTATTCTGAATTCTCAGAATTTGACAGCTTTTCTGGTTCCTGAACTGGGTTTCAGTAGTTTTTAGAATTCAGATACTCAGAAGAATTGTGATCAGGATAGAGACTAGACTTGCGTTTTTATTTATGTGGTAAACTCCAGGTGAGGAAAGCCTTCTACCAAGGCAGGGTGACACCTTCTCTTCACCTTTTGGTCTTAAAGAATTGCCCGGAACATTGAGAGGTACAGTTGACTTGCCCAGGGTCACATAGCCAGTATATCTCAGAGGTAGATAGTACTTATCCTAGATCTTGCTAACTTTGAGGTTAGCTCTCTGTTCATTGTGACATGCTGCCTTTTATCATATAGATACAGAAAAAAATAGAACCAAATTTTGTTTTCTTTGAAAAGGTCCCATTAAATGCCATTACTGTTTTTCAGTTGTGTCTGACTTCATGATTCCATTTGAGGTTTTCTTGGCAAAGATACTGAAGTGGTTTGCCATTTTCTTCTCCAACTCATTTTACAGATGAGACAAATAGGGTTAAGTGACTTGCCCAAGATCATACAACTAGTAAGTGTCTGAGGCCAAATTTGAACTCAGGAAGATGAGATATACTGATTCCAGGCCTGGCTCTTTATTCATTTCACCACTTAACTGCCCCCATTCCTATTTAGCTCAGGATTTTTTTGCTTAGTCATTTAGAACAAGCTTTTTCAATTTTTTCTCCCCTAGAAGTTCAGATCCATTGAACTTTTGAAGAAAATCACCAAATGACAAAACCATACAGGTGACTAGTGGACCATATGTTTTTAGGATCATAGCTCTAGAGCTGAAAAGGATTTCATAGGTTTTATCTAATTTCCCCTCTCCCCCATTTAACATATGAAGAAACTGAGGGTTACAGAGATTAAATGATAGGTGGTAATATGTAGAATGGTTGAAAAGCATGAAAAGGTATCATGTCTAATAATTGAGTAAGAAGAAAATTCATGTTTTTATTAGAAGTCTTTTATCTTTATTTTAATTTTCCACAACTTAACAAGAACATCTCTTCAAGCATGGCTTTCAGAATTAAGTATAAAGCAGTCAGTTGATCAGTGACTGAGGAAGAAAAATAATTTTGTACAAGTTAAGTAGTATAGATTGAAAATTATAGGATTTAATTGAAAATATAGGATTTCAGTTAACATTATGGAATGTTAATGCTCAGTTAATACTAGACTAGACAACTAGTACAACCCCTTCATTTTACAGATACTTCTGAGACCCAAAGAAAGGAAGTGATTTGCCTAAGGTCACAAAGGTAGTGATTTGAATCCAGGCCCTCTGACTAAATCAAGAGTTGTTTACACCACATACTGCATATTGTGTGTGGTCCATGAGTTAACTCAGCCTGATTAGGAGCTAGCATCATCAAATATACATATAGTGCTTTTACTTAATGAGTTTTTCAGTTGCTTCTGTTATGTAATCAGAATAAATTTGGCCCATTCTAAACTTTTGTTTCAGAAAAATGTCCTGTAATTAGACAACATTTTCAGGTTCCAGAATTGATTTATCTGTGATAACATTAAGTAGGTTTTTATAATTAAAGTAGCTAAAAGACTCATGATTCAGTTTTAAGACTTAACTCTCTAACGCCTCTCTCAGTACCATGTTTGTAAATACTTTAGTTATACTATTGATATGGATAAATTGAAAACGGTTTTTCTGACTTTTAAAATTTTACTTGTTTTTTAATGCTGTTAGAAGGTAACCTTGATCTTAAGAGAAAGTTTCCCAACAGTGATTTTTATGTATTGCTGAAAGTAGAGTTCTTGATACTTTTAAGTGAAGATTGTTTTAGGGTTTTTATTTAATTTCTCAGAACAAAGACAAATTGTGCTTCTTTGTCAAAGTGAATTTTTAATTATATTTTCTATGTCCCTAGTGGAATATCTTAAAACAGGATCACTTATTGGTAGGTCTAGGGAATTTGTTTGGGACATCTGTCTGGGAGAACACAAATATTTTAGAGATTTAAAACAGCTTTTAATCTTAACGGCATTTTTTCTCTAGATTTCTTATAGTGAATTTTTAAAATTGAAATTGCCTTAAAGTATATAATAAAGGTGCATATTAACTTTGCCAAATTACTTAGAACCAAACGTGCTGATAGAATGATCAGTAAATTTTTGTTATTCTTGTTTGTAGACAACTTTTCAAAGACAATAAGCATGTTGTGTCATAAAACATACTGAGAAATGGTATATGTCAGAAACTGCTGTTTCTGCATATTATTGATCTTTCTAATTCTGGAGAATAAACAATTCAAGGGAGAAAAATCCTAATGAATAATTATTAAAAATTACCAATCAAGTAAAGGAATTTTAATGATATTCTTGCCATATATTGTACCTACCCACATGGATTTCTTCTTAAGTTTTCTGTGAATTTAAGATACTCTTTCACCTTGGAGTTTCTGGCCTATATGAATTATTTTATAGGGAGCAAAACCTCTTCTTATGTTTGGTGATTTTGCTCTGTCTTTTAAAGAACTTACAAAAGTAATCAAATTTATCAGATGCTTTCCAGTATGCCTTTAAAAAAGCATTTTGCTTAAGTGATTCTCTTCCTTTTTCTCTGAGTCCCTCCTCTATATCATTGTAATGTCTGAGTCATTTTATTGTTCGTGAAACTTAAGTATTTACATAATTTTGGGTCTTGCTTCTTAGAAAAAAGGATATAGGAAATAAAGATTTCAGTTCCATGACCTTTCTCTATGATTAAATTTCTAGTGAGTATAGAAACACCCTTTCCTGCTTTGAGTTCTGGAGCCAATGTATACCAATTTTAACTTTTGAATATTTGTTTTTGTAAGCCATCCTTTTTAAAGTAACAAAACTAAATTGACTAAGGGTGATATAACCAGTGATTACTTAAATTTTTATTGTCTATTAGGGAGTTTATAAACTTCTGCAAAGAAACTCCCTTTTTTAGCTCCTGATTCACTTATCTTGGCTTTGTTGTTTGGAGGAAACTGTTAATATTTTCTATTTTAAAAAGGAAATGACTGTCTTTATGCAGATTTCAAAGTTGTTTTTTTGAGATCTAGATTCATCCCAGAGACTGGGATTATAACATCTTGATACCTAAGACTATTAGTTGTTTGAGGTAATGCTTAGGCCAAAAGAATTGGTAGTTTTTGTTTTTACTCTTAATACTCTAATATGCTCCTCAAGAATTGTTTTTGTTATTGCTTCTGAGAACAGAAATACACTTTTTATGAAACGTCACAAAAATAGAAAAAGTTTCGATTTTGTTTTCATATCTTTAATAATTAACCTATGTAAATGTTTTCCTTACTCTTCAAAATATCTAAGGTGATTTGTGTGGGTATTCTTTCTACCTCTTCTATATAAGATGTTCCAAAAGTCTTAGTGTAGTTTTAAGTTTTAATAACTTAAAACTTTTTCAGTCTTCGTGAGTAACTATGGCAAAGTAAATCACCCTGGTAGGATATCTTCTAATGCCAGCTTCTCTAGATTTAGTCAGACTAATTCTTGATGATAATTCTTTATTGCTACCATACTTGTTATCTTTTTAAGTTGCTGAGACTTGCCATAGCTTGTGCGTCAGTGCCATAACCTTTGAGAATTCAGTGTTGCCAGTCATGTCATAATGAGGCATTCATATGTAGTACTCCTAAGGAACTCTACTACGGTTAAAACTGAAGTAAATTGACATTGAGGTACAGAGCTAATTTATTTGTTACATGGAAAAACAAAATTAAAGAGTTTTTAGTTTGGAACAGAATTACAGAATTTTTTGAGCCAGAAGAGACCTTATATATGATCTTGTCTGTGCTCTCTTTGTGTTCATATGCATGTTGAATGTGTATAGACAAGAGGGAACAGAAATCATAAACTAAAATAAGGGAAAGGAGGCTCCACAGATTACCTGTCTGTGAGCACAGAGTGAGAATGAGTTTGATTTTGTAAGCGTGTGCATGAATGACAGGGATTGCCACAAGATTGGTTTCTGGGATGTGTTTTGTGTATTATTTTTGTGGTAGACCTACACAAGACTTGGAAATCAATGAGTAAATTTATGTTTACGTATATGTGAGGAGAGGTATGTAGGGCTGGAGAATGTGTGTGTGTGTGTGTGTGTGTGTGTGTGTGTGTGAGAGAGAGAGAGAGAGAGAGAGAGAGAGAGAGAGAGAGAGAGAGAGAGAGAGAGAGTGTATGTGTGTGTGTAGAGGAGTGGTGGGTGGATAAAGGAAGAGAGGGTCTCCAGAGCTTTCTGCTGAAGGAGGAAGTGAGACCTCCTGACCTTGAAGACACACAAATAGTATCTTGGAGAGGCTGATCCAAGGACTGATGAAAGCCTCTTGTGGAAAAGTTGTTGGATTTGAAATGGAGAAGATCTGGGTTCAAATCCCATCACTTCTGCTCAATAACTTTTGCCTTTGGCATATTATTTGATTTCTCTGGGCCTCTTGTAAAAAATGAATGTATTTAAATAGATGATGTCTGAGGCCCCTTCCATCTTGAGATCTATTATTGTTTCTTGTTAGCAGCACTTTTAAGTAAGCTGCATCTCGGCTCTCTTGATTATTGTAACTGCCTATACAAAAAGTAAAGAAGAAAAATGTCATGTAAATGGAATCTTATCTCTTTCTTCCCTCCATCAAGAAGCATTCGATATATAAGGGTTAGAAAGAAATAGAAGACATAGTTCCTGTGTACTAGGAAATTACATTCTAGTACAGATTCATTAAAAGATAACTCATATAAACTGCATCTTTATAAAGGAACTTAAATATGTTAGGGAAATTTGCTACTTAAACTTTCAGAGAAATCTTTGTGAAGGAGGACTCATAAATAATAATCACCTCCAGTTAATTTGTGTATTTAATTTACTTAATAGGAGCATACCTGTATTCTCCCTATAGTTTGCTCTTTGTATAGGAAAAATATATGCAAGAGCAATATGAGATAAATTGGGGGTGGCACATTAGTAGTTTGGGGGATTAGGAAGAGGTTTGGGTAGAGTGTGTCACCTTAGTAGTTTTGAAAGAAACAAGGGATTCTAAGAGATGGGACAAGATGAGAGAGTGCATTCCAAATGTGGCAGGTGTCCAGTGCAAAGGCAAAGAGACAGGAGATGGAATATCTTGTGCAAAGAATAGCAAGAAAGCCAATTTGACTGGCAGTAGAAATACTGTATAATAAGATTGGAAAGGTAGTTTAGGGCTAGGCTGTAAAGCATTTCAAACTCTAAACAAAGTTATATTTGATCGTGGTTACGATGTGGAGGCATTAGAGTTTACTGGGTTAGGAAAATGATGTGGTCAGACTTGAATCTCAGGAAATTCACCTTGACTGCTGTGTGGAGAATGGATTATAGTGGGTAAAGACTTAAAAGGCAGGGAGACTGATGAGTACAACAGGTGATGAAGACCCATACTGAGACAGTGGATGTGTGAGGAGGGAGAAGAGGATAGTAAACATTCTACTTAAGCAAACAGCGTGTGTGTGTGTCTGTGTGTGACTGTGTCTGTCTCCGTCTCCGTCTCTGTGTCCTTGTCAGTCCATGTCTGTGTGTGTCTGCATTTGGCCTACCTTTATTATGTTGATCTGTTAGTTACCAACCCTGTTTAGGAGTGTCCCTGAGATTAAGTAATTCTTGATCTGTGGTCTTTGCTTGAACAAGGATATGTTCTGAGTTTAAATTTATTGAAGATGGAAGTTTAACAGTGATTTGCAGTGTGATAGAGACAGATAGATTTTTGTTGGAAGAAGCTAGAGACAGATAGATTTTTGTTGGAAGAAGCTTTTTACTGAGTGTTAAATGATACCACTAACTTCACGTCCAACCTAATAATGATTAGTGGGGTTTTTACTTAGATTCTAAAATATGGGCACATACCCTTAATATAGTGTATGTAACATAGGGAGATGGAAGGAATAATGCAGTTCACACAAAGAGTTTATGTTTAAACTCCTAACATCAGAGATGGAAGGTAGAGGGTTAAGGTGGAGAGAGAGAGGTAGTATCAACTCGGTGGTTATGGTAAAAGTAATGTTGGTGCATTGTGCTATTTTATATGTATTTGCACATATACTTGTATTTGATTTGCAGTTCAGTCAAGACTTAAAATATTATGTCAGAAGCAGCCATTACTTCTGCAGGATTTTAATTTTGTCACCATCTTCTCTTTGCTTTTAATCTAACTCTTCCAGGCTTGTCACAGTTTATTACAGTCATCAAGTTTTTAAAGTAGCCTCCAGTTAAGAATATAGGACTTAGAATTAAAAGGAATGCGAGAGATCATCTGTTCCATATCTTTTGAGGGTGGGGTGGGGTGGGGTGGAGAACCTTTAGGCATATAGCAAAATGATTCACAGGAGTACTAAAGTAGAATAATGGGATTCAAACCCAGATCCTGTTTGCTCATTCTATTTTGCCATCCTATCTCTCCAAAACTTTCTGAGTGGATGTGAATATTTGTCATTACAGTTGCATCTGAGAGTACATTGTATTGACCTTTTTATATCTTAATCATGGAGTAAATTTGGATGATAACTTTTATCTTGAAGGAAAAGGCCATAATAGAAATCTAAGGAGATGGTTTTAGTAGAAAGAGGGAGACCTTGATCATCTTGGGTTGTCTGAGGGGACTGTGGAGGGCCTTATAATGAAAAAATAAGTCTACTCTTGGGCTCTTGTTAAGTAAAATTTCAGATTGCTTATTGGGTAATGAATGGGTAGCAATGAGAAAGTAAAAGAGATGGGCTTGAGAAGCAGCAGAATTAAAAAATAATTATTTGATGCCTTTTATTTTTACATTTAAATTCATTTGGATATACACACTACTCCCCTTCCATCCCTCCCCACCCTTACATTATAACAGATACTTTTTAAATTCAGAAAATCCAGTCATTGACTTTAGTCTGATAGCATAAGTAGCATTACACCTCCATAATCCCCTACTTCTTAAGTGAAGAAAAATTGGTCCATTGTATTTATTTGTGACAAATTGAAAAAAAGGAAATATATTTTTCATAAAATTTCTAAATCCATCATGAGAGCATAATGGAGGTTTTCACCTTATGACCACAACCTTCCACTAGTATGATTGCTTAGGACCTCTATCAATACCAGAATACAAATACCAGTACCAGGTTTTGGTAGGCAGCTAGATGGTGCATTGAATAGAGTGCTGGGCCTGGAGGCAGGAAGATCTGAGCTTAAAAGTGACCTACTAACTCAGTGATTCTGGGCAAGTCACTTTACTTCTGTTTGCCTCGATTTCCTTATCTGTAAAATGGGAATCATAATAGCATCTACCTCCCAGGGTTGTCATGAGCACCAAATGAGATAGTAGTTGTAAAACATTTAGCACAGTGCCTGGCACATAGTGCTCTATAAATATTAGCTATTAATAGTGGTTGGAATGGGAAGAAGGGATGTGGTCATAGCATCAGATCTTACAGTGCCTGAGAAAGACATATTCCGGATAGCTCCTTAAAATTTCTCAAGGTCAACAATTCTAGAAGGCTAATTTACTTAGAGAGATGAGAGCTAATAAAATGAGTGTGATCAGTATTATAGGTCTCTCTTAGAGCAGTTGGTTATCTGCTGTTTTCTCTCTTCCTTGGATTTGGAGGGAGAGAGGGACAGGTGATAACAAAATGAGGGATTATAGTTGTCTCCTAACCACAGTAATTTGGCTTTGTGGTCTGGCATAACAGAAGTTTATCTTCTGTTTCTTCTACAAAACAATAAAAATTTCATCCAAAGAGCTATATTATGCACAGTTTACTGAATGCTGTGATCATATGACTACCATCAGAACTAGTTCTCAAAACAAAGTAATCCAAAGTCAGTCTTCTTTCCGTTACGTTGTGTTGCCTTCCAGTCCACCGTTCTTCATCTGATAGTGTAATTAAGTGACATAAAAGGTATAATTGTCTTCCTTGTTGATTTTAGGTTTGGAAAGATGCCCTCAAAATAGCCTAATTTCCATTAATAAATTAGAAGAAATTCATCATGGATATACCTGACTCCTTTTTCGAGCTATTTGCTCTCTTAAGTGTGTCCTACCTGTGGAATAATGAGTTCTATAAATTTCGCTGTTAAAGAGTACAGAAAGATAGAGTTCCAGCCCTGACTCCATCTTTGAAAGTTAAGGGTAGAAAGGATTTTAGCCCCAGAGATAATGAACTGTGTTAAGTCAATTATGATGTAATCAGATGAACTTAATAAAATATTTAATTTTAGAGTAAGGAACTACTTTTTAGTATAATTGTCACTTTTTATTTAAATTCAGATAGTCATAAATGAAATTGCTTTGTACTTTGAGACTGATCTGAAATGTTTGAATTCTCAATCTGCCTTTAAAACCTTATGTCATTCTTAAATAAGCCTTTAGTTTTTAATATGCCATTGATAGCTATTTTGATAATAAATTAGTAACCTTACCCAGATTGAAGCTCTAATTTATCTGTGGTTTAAACAAAATATAGCACTCTAAAAAGGAAAATTAATCACATAATTTTAATAAATTCTTTATATTTTTATAAATATAGACCTAACTCTAAAAATAATTTTGATTTTCTTTAACAGAATAATAGCTATCCCTCAATGACTGATCCCTACCTTTCCAGTTACTATCCACCATCTATTGGATTTCCTTACTCACTCAGTGAAGCACCATGGTCTACTGGTGGTGATCCACCTATTCCATATCTCACCACCTATGGACAGCTTAGTAATGGCGACCATCATTTCATGCATGATGCTGTTTTTGGACAACCCGGGGGTCTGGGAAACAATATCTATCAACACAGGTTTAATTTTTTCCCAGAAAACCCTGCATTTTCAGCATGGGGAACAAGTGGATCCCAAGGACAACAGACTCAAAGTTCAGCTTATGGAAGCAGTTATAGTTATCCACCCAGTTCTTTGGGTGGTACTATTGTTGATGGACAGACAGGATTTCATAATGACACTTTAAATAAAGCACCTGGAATGAATAGCATTGAGCAGGGAATGGTTGGACTTAAGATTGGTGGAGATGTGACAACATCTGCAGTTAAGACGGTAGGATCTGTTAACAGTGCTGTAATGACTGGTGCTCTTTCTGGTAATGGTGGATCAAGTGTAAATTTACCAGTTTCAAAACCAACATCTTGGGCTGCCATTGCCAGCAAACCTGCAAAACCACAACCTAAAATGAAAACAAAAAGTGGACCTATAATTGGAGGTGCTTTACCTCCACCACCTATAAAACATAACATGGACATTGGTACTTGGGATAATAAGGGGCCTGTGAGCAAGGCTCCTGCTCCCCAACAGATTACATCACCTCAGTCTCTCCCACAGCCACAACAACAGATTGTTCAGCCTATTCCAACTCAGCCTCCTCCTTTGGCCCAGACACAATATCAGAACCCTCAGCAACCACCCCCAAATCGCTGGGTAGCCCCTCGAAACCGAAATGCAGCTTTTGGACAAAGTGGAGGAACCAGTAGCGATAGCAACTCTACTGGAAATGCCCAAACTAATTCTGTTCCAAGTGGAGAATCACACCCTGTCCTTGAAAAACTGAAAGCTGCCCATAGTTATAACCCTAAAGAATTTGATTGGAACCTTAAAAATGGACGTGTGTTCATAATAAAGAGCTATTCTGAGGATGATATTCATCGTTCCATTAAATACTCCATTTGGTGTAGCACAGAACACGGGAACAAACGTTTGGACAGTGCTTTCCGCTCTATGAACAGTAAGGGTCCTGTCTATTTGCTCTTCAGTGTCAATGGTAGTGGACATTTTTGTGGAGTAGCAGAGATGAAGTCACCTGTGGACTATGGCACTAGTGCTGGTGTCTGGTCTCAGGACAAATGGAAGGGGAAATTTGATGTCAAGTGGATCTTTGTCAAGGATGTGCCCAACAACCAACTTCGACACATCAGGCTGGAGAATAATGACAACAAACCAGTTACAAACTCCCGTGACACACAGGAGGTACCCTTAGAAAAAGCTAAACAAGTGCTTAAAATTATTTCCACTTACAAGCACACAACCTCCATCTTTGATGATTTTTCTCATTATGAAAAGCGCCAAGAAGAAGAAGAAGTAGTGCGCAAGGTAAATTTGTATTTGATTTCTTAGTTTTCAGAAAAGATAAATATGCCATCTAAAGAGGGGAGAAAGATAGAAATGGAAATTACTATGTAATTGTTGGTATGAGTAATTAAAATTTGAGCACCGTAGTCTTGAAAATCACCAGGTTGGCTGAAGGTTGAATTTTTTTTTTTTTTTTTTTTTTTTGCCACAGCAACTCATACCATCTAAGTTACAGAGCAGTTGTGATCTGCATCAGTGGGGGGCATAGCCACACTGATGACATTACAGATCCTTGAAGTATTAAAGTACAAGTCATGAAAATAGACAAGTCAAGGAAACGTCAGGTATTGTAATGGCAAACGTAGGGAGACCTGGTGGTTTTCTTTGGTTTAATAATCATAGAAATTCAGTAGTTAACCTCAGAGGCTCCTCTAGTACAAAGTACAAGTAGAAAAAAAGAACAGCATAAAGTAGCATCAGTTCTGTCTTACACTCTTTAAGTATTATGGAGAACTTCCCGCCATCTAGGGACTTGATAGACATTTTTACAAGACAGTAATTTATAAACTAAGAATAATTTCTGGTTTGGATTTTTAGCCATCTTTTTCTGAGTGTTCAGAAAAGTGATAATGTGCTTTGCTTTTTAAGTGTTTTGATAATTATTTGAAGTTTTCTTGGGGTTGGGAATAAGTAGGGGGGAATATGGTGCTTTTCTTTTATCCATATCAAAGCAGATGAAGATTTAAGATAGAGAATTTGAAGTTGACTTTTTCCTATCTAATGCCATGAATAGACTTTCTCATGAGTAATAAGCCACTCTCATTTCTCCATTCCTAGGCTAATCACATTTATTTCAACTATTTTGTTTTCTTCTTGCAAAATTTTGGAATGGAATATAAATTTGAATGGGAATTTGACTTTATGTGGCCTTTACTTTTTCTAGTGTTCTAATTTGAACAGTAGTTATTTCAACACTTCTCCATTCATCAGTTAAGAACTTTCATTTGTTCATCTACCTTTTAGTCTAATTCATTTCCATTGTTATAAGGGAAAACTTGGGATTAAATGACTAAAATGATTGTGCTATGCAAAATAGCTTTAATATGTTTGAATAATTTTTAGGATAAGACTGCATGGATGATCAAAGCTGGGGTCCATGAGCAAGCAAAGTGACATGCTGGTGATGTAGTATAGTCATTCATGTGTGATTGTCTCCAATCTTCAGGCTTAATTTTTCAGGTATGGGCAGTCTACTAAGGGAAGTCCTATTAGATCAAGCTATTCCTGATGGAGGATAACACATTCTTAAATTTTTTATTTTAAGAAAATATTTATATGCAAGTTAAATAAAATTGACAGTTTGTTTTTTTGACATCTGAGTATTTGAGTACTTGCACTGTGTGTTTGTGTAACTAGTAAGGAAATGATGTAAAAGGGACAACTTTTAAGGTAAAACTACTTGTAATTTTATAGTAACTTTATATCAGTATTCCACTTGAAGTAAGGAGTAGCTTGAAGGGATTGAACCTAGATGGCCTCTGTAGTCCCTTAATAGCTCACAGTTGTAACAAAAAAAGATGGTTGGTATTGTTCCTAAGTGATGCTCAGATCAGGAGACTTTCGACTCTTTAATATATCTATTTTATTATAATTTTTAATTTTAGGAACATAATTTTATGACGGAAAATGGGAGTTGGGAGAGACCTATCTTAAAATAATTAAATTCTATGTGAGTAGTTAAATTCTATGGTTTCATCACAGTGTGAGTGACCCTTGGCTAAGTCATTTAATAACTATATCTTAGTTTGGCTCTGTTAATCTGCCTTTTCTAACCTAGAGATGTGAAGTCTAATGAAATTTTATAAATTTTTTGAACTCTTCTAGCTTTTCAGATCAAAGTACTACATACACACAAACACGTCAGATATACACGTATATGTGTGTGTATATATAGTATGCTTAGTATGAAAATAATAATCATGCTTTAACTCTTTTTAATGTAGTCTTTTAAAGGTTACAAAACCTTTTCACTGAGTCTCAGAGAAGTTCAGTGACTTGCCCATGGGTTACGCATCTAATAATGTTATTGTATACAAATCATTTTTGCTAAACCATTAGATCAGGCTTTATTATTTATTTTAATAACCTGTCTCCTTTCTTAGTGCAGAAGGTGGCAGTACCTCTTTCTTCTAGTTGCTTCCCTTGAAGTGTGTCAGAAAATGCAAAACAATTTTGATATTTTTTAATTAAGCACAATCATCAAGGCAAATCTAATCATGCTCTCTACTCACACCTTATTTGTTCCACTTCTTGTTAATATTTTCAGAAAGCTTAAAGTTTTTCATCTCAGAAACATTTAACGGTATATCACCTGTTATAAATATCTTTTTAATTTCTTAAAATGCATGTTGGAAGTTAAGAGACTGAATGTATATTTTAGGTAACAGGATAATATTTTAAAGAATTATGAACTGAGAATTTGATATATTTTTGTATTGGATTTAAATTTGGTTTTCTTAAATTCTGTTTCTATGATTTCCAGTAAATAGTATATTCTTAAATGTGGAGTAAACAGAAATGAAATAATTGGGACAGGGAAAATTAATTCTTACCCTGGTTGTAAAATTTTGGTATAATTTTTATTTAGTTTTACTCAGTAAATTAGAATGGTATTTGAAGCTACCCTTTGCACTTGGATTTTTGTTTTATTTTAAAATTAGAATTTTTGTTTTCTAATACATATAAAACAAATTTCAAAATTTTCATTTTTAAGCTGTCAATTTTTATAGGCTTGTACCAATATTTGATGGACACAGTTCATAAAGTATGATATAGTGAAAATAATTTTAAAGATACTCTAAAATTTCATAAAGCATTTGGCCCTAATGCTATAAATTGAAGAAATTCAACTTTGGAATTACCTCAAATTCCATAGTAAAGCCACTAGGTTCCAAATTTGACAAAAGGTTACTTAACTGTGAACAAATAATTGTATTGTCTTAGTTTATCTTAAGTCATATTGTACTTAAGATTATTGAAAACTTAAGTATTCAATTTAAGTATAAAATTGAACCAAAAAATTCCTCATCCACATTTCTTTCTTTTTTTCTTTAACCTTTTTTTTGGAGGGCAGTTGGGCTTAAGTGACTTGCCCAAGGTCACACAGCTAGTTTTTGTGTTAAGTGTCTGAGGCTGGATTTGAACTCCGGTCCTCCTGACTCCAGGGCCAGTGCTCTATTCACTGTGCTACTTGGCTGCCCTCCCCATCCGCATTTCAAATTCTAGTCCCAATCTTAAGTTCTACTGACATGAACTAGTCTAGAACAGATTGGATCATCTCCATATAAATAAGAAGACTGTAATCTCAGGATAACAACTTTTTGACCGAAAAACTGGACAAAAGCAAGAGAAAGTAAATTAAGAGTAAGCAGTTGCTGAAATGTTCATTGTTGAGCATTCAGCTAGTAAGGTTGAATCTGTCTTCTTTTGTTACCATTTTACTTATATAGAGGAGATGATACCTAACTGCTTAGTGGATAATGATTTTTTGATGATTATTTTTACCAGATGAACAAGAGATATATTAACAGTCAGAAAATTGAATGAGACATTATATAGCAAAAAGGGAAAGTTACACATTGTAAGCATGAAGGTTATTAATAATGGTAGGGGAGAAAGAGGAACTATTTGCTTTGAGAGCAGCCATCTATCTCATAGGAAATGACATCATTTCTCAGAGAAATATAGTACATGTTGTAGAGTTAAATAATTAACAGTTATTTTGCTTTCATGGTCTAGACTTGGTATTCTTATTTTTTTAAGGGGTGAAGGTAGAGGAAAATAAAATCTTCCTAGATTTGTAAGCTGTTATTTATCCTAGTGTAAAACTCCAGATAAGGCAGAATAAAGAATATTTTCATTAAAATGCTGTTTATATATGTCGTATTTCACATGTATAATGTAAGCAACTGAAATTAACTGAAGACTTCAGTGTGTTTAAATTATATTTTAACAAGCCTAGGATTTTGTTGTGTTTGTATACTTAGGGTTAGGAAATAAAGCTTCAGGGTTTTATACTGTTAGTATAGTGCTTTTCTATACATCATGGTTAGCAGTTTCATTGTTGGAAATGGAAGTGTACAAGAGCTATTTTTTCTGAGTAGTCATAAATTAAGTAATTTATTTTTAAAATTGGATTTTTCTTTAATGCTTAAATTCTGTACTGAATATGCCAGGAAAAATTTGAAATTGTTTCTAGACAGTGCCAAAACTAGTTGGTTATGCTTTGGCAATAAAATGAAGTTGTTTGAAAGGGAATATAAATTGGCATTCTCTTTATAATGGAAGTATACTGAATAAAATGTGAGTGAATATAATACATAAAAGAATAATTGAAGGGAGGCAATGGCATTTTCTCTACAGTGTTAGCAGCTCTTATGGATACAAATAATCCTAGTATTAGTATCCCCATGCAAAATGTCATTCATATTTAATCAAATAACTCAGGTGAAAAAAAACTTGATCACTTAAGCAAATAACTCTGTTAACCAGAAATATTAATTATTTCTGCTTGCAGAAGAAAGCTTTTGATGTATCCAAGCTGATTTTTTAAAGAGGAAGTACTTTAGTTTAACTAAAGATCTAAACTGATTTGACTAGGTATCACTGATTTTTGTCTTGGGACTTTAAATGCAGCTTTATAGCTTGACACATTGGGAAGCTGTATTTTTAGGCATGCGGTGGGTAAAAACTCCAGTAAATATGGTAGGTAAATTTTGTTAAGGTGAATGAGTTTTATATTTTACCTTTATAATAGACTTATGAAGGATATATAATACTGTTTCAATATATTTAACCTTCACTTATTTTCTTTTTTATAGGAACGGCAGAATCGAAACAAACAATAAGAATAAAGATAAACTAGAACTGTTCACAAACTCAACTATGAAAAACTAAAAAATGCTGGTGCTGTATCTAGGCATCAGGATTGACTAAAGCTTTCAGCTCCAATGCATCTTCTCATGCAGGGGAAATTAAGTTGTTGCATCATTAATTACTTTGTAGCTTTTTTTCCCTCACAGGTGGATCTACATTAATTTGTATTTTTTCTATGTACAGTGCCCTAGACCCCATTAATAAAGTTGTATTTTTTTAAGTCAGCTATTAATCAGACTGACCTAATAAACCATAAGATAAGTATCCTTAAAAAACAGAAAAGACAGGCCTAATGCTTCCCAAAGAATTTTTTTTAAGTTTTGGCACAAATTATGTTCCTTTTCTTATATTCACAGTAATTTTATATATCTGTAAATGTGAACCTTCATATATTCCCCCCTTTTACGGCAAACATAAAAAACCATGCATTGTTTTGTTGTGTAAAACATTGTATTAAAATACTTTCTCTTAAAAATACTGAAATCAAAAGATAAATCAGATCACCTTGTGCAAATGTTATGACATTTATTTTGTCTGTGATTATACAAAAAAGCCAGGATTGTCGGTTTGATTTTCTACTAAATGGGGAAAAATTAAATTTTAAGTTTTCACATGCTGTGAAAAAATGTTTAGATTTCTCTAAGACAAACAAAAGAATTCCTTTTAAGTTCTGTTAACCAGAGCTTTTTGAGTTCATTTGTTATACCCATATCCTGCAGAGAATATTACTTTTCACAACCATAATTGCTTAATTGTTTATATAGCTTAATAATAATAATGATGTGATGCTATCAACATGCAGGGTTTTTGAAAATGTGTTTTAAACCTGGTTCAGCTTTCAGGTGTTTAGTTTATTGCAGACGTTTTTTAATTTTTCCCCTTATTCCTTACTTGAGACTTCTAATGCCATTTTAAGTTTTTCCAATAATGCTGAGCTTTAATGTAGGACCTAATAGGATGGAAAGTATGATGGATTATGCCTCAGATGTTTAAATTTGACAGTGTATATGTCTAATTTTTTTTCTGTTGGATGAGTAAAAGAAAAACTTTTAAAAACTTGATTTGCTGTCATGTTTTTGTGGAATGAGGGAACCACTGAAGAACTCAACACCAAATGGAATTGGAATTAAGCATGAAAATGGTGCTCATGCCTGTTGCTCTAGCCCACTGAATCTGCACGTGTTTATTGTAGAGGATCTTTACTATATTAGAAAGCAAATATCTTCTGAAAACTATTTACTCCAAAAGATCCTCTGATTTAAAGTTTAAACTGTATCATTTAGACTTGTATTTAGTACGTATAACTTTGTCTCTAAACTATTACTGCCTGTATGGAGTAATGGACATCAGATTAACTTTTTTCCTCTAGGAGAATACAAGCCTTAATAAACAATACCTATTTAGCAAGTTTGATGTCATTTCATTTTTTCCTCTTGAATGGGGAAGTATCTTAAAATTCAAATCCCAAAGCTAATTAGTTGTATCCTTATTTCAAGAAGTATTTCTTTGTGTTTCTGTGGTTTTTAACTTTTTTTGACAGGTTTTTCTTGGGTGATCATCTTAAGCGCATATCTTAACTGCTTGGTAGAGAGTTATAAAGCATAAGGACTTCAGAGAAATTAATGCATTTTCTTTTGCTTATTCTTTATATTTAAACTTTTAAAAGAAAATCATAATAAAATTGTCCACGGAATTAATAATTTTTACTATGAATCCAAGTAAAAAACCAACTTTTATTAAGTACTTATCCTTGAGGGAAGGGACTGTTTTTGCCTTTCCATGTATCCCCAGTGCTTAGCACCTAGTGTCTGGTATCTAGTAAATCTACTTTCATCTTTTCAAGAAAGTCTGTTGGAGTTTGAGTAGAGGATGACATAATCATATTTGCATTTTAGGAATATCACTTTAGTGGATGTATAGAGCAGAGGTTCCCAAACTTACTTGGTCTACTGCCCCCTTTAAGTAAAAAAAGAATTGCTCAGTGCCACACATCCTCCCCCATCTATTTTCTTAATGTTTTTGTTTTTTGAAATTTGTGTCACTTAAAAAAAATAACAAATGTTTTTTTAATGATGCATCTTTATTGTAAATTTTTTTCTTGCATTGAAATTTTGATGACACAATATTGCATCATAACTATATAGTATTATAAATAAGTCATTACATATACATATTCCTGCCAACACATGCTGGACTTAATGACAATGCATGGGACACACTCTCCAGTCAACACTTGCTTGTTAAGACCTGTCATTGGACTTGACTGCTGATCAATCAGTAATAAGTTGCATTTTGTGAGTTTTTTTGAAAATAACGAAATCACTACAACTTGAACTCTTGTTAAACCACAGATGAAAACACAAATTTTCTTCTTTACTTTTCCTTGAGGTACGATTACATCAGTACAATCCTTGCAAGATTGGCATGAACTTTGATCAAAGTTCTGTTATCATTTGCCCCTCCCAGCAGTGACTGGAGGATTTTTGTTTCACCTGGGTCTAGGCTTGA
Organism: Pseudocheirus occidentalis; assembly: GCA_028646575.1. NCBI lineage: Eukaryota > Metazoa > Chordata > Mammalia > Diprotodontia > Pseudocheiridae > Pseudocheirus > Pseudocheirus occidentalis. The sequence goes on from CM053595.1 coordinate 121,645,234, forward strand.
TTTAGTAAAGAAATTCTCCTTGTCTTCAACTTGGAAGTCAAGCTTTATTGCTTCCTACTTGCATCACCTCTGGGTAATCCTTGTACCAATCTGCATCAGAACTCTGCTGTGTATTACTCCTGACACTAGCTTGCCACTGTTACTGTTTCTACAGTGATGAATGTTCAATCTGGACCTCTTCTTTGATAGTTTAGACACTGTCAAAAGATTCCCTCGGGCACCTTGAAGTTAATGTACTTCTCTCATACTTTTACTTCAATAGATTCTGAAAAAGCCAATGAAAAACCAATTTTTACATTTTTTTTTAACTTCCATTTCCATGGCCCACTCTAAGGAGAAAAATAATCTACAAACTATAGACTGGTGCACTTCACCTCATTTTCTGACAAAATTCTAGAATGCATTATTAAAGAAATGACTAACGAACATCAAGAAAAGGAAATAGCTATCACAAAGAGCTGGCAGGTCTAAATTAAAAAAATACTGTGTCAGACTAACCTAATTTTCTTTTCTTTTTTGATAGGATTACCAAACCCAAGGAAATGTTTCATACTTTACCTAGGTTTTAGCAAGGCTTTGATAAAGTATTTTGTGCTATTGTTTTTGAAAAGATGCAGACATGTAACCTAGATTATAGTATAATTCAAAACTGGATGAACAACCAGACTCAAAGAAGTCATTGATGTTTTTATGTTATCCTGGGCAGGAAGTCCGTAATGGGGAAGCTTCAGGGATTTGTGCTTGGTCTGTTCAATAGCACAGGACCGAATAGCATATTTTTGTCAATAACTTGGGTGAAAACAGAGATGGAATCCTTATCAAATTTGCAGGTGACCCAAATCTAGGAAGAATAGCTAATATAGCAATTCACAGAGTTAAAAATAATCTTCACAGCCTAGAACACTGGGCCAAAGCTATTAAGATGAAATTTAATGGGGATAAATGTAAAGTCTAATGCTTCAGTTAAAAAAATGACTTCACAAGAATAAAATGAATGAGGTGTGGTTAGACAGTTTTTGAAAATATGAGATTCTTTAGTGTACCATAAATGCAATACAAATCAATAATGTGATATGGCAGCCAAAATACTAATTTTAGAATATATTGAGAAAGAACTCACCAGGATAAGGAAGTGATGGTCCTGGAGACAACAGCTTAGAATGGGAATTGATAAGCTGAAGAATGTCCTAAGGGATGCCACTAGAGTGGGGAAAAGCTTTTGAGTTCATACCATATGAGAATAAATTGCAGGAACTGGGATATTTATCTTGGAGAATATGGGGGAGGGGATAAAGGAGACTTGATAACTCTCTTTAAGTATTGAAAAACAGGCATGTGGAAGAATAATTATTCATGACTTGTTCTGTTTGGCCCTAATGTTTTTCATTTTTGTCATTGTATCCCACTGTCTAGCACAGTGCCTTGCACATATTAATCATTTAATAAATATTGTTGCATTGAAACTAGGAGACAAAGGTAGAGATGCAAAGAGAGAATTTAGGCTTGAAATAAAGAAGATCTTCCTAACAACTAGGCCTAACAAAAAGTGGAATGGGATACCCCAGAAACTACTGGCATTTTGTTCATTGGAGGTTTTCAATCAAAGATAAGATGACCTAATACGTGTGTTGTAGTGGGGATTATTTTTCGGGTATAGGTTGAACTAGAGAGCTAATGAGATCCCTTTTCACTCTGGAATTCTTTGATTCTTTGAAAATGCTCTGTATGTCTCATGGGGTTTTAGTTCTACTCTAGGAGGCCCATCAATTTGGCTGAAAGGAATCTCAAGTTGTGTGCTGTAATACACAACTTAATAGCTTGGAAAGAGCCTTGTGGAACTCAGTCCTCCCTTGAATAGTTTCCTTTAGAATCGTTTATATTTGGGAGCTCTTTATTATAAATATACTCAGCTGCCTACTTTTCATGTGTGCTTAATTTTAGGCTGGCTTCCTTCTTTCCTTCCAATATATTTCTTTTTTTCTACCTTGTTCCCTCCTCAAAAGTCTATTTTGCTGCTGACCAATGCCTTCCTTAATCTATCTTTCCTCTTATTACCACCTTTTTCTCTTAGCCCCTTGGCCTCCTTCTTTGCTGAGTAAGAATTTCTCAACCCAGCTGTGCATGGGTGTGTGGGTTTGGGAATGCGTGTGTATTTTTTTTTTTTACCTCCTTGAACTAGTTCAGATGAGAGCCAGGTTCAAGCATTGCTGCCCCCCGCCCCCATTATCTCCTCCATTCTAAAAACTTCCTTGTATGCCTCTTATGTGAGATAATTTTCCCTATTCATCTCCATTCTCCCAGTTCATCCCTTTTTCACCCTTCCATTTTCCTTTTGAGATCATCCCAGTATTACAGACTCACACTCATGCTCTCTATCTATCTAATAGACACCTTCTAACCACCCTAATGATAATAATGTTCTTAGGATTGCGTGTATCATTTTCCCATATGGGAATGTAAACAGTTTAACCTTGTTAAATCCCTTATGATTTCTCACTCATATTTACCTCTTTATGCTTTTCTTGAATCTTGTGTTTGATTGTCAGATTTTCTATTCAACTCTGGTCCTTTCAGTGGAAATTCTTGCAAGTCTTTATTTCATTAAGTAGTCATTCCTCCTCCCCCCATCCCCTTATACCTAGTTTTAAAAAATTGTAATCCTAGCTCCATTGCCTCCCAGAAAATCATATTCTAAGTCGTCCACTTTTTTTTTTCTTTTTGGAGGGTGGAGAGCAGGACAATTGGGGTTAAGTGACTTGCCCAAGGTCACATGGCTAGTAAGTATTACGTGTTTGAGACTGGATTTCAACTCAGGTCCTCCTGACTCCAGGGCTGGTGCTCTGTGGTGCTTTATTCACTGTGCCACCCAGTTGGCACATTAAAATCTTTTTTTTGCTTTTTTTATTATTTTTTAATTATATTAAATTAAATTAAAATTTTTTCTTCTACTTCTTTACAGTGGTAGCTGCTAAATCTTGTGAATCCTGACTGTGACTCTGTGGTTTTGTGGTATTTGAACTATTTCTTTCTGGTTGTCTATAGTATTTTCTCCTTGACCTGGGAACTCTTGGATTTTGGCTATAATATTTTCAGTTTTCATTTTGGTGTTTCTTTCAAGAAGTGATCAGTGGATTATTTCAATTTGTACTTTACTCTCTGGTTCGAAGATGTCTGGGCAGTTTTCTTTTATAATTTCTTAAAACATGATGTCTAGGCTCTTTTTTTGATCATAGATTTCAGGTAGTCCTGTAATTCTTAATTCTTTCTCCCTGATTTGTTTTCCAGGCTAATCACTTTGCTTATGAGATATTTCACGTCTTTTTCTGTTGTTGTTGTTTTTTGTCTTTTGACTTTGTTGTATTGTTACTTGGTGTCTCATGCACTCAGTAGCTTCCATTTGACCAGTTCTAATTTTTAAGGAGTTATTTTCTTCAGTGAGGCTTTATGCCCTTTTACCATTTAGCAATTTTTATTTTTATTGTTTCCTTCATTACCTCTTTTGCCATTTGGACAATTCTGATTTTTAAGGAATTACTTTATTATTTTTTCCCCTCTTTTACTGAGCTATTAATTTTCCTTTCATAATGTTCTTGCAAAACTTTCATTCCTTTCCCTAATTTTTCCCTCCTCTTCTTATTTATTTTTAAAATCAGGGTTTTTTACTCTTTTTAAATAACTTTTTTTTAGTTTTTCTAGGAATTCCTGTGGGGCTTGTATCCAATCTGCATTTTTATTTGAGTCTTTACTTGTAAGACATTTTCAAGTTGTTCATTGTTTTCTCTCTCCCCCATTTATTATTTTATTTTTAATTTTTGAAATAAAAAAAACATTTCCATAACATAGTATGATTAAAAATATGCACATGAAAATGCAAGCCTATTATGTACAACTATTTCTTTTAAATATATAATAAAGTTATCATGCAAATTTCTTTTATTTTTGTTTTTTGTCTTCCCTCTTCCCCTCCCTCGTCCTACAGATGGCAGCCATTAAACACAAATAAGTGTATATAGGTAAAATTATCTTATACATACTTATATTTATTAGTTTTTTCTCTTCTGATTTTTGTCCTGAGCTTTTTTATGTCCTGAGCTTCCCTATCACCAAAGAAGTTTTTTTAAGGTCAGGTTCTTTTTGTTGTTGTTTGCTCATTTTCCAGTCTGTTTATTTTTTCACTTTGGACTTTATGTTATAGGTGGGCTGTATTCACCTCTGGCGTAGGTGGCTAGCTTGAGCTTCTGCGGCTCAGTCTGGGGAATTGTAGGTTTTTGGTGCTTCCAAGGCATTGTGATCTGGAGAGAGGTCTACTCACTGCCCTCCTGGTCTGAGCTATGGTCCTTGCCCAGGTAGGGCCTTTTTGCCTTTACAATCTCAACTGTTCCTCTCCACCCTGGAACTGGGTAATAGGTTATGGAACTACCAGATGGTGTCTGATGCTGGAACTAGTACTAGCACAAGGGTCAGATAGTATGTCAGATAAAATAGTTCCTGCTTGTAAGGAGCTTACATTCTTTGGGGGGAGAAAACCTAAACAAATATAAGCACATATGCAGTATGTGCAAAATAAATATGAAGACGTTAAGGGGAGGTTAAGGGGGAGGTTAAGGAAAGGCATTACTACCTGGGAGAATCAGGAAAAGCTTCATGTACATGGTCCTGCTTCAGTTAAGCCTTGAGGGATATAGAGGCAGAGGTTGTTGGGACAGCCTGGGAAAAGACCCAGAGATAGGCAATGAAGTGTCATGGGTAAGGAATAAGAAAGCAAATTTGGCTAAATTGTAGAGTCCATGAAGGGAAGTAGTGTGATATTGAACTGGAAAGGTACCTGGAAGGTTGGAGGCAAGTTGTATAAGTCTTTGAATACCGCCCCAGAGGAGTTTGTATTTAAACATTGAGATAGAGAACCACTGGAATTTACTGAGCAGAAGTGAGAGGGTCAGACCAATACTTGGGAAAATCACTGGGGCAGCTGTGTGGAGGGTAGCTTGGCAAAGGGACAGACTTGAAGAAGGGGAAACAACTGGGAAGTTATTGAAATAGTCCACCTGAATTGGTGGAAGCCAGGATTCCAAGAGGTGAAGAAGAGCATGACAGGCATGGGAATTAGCCAGGGTGAAAGATGGATGTGGGAGATGGAGCATCAGGGGTGAGACATGGCAAGGAGACCTGTGTGACTAGATTGTAAGGTTAATGGATGGAAGAAATATGTAAGAAGCTTAAAGGATAGGAAGGGACTGGGTTATGAAGAATTTAAAAATTTAAACAAAAGACTTTCGATTTGATCCTAGAGGGATTAGAAAGACACTGAAGTTTATCAAACAGGGAATATCATGGTCAGGCTTGCAGTTTAGGAAAGTGAGTGTATGTTATGTGGAGAATGACTTGGAAAAGGAGGAGGAAGACAAGGAAATTAGTAGTCTGTTGTAGTAATAACCATAGCACATTGACATGGCGCTTACCACTGTGCTAAGTGCTTTATTATTATTGCCTCCCATGATCCTCACATTTATTATCTCCATTTTACAGATGAGAAAACTGAGGCAAACAGAAGTTCAGTGATTTACCCAGGGTCACACAGCTAATAAGGGTCTGAGGGCCAGATTTGAACTCAAGAAGATGAGTCCTACTAGCACTCTATCCACTGCACCACCTAACTGCCCACAATTTTTTTCCACATTATTTCCTCATTTTATTTAGAGTCTTGTATAATTTCCCCTTCTCTCCACTCACATGGATATCACTTTATTTCAGGTCTTCATCACCTTTCACCTGAGCTACTATGAACAATTGGGCAGCAAGGTGGCACAGAGGATAGAGTATTGGTCCTGACTCCAGGGCCAGTGCTCTAACCATTGCAAATGTAGTTGCCTCTTTTTTTTGTCAAGGCAATCAGGGTTAAGTAACCCCAATTGCAAAAAAAAGTTAAAAATAAGATATATAAGAGATTATATATTATATAAGAAATTTGTGAAGAAAGATGACACCTAAGTTGTAAGCCTGGGTGACTGGAAGCATTGTGGCGCCTTCAGAAATAATAGGAAAGTTCTTAGGACAGTTTTAAGGAAAAGATAATAAGTTTGGTTTTGGACATGTTGAATTTAATATGTCTATAAGACATACATTTGAAGATATGCAATAGGGAGTTAGAGATATATCAACAGAGAGTGGAGGGCAGAACAAAGACATGTGAGAAGCATCATCACAGAGAAGATGAGATCTGTGGAAGCTATTGAGATCACCAAGCGAAATATCACAGAGGGAAAAGAGAGGAGGCCCTAGGACAGAGCACTGGACAGTGTTCATAGTTAAAAGGCATGGCCTGGATGAAGAGGATACTAAGGAGAACTGGTCAGAATAGATTAATGTCACAAAAACCTAGAGAAAAGAAAGTCTCAAGGAGAAGAGGGGGTTCAAGAGTGTCAGAGGCTGCCCAGAGGTCAAGAAGGGTGAGGATTACTTTCAGGACTTTGTTAAAAAAACAAACAACAACAACCTGAACTTAATAGAAGATTACATATACATATGTAATATACACAAGTTATACAATAATATACATACACATATACATAATACACATATGTATATACACACAATATAAGAGCCAAGAGAAAGATAAGGTACATCACAAAGACCAATTATAAGGGACTCAATAATTACAGACTGTTTACCATTTATATATGTAAAATGTATGACTAAGACAAAGCTTAGGAGTAAAATCCATTAGGGATAGTATATGTTTATATATGTATGTATGCATATATAGATGTCTATATATAAATATATCCATGCTTAATAGCCTGGGTGGGGGGTAGGGAGGAAGAGGGGGAAAAAGAACAAAGTAAAAAGTGCCCAGCAGAGAACAAAAGAAAACATACAAGGAAGCAAAGAAGAGATGGACAGCTCTCAACACAAAAAATAGTATTTATTATATAGGCTTTCTCTTACATTCTGCTATGCACATGACATTTTTTTCTCTTATTTTATATTTAAGTTTTAATATTTAAGTTTATATTTCTTTTTCTTTTCTTATTATGTATTTAAATCTTAGTCATTAAGTCTAAAATTTAAAAAGTTAAAAGAAAAAAAAAGGATGAGGACTGACAAAAGGCCATTAGATTTGGCCTAAAGAAATCATTGGTAACTTTGAAGAAAACACTTTCAATTGACTGATTAGGTCAGAAGCTAGATTTTTAAGGGTTTAGAATTGAGTGAGAGGAGAGAAAGGAGAGGGACCTAGCATAGATCACTTTTGTAAGAAATTTAGTTGAGGAGAAGAGTGGAGAAAGAGGGATAAGACACACAATCCTTCTATCTCTCAATACTTTCTCAAGCCCTGAGTTTACATTTCCCCTTCCCAATCTTGATTATATAGTTATCCAGTTCAACTTTATACTTTCATCTTTTCTCAGGTCCCTCTCTTTTTTGTCCTAACACCAGCTATCTCTTGCCAAATCTCATCCTTCAATTATTCCTGCTAGATGGGAAAATCTCTTCTGCTTCTCCTACTTGTGATACTGAACAGAGCTAGAGGAAATGACACAGCTATGCTGAGTGTGTACAAGATAAATTCATATTACACAACTTCAACTGGGTCCTCACTGTAGCAAAGCAAACCTTTTATTCCTCTTTAATTGAATTTCTATCTCACTCATTATGGAGCTATTCTGAACCTTTGCTTCTTTCCTTAAGCCTCTCATATCTTCCTGTCCCCAATTTCTCTCAGCTGACTGCCTTCCCTCTTACTTTACTAGAAAATTATGGGCATTTACCATGGTATCCCTCTTATGCCGTTCTTTTCAACTCAAAACCCCTTAGCACAACCCCCTATTCTGTCCTCTTTTTTTCCAGTTTCTGATGAGACAATCCTCTTACTTGCCAACACCAGCCCTTCTACATGTGACTTTCGTAATGTCCCCTAACATCTTTTCCTCCAGATTGTCTACTCAATTATCCTCCCTCTCCATCCCAATCTTCAACTCTGCCTACCTAGGTTCTTTCCCTACTATCTTAAACCATGCCTAAGTATCCTGACTCCTGATCCCTGGAAAATCTTCACTATATCCTACTAACCCTTCAAGTTATTTTTCTGTCTTTTATCTTGTCTCCTTTTCTCAGTTAAACCCTTAGAAAACCAATGTTCATTTCCTTCACCATTTAAACTCTTCAGATCTTAGCAAAATGGCTTCTAGTCTCATCAGTTAACTGAAATCACTTTCTCCAAAGTTATCAGTGACCTCTTAATTGGCCAAGCTGATAGCCTTTTCTTAGTCCTCATTCTCCTTGACTTTACAGCTACATTTATCACTATTGACGACCCTCTGATCCTGGCCACTCTCATTGCTTATGATTTTCATGTCTATTTCTCCTGGTTGTCTCTTACTTGACTGACCACTCCTTATCATCCTCCTTTGCTGACTTATCATTAGCACACGCCCTAAAAGAATGTACTCTCAAAGACATTCTCCTTGGCTCTCTTTTCTCCTTTCTATTTTTTGGTGACCTCATCAAAGGTGAGGTCACCAAAAACCTCATCAGGTCTATGAAGATGATTTCCAGTCTCTCTCTAGAATTTCAGGTCCATATCACAAGCTGCCTATTATATATTTCAATTTGGATGGCCTATAGATATCTCAGGCTCAACATGTCTAGAACACAACTCATTGTCTCCCCACCCCTCCCAAACCAGCCCTCTCAAAAAAATTCCTATTTCTTTCTTTCTTTCTTTTTTTTTTTTTGTTCAGGTCCTCCTGACTCCAGGGCCAGTGCTCTATTAACTGTGCCATCCAGCTGCCCCAACATTCCTATTTCTAATGAAGGAACCACTATTCTTTCAGCCTCCTAGATTTATATACATCATAAATATCTTCAACTGATATCTTTGACTCCTCACTCTGCCTCATTCCACGTATAAAATTAGCTGTCAGATCTAGTCATTTTTACCTTCACAAGACCTTTCTACATAGCCGCTACCTTAACTCAGGTCCTCTTACTTAGATTATTATAACAATATCTAACTTGCTCACCTTTCTTAAGTCTCTTCCCACTCCAGTCTATCTTTCTCACAGCTACCAAAGTGATTTTCCTTAAGCTAGATCTGACAATGTCATTCTCCTACTTAATAAACTCAAGTGACTCCTTATTGCCACTGGAATTTATAAGCTAAACTTCCCTATTTACCTTTAAAAACCTTCACAACCTGGCCTCAACTTTGCTTTCCTGGTTCATTGCACGTTATTGCCTTTCCTGCTTTTTATGATCCTACCAAACTGTCCTTCTATCTGTTACTCTTCCCCTCCCAAACACATGCCACCTCTTCTTCCATGTGTGCTTTTGAAATGGCCCCATGCTATCCCTCCTCACCTCCACCTTATGGAATCTCTCTCTTTTTCAAGACACAGTTCAGGCACCAGCTCCTACAAGAAACCTTCCCCAGTCCTCACAAATACAAATGCCCTCCCTAACTCCCAACCTTCTATCTAACCCCATTATGTTTATTCTCTTTCTATTATTTCTGTATACTTATTGCTGGGCTTGTTTTCTCCTTGATTAGAATGGAGTTTCTTTAAGAGTAAGGATTATTTAATTCTTAGTTCTTATTTACCCTAGCACTTAGCCTAGAGTTTGCAGCTTAATGAATGCTTTTTCCTTGATGGGCTGTAACAAACAAAGCTGTGGTAACTGACAATTGAGGAAGAAAGGAATTGTCCAAATAGGTGTTCTAGGATCAGTTTAAAGCGCCTCTCCCTCCAATCTCCCCCGGGTATGTTAGAAGGTAAGGAACTACTCCTATAGAGACTTATTTCCAAAGTTTTTAAGAGAATGCATTTTCCTCCCGGATTTGTTCTTTCCCCCCAAATGGTATGGAAGTCAGTAAGAAAAACTGTTTTCCAATAATTTATAAGGAAGCTAAGGAAAATTTTATGACATTTTCCCCCTGTTGGTTAGGTGTTTTGTTTGTGTGATTCGCTTCAATTCGATTTGATGCAACAAACATTTATTAAGTGCCTACCATGTGCCAAGTACTGTGATAGTCATTGGGGATACAAAAACAAAATAAAACAACCCTTTCTCCCAAGGAGCTTGCATTCTATTGGGAGAAGAAGGGGACAATGGAATGTAAAAACTATTCCAAACAAACAAAATGCTTTATTATTTTATTTCTGGTTACTTGTCTGCTCTGTGAGCAGAATATGTCCTGAATTGGGGCTCTAGCAAAAATTTATTTTTCAGCTCTTTCTCTGAACCCAAGGATAGTATGAGTACCCCCAGGATAGAGTGGAAGCCTCCATTACATGTGTATATATATATATATATATATATTTATATATATATATATACACATATGTGTATATGAACACACATATATGTTTGTGTATCTATGCATATATATATATATAAATAATCTAAGTTGGTTTATAGGTTTCTTGAACTTACACATTGGTCTTTTTGGACAGTTCCCCCTTTTTCTTATCAATGGAATTATTTTTTTTGTCTTCAGATTTCTTTTTTGAGAGCTTTCCATTTCTCCTAGGTTGTTGTTCCTTATGGAATTTTAGTCTCATAGGATCCTATGTATTTTTTATTTGAACCCTTTGAAATTTACTATTCCCAAATCTAGGGTACATATGAAACTATTCCAACATTTTTCCTTTATGACAAATGCTAAACTGGAGTTTAGCATCCATCCAAATTCCATATCATGCTTGCCCCTGCAACAGTTTACTCTTTGTTGATGAGAATCAAAATAGAAGTTACCTCATTGTTCTGTACACTTTTTGAAGGATGAAATCCTTATTAAGAAAAGCTGAGAAATCCTTAGTTGTTCTACTATTGACAGAAAGGGGGGGGAGGGATAAAGGCATGAGACAGAGGAAGGGGAGAAAGGAAGGAAGAAAGGGAGGAGGAGGAAAGGGAGAGGAAAAAGAAGAGAGAGGGAAAGGAAGAGAAAGAGAGAAATGGTAGGGGGAGAGAGAAAAAGGTAAGGGGAAGAGAAAGAGAAATTCAATGTATAGATGATTGAAGTTCTTTATTACTGCTCCATTGTGTATCCATACCAAACTTGTGATCTATTTTCTGAACTCTGCAGCTATCTGCTCTTTCTCTGCAAGTATTCTATATTATGCTCCAACTTTTACTTATGGCTCCATTGATCTTTACTCAAATGCTCTTGGCCATGTTTCTTTGCTCTTTTTCCTGAATTTCATTACATAAGTCTATCTTTTAAATATGCTATATATTCTACTTTCCCAAATGCCTTTAGTTGTCCTGTTCCTTCTCAATAAACTATACTTTTCTGAGCCATAATCTAGTCATGGATCTCATTTCTTAAAGTCTCCGTGTCACTTCTCAGGTCAAATTTTTAGAATCTTTAGTTCACTTTGCTTATTTCTCACAGTAAAACTGGAAAGAGAACAATGAATATATCAAATATGAAAAAGATCTGTAATGAATATTATTACAAACTCTTTTCACCATCAAGGACAATGGAGCCACCACATTGTAGATTATAACATCAAATCTCTCACAATTGTCTTATCCTTAACAATGGCTTCTTCTCTATATACGTGATCCAGTCCAACTGCTTTTTTTCATCTTTTCTCCTTTAGTATCAATGCAAAGGTGTGCATAGGTGAAATGTAGCTTAAAGTCCTTTGGACTCTGTCATTATTTACTCTTGAACCATATTTTCCAATATATTCTTTCACTTGAAGGAGAAGACATAAAAGACATGGGAAAAGTTTCAAACCTTATAACTACCCACAAAGACTGACTAAAAGAACAGCAGCAACAACCTACTCACGAGACTTTTTTTCATCTATGGTTTTTTGCTTTTTTTTTTTTACTTTCCCATCTACATGTAAGTTACTTTCTCTTTCACATTTGGACAATTTTATTTGTAGAAAAAAGGCAGAAACATGAACAGTTCTGAGAGAACCACTGAGAAGGCAGCTCCTCAGAGGACCTGAGATAGAAAAATAATTTTCAGAGAAAAATACTTTCAGAAGGCATAGATCAAGGAAATGTCTTGTTTCTTAACAGCTAATTTGCATATGACTTATGAAGACTTCCTCATTGATAGTTGGGAAATCCTAAAAATTTACTTTTTGGTGGCTATTGAATAATTGACATTTTTTATTTATATGAAAGGCATGTGAATTTGGTGTCTTACATTAAAAGAAAGATGAATCACTTCACACAAGGAGACCCTGCTTTGGTGTTAATAAGACTGAGACAGAAGGTGAGGGAGACCAAAGGAGACTAGAAACAAAAGCAGAGAAATAGGGAAAACCTGAATAGAATGAAATGGAGAATGGCTTGCCCCATTTATTAAGAGAGCCAAGCTCAGCTGAATGGTGGGCTCTGAACTGAGGCACAGATGCAAAATTTAAATAAAATGTTAGCAGAGAGTACTGCAATATATCACAAAGATTGTAAACTATGGCCAGGTTGAATACCTGGAATGCAGGGTTGGTTTAATATTAGAAAAACTATAAACATAATTGACTAGATTCATAGTGAGAACAACAAAAATGACATGATTATATCAAAAGATGCTGAAAAAAGTTTTTTTTAAACAAATCTTTTAAAAATACACTAGAAAAATACAAGAATAAATGGGCCTTAACTTTCATGGCAAATAGAATATATCTAAAACCAAGAGTGAGCTTTATATATAATAGGAATAAGCTAGAGTCCTTTACAATAAGATCCAGGGTGAAGCAAGGATGTCCATTTTCTCTACTTCTATTTGACATAGTTCTTGAAATGTTTGCTATAGAAACAAGTGAAGAAAAAGGAGTTGAGGAAAAAGCCTAGGGAAAGAAGAAACAAAATGGTAACTTTATGTAGGTATCCATGGTATACTTAGAAAACCTTAGATCAGCGATTCTCAACCTTCCTAATGCTGCGACCTTCCCTTTAATACTTGTATGTGGGAGTATCTGCATGTGGGTGGACCTGCCTGGAGACAGATAGAGGAGCCGTGTCTCAGTTCCTAAGACCACTGGAAATATGCGTTTTCCATGGTCTTAGGTGACCTTGTTTGACCCCCAAAGGGGTCACGACCCACACACAGGTTGAGAGCCACTGCCCTAGAGAATCACCTAAAATTAAATGGACAGTAACTTCAGTAAAGTTGCAAGATATAAAAAATATTTACAGAAATAGTCAGCATTTCTTTTTCCCTTTCCCCCGAGTATTTCTTTATGATACTAATATACCCAGCAAGAAGAGCTATAAAATTTCCATTTAGAATAATTATATGATGTATTAAATACTTGGGTGTCTACTAATCTATACACAAGATCATTGTTTACAGAAATAAAGACAAAACTAAAATTTTAAAGAAATATTCATGACTCATTGGTAGACTGAGTCAATATAATAAATAGCTCAATAAGGCCTGAATCAATTTAACTATTTAGTGTCATACCTTTACTATACAGCCTAGCTGAATGGATGGCTCGTTAATAAGCAAAACCAACAAACATAAAAAATATCTTGAGAACTGAAAGGCCTAGAGTCTGTAACTCCCACCTCCTAAGCTAATTGGAAAAAGACAGACGCTGCATTTATTGCTGCTGGGACTTGATTGGAGGAACAATTCTACTGACTGGAAGAGATGATTTAAGGAAAAGTATTGCTGCTGAGAGCGGATTGGAAGAAAAAAGAGTTATCTGTATCTTAACAGAACTGTTTGGGGGAAAGTGGAGGATTGTTTGTCTTGCCTTCCAATGTCATCTGCATTAAGAAAGAAGAACAATCCCATTAAAGGCTTCTCTGCCTTGTTCTTTGTTGGAGCATCAGGCTCAAGAGAGAGAAAACTCCCCAGAGCCCAGCCAAGAGAATAAACCTGAATAATTGCAGATTCTAAGCTTTTGCAAGCAATTTTGATAAAAAACCAAAACCAAAAACCTCCCAAAAAACCACACCACAAAACGAGCATGTTATTTCCTTAGCATATAGACAAAGAAGGGTTTGAGTAGATTACCCAGTAGAGGAGCAATCCTTCCCATTAGGTGATTTTTGGTGTGGACTATTCCACTAAAGAGATTGAGAATGTCAAGAATTATGATCTCCAGGGACATATGTTTTCCTACTCATATTACTCCATGCAAGGTTTTTACATGTTTCCCCATGGATGCTACTATTTGCATTTGTGAGAGAGGGACTCAGGATCATGAGTGAACTATCAGGTTATAATTATTTTTATTTATTGTATTTGTGTTGTATTATATATTTTTGTATTTGTTTATGTTTTATTACTAAAAAGTAATAGTTTCATTTTGGCTGATGGTGTAAATGGAAACATATAGGTGAGTGCTTCCAAGCTACAGCTGTGTATAATAAACTTATAGTTCCTTAACAGTAAGGTTTTCACTAGGACCCTGAGAGTAAGTTGTAGTAGCAGCGGCATGACTGACTCTCTCCAGAAAAATCTTCTTGACTTTTCAGCATCTTTCAGATTGAGCTAACAAGATTGCCTAGAAAGAGAGGAGAGTTTAGGGTCAGGTGCTCATATGCCCCAGTCATGCCCATGATGTGTACATACATGTTTTTCTTTTTTCTTTTTGGAGGCAATTGGGGTTAAGTGACTTACCTCAGGTCACATAGCTAGTAAGTGTCTGAGGTTGGATTTGAACTCAGGTCCTCTTGACTCCAGGGCTGGTACTCTTTCCACTGCACCACCTAGTTTATATATTTCTTCCATATATTTAATATTTTATTTTTTCCCAATTATATGTAAAAACAATTTTAACATTGCTTTATTTTTAAACCTTGAGCTCTACATTCTCTCACTCCTTCTCTTCCCCCTCCCCATTGAGAAAGCAAGCAATTTGACGTAGGTTATATATGTGTAGTCATGTAAAACACATTTCAATGTGAGTCATTCTGTGAAAGAAAACAGACAAAAAACCCCCAAGAAAAATATAGAAAGTAAAGAAAAAGTATCTTTGATCTGCATTTAAGGCTCTAAGCAGTTTTCTCTCTGGAGGTGGACAATACCCTTCATCATAAGTCTACAAAACTGCCTTGGATCAATGTATTGCTGAGAATAGCCAAGTTATTCATAGCATATCATCATACAATACCACTATTGCTCTCTATGATGCTGTCCTGATTCTGTTCACTTCACTTTGCATCAGTTCATGTAAATATTTCCAGGTTTCTCTGAGAGTATTCTATTCATCATCTCCTAAAGCATAATAATATTCCATCGCAATCATGCACAGCCACATGTTCAGCCATTCACCAACTGATGGACATCGCCTCAACTTCCAACTCCTTGCCACCACCAAAAAAACTACTTGCTACAAACATCTTTGTGCACATAAGTCCCTTTCCTTTTTTAAAAAATCTCTTTGGAATACACATCTAACAGTGGTATTGCTTGGTTAAAAGGCATGCATGGTTTTATAACCCTTTGGGTATTGTTCCAAACTGCTCTCCTGAATGACTGAATCAGTATACAACTTCACCAATAGTACATTAGTGTTTTAATTTTCCCACATCCCCTCTAATATCTGCCATCCTCCTCCTCTGTCATACTAGTCAATCCAACAGGTGTGAGGTAGTAGCTCAGAGCCATTTAATTTGCATTTCTCCTATCAATAGTGATTCAGAGCATTTTTTTTAGTATGACTATTGATAGCTTTGATTATTTTATCTGAAAATTGCCTGCTTATATCCCTCAACCATTTATCAGCTGAGGAATAGCTCTTATTTCTATACATTTGACTCAGTTTTCTGTGTGTTTGAGAAATGAAGTCTTTATCAGAGAAACTCACTGTAAAAATTTTTTCCACAGTAATGATTACAAACTATGTGTTTTTCTTATTCTATTTCCCTCTCATTTATCTTATTCTCTCTTTTTTTACTCTGTACATTCTCAAAAGTGCTTTGCTTCTAATTTTTACCTCTTCCAAACTGCCCTCACTTCTATCAGCTCCACCTCCTTCTCTGATCATCTTCCCTTCCTACTTTCCTGTACTGTAAGATAGATTTCTTTTTTTTTTTTGGAATATAGCTTTTTTCTTTATTTAGAAAGCAATTCACCAATAACAGTATGGGAGGACTTGAACCCCTAACAAAAGTGTGGAAAGTAAACCCAAGAATCTTGTAAGGAAGAGCCTCTCATCTGCAGGCTTCCCAGGAAGCCTTTACAGCAAGATAACATATTTCCTAGTCCTAGATAAGTTTTGTCTGTTCTCATCTACCCAGTCCAGTTAGCTAAGGTCACTTCCCAGGCAGGACTTTCATCCCTCATGCCTATCACCTCTCCTTCCTGAGGCTTAGGTCTCCCTGTACCAGGAAGATGTGAGTCCTAAGCAAGTCATTTCCTGGGATGGGGCCAAGGACCAGGAGAGTCAAGCTGCCCAGCATAGGCCAGGCCCTGAGTCAGGTGGGCTTATGGCAGCCAGATCTGGTATGAAGGAGTTGTGCAGTGAGAGCTGCCCTGAAGTCCAGGAAGATAAAGCTGGCTGGTCTCTGGAGAGAGAGAGACCCCAAGGCCCTCCAGGAGTGCTGCTCTTTTCCACTTGTCTCACACTAATCTTTCTGTCTGTAATCAACTTGGCTTAGCAAAGCTGGGTTCCCAAGGTCCTCTTCCGAAAAAGCAGAAATTCATGGTTGCAGAGTGAGAAAAGCAGTCCTGGAGCCTTTTGAACCTGTGCTGCTGCCTTTCTTGCTTTCATCCAGGGCCGGGCTGAGAGTTTTTCCTTCAGGTATTTCTGGAAGCCTCTTGGTCCTGGCCTTGGCCAGACTTGTCTCCTCTGATGGCCACTGAAGTGTGGCCTGCTTGCCAGCTGAATTGCCAGCTGTGTAGCTGTACACAGACATGTAGCCCTTGCAGGTAAGTGGGCAGAAGCGCTTGATGTGGGCATTGTCTTGGGTGGCTCTGCACTGTGGGCACACATATTTTCTCAGGATGGGGCACACCACTCGGCCTTCTTCATCCTTCAACGTGTGGGACAAGTAGATGTTTCGAGACTCCCCATTGTGCTTGCAAAAAGTGCAAAGAGGGTCCCTAGGGGGCTGGAGTTCCTGCCTTAGGCTGGGGCCAGGGTCTGGGCTTGGCTCTGTCTCTACTCTCTGGGGTTCCAGCTTTTCTTCCCTGAGAGTCCCCACTACCCTGGCAAGTCCAAGATAATCCCTCCACAGATTGAAGACCTCCATCTAAACTGAAGACCCTACAAAGAAGGCCACTGGCCCTGCTGGGGAAAAATGATGGAATCAGGGTCAGGCAGGGAAGCTGGGGCCTTAAATATCTGCACACAGCCAATTAGAATTGGAAGGAGCTAAAGAGCCCTCTCTAGCTGCCCCCCCTCCCCGGTCCCCACCTCACTTGGAGACTTGAAGTCTGCAAGGTTCCCTCGGTAAGATAGATTTCTACATGCAACTGAGTGTGCATGTTATTCCGTCTCTGAGCCAACTCCAACAAGATGAAGGTTCATGTGTTCTCCTCCCCCCCCGCCCCATTTTCTCCTCCACAGTAAAATCTCTTCCAGGCCTCTTCTGAGTCAGATACTTTATCCTATTCTACCTTTCCCTTTCTCCCAGTGCATTTTTCTTTCTCATACCTTAATTTTATTCTTTTTGGATAATCATATCATCACATTAAACTCATATGTTGGCTTTCTGTCTATGTGTACTCCTTCTAACTGCCCCAATAAAGAGAAAGTTTTAGGAGCTATACATTTCATTTTCTCATGTAGTGATATAAACAATTTAACCTTATCAATTCCCTTATGATTTTCCTTTCTTGTTTACCTTTTTATACTCCTTTTTCATCTTGTATTTGAAAGGCAAATTTTCTATTCAGCTCTGGTCTTTTCATCAGGAATGCTTGAAAGTTCTCTATTTTATTGAATATCCATTTTTCACTGGAGGGATTATATTCAATTTTTTGGGTAGGTGCGTCTTGGTTGTAATTCTAGCTCTTTTGCCCTCTGGAATATCACATTCAAGACCTTCTAATCCTTTAATATAAAAGCTTCTAAATCTTGTGTTATCCTGACTATGGCTCCATGATATTTAAATTGTTTCTTTTTGGCTGCTTGCAGTTTTTTCTCCTTGTTCTGGGAAGTCTGGAATTTGACTATAATATTCCTGAGAGTTTTCATTTTGGAATCTTTTGAGGAAGTGATCAGTGGGTTCTTTCAGTTTCTATTTTACCCTCTGGTTCTAGAAGACCAGGACAGTTTTTTTCTTGATAATTTCTTGAAAGATGATGTCTTTTTTTTTAATCATGACTTTCAGGTAATCCAATAATTCTTAATTTATTTCTCCTGTATCTATTTTCCAGGTCAGTTGTTTTTCTAATAAGACATTTTCTTCTATGTTTTCATTCTTTTGATTTTTTTTTGTTTCTTGATGTCTTGTAAAACCATCAGCTTCCACTTGCCTAGTTCTAACTTTTGAGGAATTGTTTCTTTCACTAAACTTTTGTGCCTCCTTTTTCCATTTGGCTATTTCTACTTTTAAAAGGAATTCTCCTCAGAGAACTTTTGTGTATCTTTTTCCATTTGGTCAATTCTGCTTTGCAAGACATTCTTTTCTTCATTGGATTTTTGTGCCTCTTTTACCATTTAGCCCATTCTGTTTTTTTTTAAGGTGTTGCCTTCATCAGTACTTTTTTTGTACCTCCTTTACCAAGCTGTTGACTCTTTTTTCATGATTTTCTGGCATCACTCATTTCTCTTCCCAATTTTTCCTCTATCTCTCTTACTTGATTTAAAAAATCCTTTTTGAGCTCTTCCATGGCCTGAGATCAATTCATATTTTTCTTTAAAAATTTTTTTTATTTTCTTGTTTACATCATTCCTTTCCACAAGATTTTGAGTTACAAATTTTCTCCCCGTCTTTCCCTTACCCCCAACTCCCAAACACCAATCCCACTGTAAAGCCCCTCCCCCAGTCTGTTCTCTTTTATGCCCTCCTCCAATGCCACTCTAACTTTCTGGTAGGGCAGGGAGGGTCTCCCTACCCCAGTCCCTGTATATCTTAATTCCCAGTTGCATCTAGTTAATAATAATAATAATAATAATAATAATAATAATAATAATAATAATAATAATAATAATAATAATATATGTGTGTGTGTGTTTTGTTTTGCTTCTTAACATTTGATTGTAGAGCTTTAAATTCTAGATTCTTTCAGTTCCTCCCTTGTCATCCACCCCCACTGGAAGGACAAGCAATTCAATACAGGCTGTACATGTGTAATTATGCAGCACATCTCCACAGTGGACCTATTGTGAGAGGCTGATTATATGTACTTCCTTCCTATCCTACCCCTGCCTTGTTCTATTCTCTACTCTGTCCCTGTCCCTTTACTGAAGTGTGTGATTCCAGCAATCCTACCCCAGAACCTGCTCTCCCCTCCATCATCTTGCCTCTCATCCCCATCCCCTCTACTCTCCCATGTGGCATGATATCCAGTTTAGAGTTTATGTCGTTCCTTCCCTAAGCCAAATTCAATAAGAGTAAATGAAGGTAAAGTTGTAACAGTTATCCCTTGCCTCTTCTATATGGGATGATTAACCACATTTTGTCTCTCCCTGTCTCCTCTCACTCTAGTCCTCTCCCACCTCAGAATTTCATCTTTTAAGGTATCATCCCTTCGTATTCTACTGATCCTGTACCCTCTATGTACACATATACACACATGCTCAGATATATATTCATACGCATATATACCCTCCAATATAGACATATGTGTAGGTACACATAC
>CM053595.1:121665465-121706527 GCA_028646575.1 Pseudocheirus occidentalis
CTGTTCCAAATCGCTGGGGTTTTCCCAACTGCCGGAGCTACTAGGGGGGTGTTGCAAGTCCCCCCAGCTTTGGCTTGCTGAAAGTGCACCCCAGGACCACCACCCAAGACCACGATCTGGATCTAGGCCACTCAACACAAGAGCACTTAGCCCCGATCAATCGATTCAGCCCCCCTGCGGAGTCTGCAGGCCAGGGGCTCTGAAGCAGCCTGGTGGGGGCCACTGCTGCTGGTTCCAGTAGTTCCCCTCCCCCACTGCTTTCTTGCCCCGGGGGTAGAATGGCCCGAACTGCTTTACCCACCCAATTAAGTTTCAAAGCTTCAGCTTTCACTAACTGTCTCTGACCAAAGCTCCCCTCAGGCCGGTGCTTTAGATTTTCTTTGAAGTAGACTTAGTCTGCGAGGCTCCGCTGCTCCTCCTGGCTGCCCTGGGGCCTTGCTTGGCCGCAGGGTTTTGGGCTGGCCGTTCTCTGCTCCCTGAGGTGTGAGCTGCACCTCTCCGTCCTGCTCCTCACGCCTTGGCAGATGTGGGGGTGCTGGAGACTGTAGAACCACTGCAGGCTGGCCCCGGTCTCGGCTTCCGGCTGTTCCAGCCTCCGCTCCAGCACCGTGCTGAGCCCCTGCTGCCGAGCTGCCTGTTCTCTGTATTTTTGGGAGTCTGAGAGTCCTAGACTTTCCTAGACTGGGCTCGTATTTTCTGGGTGTTTAGGGTGGCGGTGTGGGAGCTGTGGGACCTTGCTGCTTCTACACCGCCATCTTGGCTCCGCCCCCCATGCTTTATAAACTTTAATGAAATCATATATAAGAATTTCATAACAATTAAATTGCTGTATTAATAGTTATTATTTTTGTATAAATTAGCTATTATTTATATGTAAATAAATTTTATATAAAATAAATTAGTTATTATTTTTCATAAACCACAGAGAAAAGAGTAAATTGGGATTAGAAGGGAGTGCTGAAGCAACTGGGCCATAATTCTGGATTTGTTCCCCTGTGACCCTATGCATACCTATCTCAGTTCTCCTAAGCTTCCCCTGTCATTTCTTTTTAATCTTTTTTCCCCCTGAACTTAAACTCTAAATAAACTGAGCATTTCCACATGCACTGTGGAACAGAAAAGGAGGATTGTGATTTCGTCTAACTTTCTTATATTCTCTTTTTATTTTGTTTGGAATCTTCTTTATAATTTCCCTCTCATATCTCCACCCACCCCATTTGAAAAAAGAAAGAAAAATCCTAGTAATAAATAGGCATAGTAAAAAAAAATTCTTAGACTGGTCATGTCTGAAACTGTGTATCTCATTTTGCATCTTGAGTCCATCAACTCTATGTCAGGGGTGGGCACTATGCTTCATAATCCATACTCTGGAATCATGAATGGTTATTATATTAATCATATTTTTGTAAGTCTTTTAAAGTTGCTTTTATTTGCATTGTTATTATTTAAGTGGCTCTACTCACTTCTTTCTGCATTAGTTCATATGTCTTCCCAAGTTTCTTTTAAACTGTCCCTTTTATTGCTTCTTAGAGCACAATAATATTCCATTATATTCATGTACCATAATTTTTCAGCCATTTCCCAATTAATGGGTACCTCTTTCATTTCCAGTTCTTTGCCACCAAGGGAAAAAAGGTACTATAAATATTTTATACTTACGTGTCCTTTCCCTCTTTCTTTGATCTCTTTGGGGTTTAGGCCTAGTAGTAGAATCACTGGATTAAAGGTTAACAGCTTTGGGGACCTAGTTCCAAATTGCTTTCCAGAATGTCTGGGACCAATTCACAGCTTCACTAATAGTGCATTAGTGTGTCTGTTTTCCCATAGCCCCTTCCGCATTTGTCATTTTCTTCCTCTGTCATCTTTGTCAATCTGATGAGTGTGGAGTGAAATCTCACACTTTTACTTAATTTAGATTTCTCTGAATATTAGTAATTTAGAGCAGGTTTTTAAAAAAAGATGACTATTAATAGCTGAAATTTCTTTGAAAATTGTCTGTACATAACCTTTGACTATGGAGAATGCATTCTAGGTGATGATATTGGAAGTATACAGGAAAGTTTCCATAAGAAATATTACATGATAGCTCACCTTTTGTAATTATGCAATTAAATGAAAGACATAAAAAATATAAAATCCCTTTTTACATATTATTTTTGTCTATTATAAAAATATTTTATACAGTAAAGCAAAATATTACCTTAACAGTTTTCTCCATCAATGTGTCTCCTATGCCCTATGTCCAAGGAATATAAGTTTCCTTGAAAGATATAACAACAGAGATATTCTTGTTTGATCACTCTCTAATCATTATTATAAAATAAGGCATAAAGTTGAGAAAATGCTTAGAAGACTTTGCCACTGTCGTGGAAGAGATTTAGAGCAGAGTCAAAGTGGAAGAAGAATTCCGAGATGGGGAAGTCTTCCTAATGCTTCTGTTTGTGAAATGCTTTTATTACAACCTCGTATGAAGAATCTAATATGAGATCCACAGTCACTCAAAAGGCTTTGACCTAAACTCTCTACATAGGAAAATCCATATGGATAAGGAATGCCTATTGTCTATATGTGCTATGATGTGCAGCTGGAGGGATATGTTATAAAACTCTTCCTTTAGTAACTATATATCTACATTTATCTATTGATCACTCTTCATACACACATATACATATATGCATGTGTATACACATGTATACTTATATGTATGTGAATACACATATATAGATAATAAGTCGATAGATATGTGTGTAGCTTGAAAACTAAACGAATGGACAATATTGAACGGGAGTAGAGGCTGTATTGGCTCTGAGAAATAGTCAAATACTTTTAATGATCCCAAGTTTTTTTCCTTAAACAAAGGCACATCTTTTTAGCAGTATTTTATAATTTGTAGACATAAAACATAGAACACAACTGAATTCAATGACTGAATAACTGAAGTTCAGGATCCCTAAAAAAAAGCAATGAAAGAGAACATGATCAATGCAAACAGTCAGGAACACATTATAAGCAATAAGTGATATAAATGATATCATAGAAAAACTTTAGGTTCTAAAAAGAGAGCCTGGTCATATTCCAAGAATGAGAGATAGTTAATAAATAACTCATGCCTTGTTTTACACTGCTGTCCTTGGGATGTCAGAAGTCAATGAAGGACCTCTGAACACTGGGGAGGTGATTGATTCATGGTGGATGAGAGTCTTATAAAATGGGAAAGCAGAGATGAGTTACAGTGTGTATCATTGGAGGGAATACCCATATCATTAAAATCTCAGATTTAATGCAGAGTTTAAGTGAACAAAGGCATATGGAAGAGTGAATAGCTCAATTTAGCTGCAATATAAAGTGTGTGAAGGGGTGGAATGGGAGACAGAGTTATAAAGATAAGTTGGTTCCAAATTGTAGAATGTCTTGAATAAAGATAAAGAATTTAAGCTTAATTTAGTAGGTAATGGGGAGCCACTGAAGGTTTTTTGGGGGGGGCAATGACAATCAGAATTATGCTTAAAGAAGATTTATCAGGAAGTAGTAAGTCTGTAAGATTTGAGGAAAGTCTAGAGAGAGAGAGAGATCAGTAGTTAGAAGGTTATCAGAGCAGTGGTTCTCAACTTTTCTAATGTCGTGACCCTTAAATACTTGTATGTGGGCATATCTGCATGTGGGTGGACCCACCTGGAAACAGAGGAGCAGCATCTCAGTTCCTAAGACCATCGGATATATGTGTTTTCCGATGGTCTTAGGCCACCCCTGTGAAAGGGTTGTTCGACCCCCAAAAGGATCATGACCCACAGGTTGAGAACTGCTGAGTTAGAGGAACTTTTGGTGTCCAAACTAGAGAGGAGAAAATTTAGAAGTCAAATGATAACTCTCCTCTAATACCTTAAAGACCACTATGCAGAAGGTGGTTAAATTTGTACTTCTTGGCTTCATAGAGAACTAGAAGTGATAGGTAGAAGTTGCATAGAGAGAGACTCAGGCTCCACACATAAGGAGAAAGTTCCTGGTCATGATGATATGTCTAGAGAATCTGGACCTAGAAGGGATCTTAATCTATTATAACATCCCTCTTCCCATTTTATAGATTAAGAAAGTGATATTTAGAGAAGTTAAGTGACTTACTCAAAGTCACCAGAACTAAAGAGCACAGTTGGGATTAGAGTTGTCCAAAAGTGGAAAGGATTGCTTTGGGAGGTAATGGGTTCATTTTCTTTGGAGACTGGATGGCAACTTGTCAGGGAGAAGTAAAAGAGAGTATTCCTGTTTGGGATATTTTAGATTAGATATCCTTCAAGGTCTTGCCAATTAAAAAAAAATAAAAAAATTTTGTTTCCGGATAATTTCCCCAATCCCTTCCTATAGTGCTACTTACATGAAACCTTAAAATGCAATAAAAAATAAAAATGAATAAAAATATGAAGACCACAATGTTAGGAAAGTTAGAGTGTTTAGATAAGACATCATCCCTTCTCTTCGGTAGTATAGGAGGGAAATAATCCAGAATCACAGTATCATATAGTAAATTTGTAAGAGATCACCCCTACCCCCATCCCATGCTACATAAAAATCTGAAAAAGAAGGTCATTACCATTTGTGAGCTATCCAGGAAGACTTCATGGAGGAGACAGTATATTTAGTATCTATCCTAGATATGAATAGCATCCTGAACAAAGACACAGGTGGGTCAGTATAGCACATACTTAGGGAGCAGAACGTGGCTAATTTGGCTGGAGAATAGAGTTCATAGAGGGGAGAAACACAAGACAGTTCTAGAAGGGATAGCACCGAAAGGCCTTAAATTCCAGTCCAATGAGTTTGAACATTGCTGGGGATGGGATGTGGGTGGGGCAGATATAAGGAACTGTTAAATATTTTTAAATAGAAGAGTGACAAGACCAGATACTGGTCTAAGAAATTTTATTCTAGCAGGAGTAGTAAGGATGGATTGGATTGGAAAGAGTGGAGGAAGGAAGAATTGTTAGAAGGCTAATTCAATAGACCAGACAAGTGGTATTGAGGACTTGTTTTGTGGCAGTAACAATGAGCTAAAGATGAAGGAAGAGATTCATTAAATGTTGTAAAGGTGGAATCTGTAGAACCTGGTAACTGCCTAGACATGAAAGGTAAGGGTGAAGAAGGAAAGGTCCAATACAAGCCCATAGGTATTATTTGTTACATGGGGAATCAGGTAAGTGAGGTGCCACATTTAGACATTGAATCAAGAAGGAAGAGAAAAAGTTTAGGGGGAAGAATAATGAACTTGATTTTGAGGTGAGTTTGAGGTGCTGCTGGTCTATCTAGTTGGAGTTGTTCAGAAAGCAAGCTGGACATACAGACATCAAACTCAGCAGGCAGGTCAGGACAGAAAACAAAGAGTCCAAGGTCCTTTACAGAGAAATGGTCCTTGAAGCCATGGGAGTGAACAAAATTGCCAAGGAGAGAATTTGGACAAAAGAGAAAAGGATCAGAGTGGGGAACATTCACACATTAAGCAACTAGGAAGAGATCAGGGACACATCAAAGGTGACACAGAAGTAATGGCAAGTATTAGAAAAGAGAGTGGCATATCTCATCGAGGAGTGGATGCTCAGTTCTGTTTGCTGTCACTGCACTATTGTTACATTAATGTTTCTGTGACTTTCCAGACCCTCTCCTTGCCGGTCCTCCTGCCCAGCTCCCCGGCCATTAGGTATTCTGTTTCCTCCTGTCAGAAAGTAAGTTCTTAAGGGGACAAACTTTCTCACTTTTGTATTTGTGTCCCCAGGACACAATGCTTAGCACATACTAAGCATTTAATAAATGCCTTTTTCATTCATTTTCAAGGATCTAGTTTGGACCTTTCTTGGGAAATGAGCCCTGTCATGTGTCTCTGATCTGACTCTGGAGCTCACAGTTGAGATCTCCAACCTGCGGCTACATGTGAGATACCACACCCTCCTGGCTCCTGTTACCTTTGCCGACTCTTAGAATGAAGAAAGAACTCTCCAGCATGCTGGGGATAGAGGTGGCTTCTTTAAGAATCCCAAGTTCCCTTCCCTCTTCCCCCTAAGGGGAGTTCAAACTCAAGGGTGTACTATGAGTATGGGGATTATATAGGTGTTTGGGGAGAAAGTGAGATTTATCATAGAGTAAAAAGAACATGTATCATTGGGCTACTTCAAGTCCGGGTTCCTTAAAAGTTGTGCTGTATCTTATTTGTATTGTTACCTTGAGAGCTCTCTTGGGAGCCAGGGGCCCTTTTACCCATATCTGTGTAGCTCTTTATATAATTTATCGTCAGAGATTTCACAAAAGAAACTCTGGGTTGGGGCAGCATGAGTCAAAGAAATAAGATTTGGGGCCAGCTAGGTGGCACAGTGAATAGAGCACTAGCTCTGGAGTTAGGAGGACCTGAATTCAAATCTGTCCTCAATACTTACTAGTGAGCTGTGTGATTCTGGGTAAGTCACTTAACACCAATTGCCCCCCTCCCAAAGAAATATGATTTGGAGGGCACACCTGCAAAATAAAACTCAATCTATTTAATAATGATAATAGCTAGCAATTATATAGGACTTTAAGGTTTACAAAGTACTTTACAAATATCCAATTGCATCCTCATAAGAACACCAAAATATAGGCACAATTACTATCCCCATTTTATAGATGAGGAAATTGACCAAGTAAAGTGACCACTAGTAAACATCTGAGACAGAACCTGAACTCCTTTTCCTGACTGCAGGCCCAGGGCTCTCCACTGCACAACTTACCTACTTCTTGTTTAAAGACAGGCTTTGAGGGTGCTGGCCCCCAGGTTTCTTTTTTTTTGGTCTTTTTTGGAGGGGGAAGGCAGGGTAGTTGGTGTTAAGTAACTTGCCCAAGGTCACACAGCTAGTAAGTGTTAAGTGTCTGAGGCTGGATTTGAATTCAGGTCCTCCTGACTCCAGTGACTCTATTCACTGCATCATCCAGTTGCATCCCCCCACCCCCTTCTAACCATAATAACCCCTTATGTGTGATTATCACTTTGTACCTTTAAAGGCACTTTCCAATCCCTTTTGATTTTCATAGTCCCATAGGTAAAACAATAGATTTATCAGATCCATCAATTATATTCATATACCATAGTTTGTTCAGCTTCTCCTCAGTTGATGGACGTGTACTTGGGTTCTTTGCAGTCACAAAAATGCTGTTGTAAATACTGCAGCTAGGTGACAGGAGGACCTGAGTTCAAAAATCGACCTCAGACACTTACTGTATGACCCTGGACAGGTCATTTAACCCTGTTTGCCTCAGTTTCTTCATCTGTAAAATGAACTGGAGAAGAAAATGACAGTATCTTTGCCATGAAAAACCTAAATGAGGTCACAAAGAGTCAGACATGACTAATTTATTTTGGAAAACTGATTCCTATCCCTTGAACCATTATCTATTGATGAATGACTTCTATTCCTATATATTTGTGTTAATCCTCTATCTAAGATTAAATATCAAATAATTATCAATGATCATTGATGAAAAGATTTTCCCCACCTGACAGTTTTTATTCTAAGCATTATTTCCTCTTATGAAGAAAGGAACATGAGTAAAGAGATAACTAAAAGAAATCAAAATATGAGCAACTGAAAAACCAATCATGGTCCCAGAGAACAAATAATGAGATATCTTTTTGCTGAGAGGTCTAGAACTACTAGGACAAAATAACGTAAACATTGTCAGACCTTGTCACTGTATCAGGTGTTTTAGGTGGTTAAGTGGTTCATTGGGAAATTCTCTGACTTTAGAGCCAGGAAGACACGAGTTCAAATTTGGCCTCTAGCTGTGTAATCCTAAGCAAGTCACTTAACCTCTCTATCTGCCTGTCTTTTCAGCTGTTAAATGGGAATGATAATAGCACTTACCACCTAGAGTTGTTGTATAATATACATATTATTTGTGATATATAATATTTGTAAAATAATTTTACAATATAGATAATATTTGTGAATATAATATATATTTGTATTTATATAAAATATATTTGTATATGACATGACATAACATAACATAACGTAATATAATTAATACAATATAACATAATATAACACGACATGACATGGCATGACACGACACAACACAACACAACACAACACAACACAACACAACATAACATAACATAACATAAGTAAAACATTTATCACAATATCTGGCTCATAGGCACTTAATAAAAGCTCATTCCCTGCCCTTTACTTTTGCTTAACTGTTTTTCTTTCTTAGAATGAAGAATTCCATGGGAGGATACATCAGTGAGAGGAGGAGGCATCTCCTGAAATTATTAAGAAGCACAAGTCAAAGGCCATAGATTTCTTATGGGTGTTGGGATTAGAAAAAGACATGGCATCTTGAACACATATTCCCCAGGCTTGCCTCTCTCAACTTTGATATTCTGGAACAATAATCAAAACTGCTCTAATTCCTCTTTTTCTCTCTACATTCCCAAATTTATTCTCAACTCTACTCATTGCTATTCTTGAATTCTTGGGATCTTGCCTCTTAGTTGATTAGTCTTTTATTCTTCAAGGACCCCTTCCTCTCACTGGTGAAGGGGTGCCACCTGGTGGACAAATAACCAACTCTCTATTGAGCAACCATGATAGGCCAGGTCCCGCGCAAGTCACAAGAGAAGGCTCAATTACATATTTATAGAATTTTGGAGTTGGAAAAAACTTAACGTTTTTTCCCTAGGTACCTAGAAACCATCTGGTTCAATCCCCTTATTTTACAGAGAAGGAAACTAAAGACTAGAAAGCAGAAGGGATGCATTCTAGCTCACAGCCCACACACAAGAAGTCAAATAATGGTACCTAAGGTGGTGGAATGAAAAGAACTTCTGCCTGCATTTCCCTCCTTGGCTTCAGTTTCTTCATCTGTGAAATAGTACATAAGGTCCCTCCTGTATTTTAAATTCTATGACTCAATGATCCTAGGTATAATATTCATTTAAACTGTCAGACACCTGGAAGAGGGACTCCTTCTCCATCAGTGTTCTCCAATACAGAGTGTCTCTCCTGGTGCTCTCCACACACACAAGGCTCATTCCCACTTGCATGGAGCTGCTCACATCATTTCACATTTCTTTCCTCACATTTCACAGACTGTTATCACAAGAAAGGGCCTTTAATATTATCTGGTCTAATCTCCTCATTTTGTAGGTAAGGAAACTTAAGTCTAGAGAGGGGGATTAACTTGCTTCAGGTAACACAGCTAATAAGAGGCAAAGTGAATTCAAGCCCAGTTCTTCTGAATTCAATTCAGTGCTCTTTCCTTTAGATGAAGCTGTTTCTTTCAATCCTACTCATCATCCTTAAAGGCTCTTACCCATTATCACCTCCTCTACAAAAGTATTTCCTATTGCTTTCAAACCATAATTACCTCTCTCTCTTCAGTAGCCTCCTAAAGCACTTACTGTCTGGATCACTTATCTGCCATTTGACAGAAACAGGAAGGAATTATTTTCTGGTTGTGCCTTTAGCACAATAGTCTTCTCTGGGGGAACTGCAAAATCCCAGAAGATATCTGTTATCTCCCATAGGCTTCACACACCAAAGGTGTCTTTGCATGCTTTTTATAGATGCTCTGTTAGGCCTGAGAATTGTGGTGAGAAAAGGTCTTTTAAATTGCCCCTGATGGCCCCATATCCCTAATAGCCCTCCCTCAGTTCCTCTGGGACCTGCAAAAGTCTTTTGATTTGCCAAAGTTGGCTTTCCTCCCTCCTCCTCAATCAGTAGCTGTCTGTAGCATCAGACATCATTGTGCCCTCTTGTGGCAATCCTGAGTTCCTGCAAAGAGACCCGTTGACTGGCTTCTGCATCTTTAGTCTTTTTGCCTTTGTGTGCTTGTGTGCCTGCCTCTGTGTGAGACTATGCTATGTGTGTGTATCTGTTGAACTTTGTGTTGTGCAGATATTTTATATTTTGTGTGTTGTGTACATTACTGTGTCTGTGTTTAAACAATAGTCAATATCTGTCATACCCAGATATGATACCAAGAAAATCAGTCAAGATGAGAAAGCATGGAAGGATTGTCATTTGCTTCACATCCACAGTAAAGGAACCATTGCTCTTTCAAAGTGAACACTTCACGAATATTTTTATGGGCCACTTAAATTTTTTAAAGTTTTCTTTTTGTGTTCGAATATATTTTCTGTTGAGTTCTGAAGTACTCTGTATAAAGCTGTGTATAATTGTTATAGTTACGGCTAAAAATATTTTCTTACTCTAAGTTCAGTCAAGTGTATGTTACTATATCACAAACTGAATCTTTGTTATCACATTTTTGGTTGCCTAAAAATGAATATTTCTTTATGTCATATGTCTCTGTGTAACTTTGTTTTGGATGTTGCTGTATGGGTATTTTGAATATCTTACCTGAGAATTTTGCCTCAAATGGAGGCCATCCACCATTCAGTCATTTGTTGAGACCTTCCTTTGTTCCCTTCACCCTTATCTCATAGCACTTAGCTGCCTTCCCTCACCAACTCTTCCTTTATTCCTGTCTTGCATGAAGAGGTGGCCCTTCTTGCTATTGTACAAATAATCCCATTCCTTCCTAACTTCCCCAACATATTGTTCTCTCTATCATTCCCACTCTCTCACTTATCTTTGATCTCTTCCTGTCTATTGCCTGCTTTTCTGCTGCTTGCAAATATACCCATGTATCCTTTGCCCTCAAGAAATTGTTACTTGATCTGTTCCTCTCCAATAACCATCAAATCTCTTCTCCCACTATCAAAGTTATCTTCCTAAAGTATAGGTCAGACTATGTCACCTCCCTATTCAGTAAACTCCATTGGCTCCCTGTTACCTCCAGAATAAAATATAAAACCTCCTATTTGGCTTTTAAAGCCCTTCTTAACCTCATCTCTCCTAACTTTCTAGTTTTCTTATTCCCTTCTGTCTATTCTAAAATGCAGAGACAATGGTTTCCTTGCTATTCCTTGAACAAGACACCCCTTCTCCAGACTCTTGGTATTTTTATTGGCTGTGTGCCATGCTTAGATTTCTCTCCTTCTTCATTTCCTTTTCCTAGCTCCCCTAAATTCCTTCAAATCCCAGCTAAAATCTCACCTGTTATAAGAAACTTTTAACTGTCCTCCCTAATGCTAGTCCTTTCTGAAATCATCTCCACTTTATCCTGTATACATCTCTTTTGTAGATACCTATTTGTGTATTGTCTGCATTAAATTGTGAGATTCTTTAGGGGAAGGACCTATTTTTGCTTTTATATCCCATTTGCTTAGCAAAACGCCTCACATATAGGAGGTGCTTAATAAATGTCTCTTAAATTGTTGACTTTTATATATAACTTTCTTTTGGGTGTCTTTTATCTGAATATGTGGCCCATGTGCTAATCACTTATACTTTTGTAAGGTGGCAGATCTGTTTTGCCATGATTATGCCAATTGTAGGATGGCAGACCCTCAGAGAGAATAATGGAATACTGAAGAAAGAAAAGTAGTCCATGGCAGCAAGGAAGTAAATAGGTTTTATTGGAGGGGAGTGGGAAGCTCAGTCATGAGGCCCATCCTGCAGAGCAGCAGGACAATGTTAGATCTCTGCACTGCCCTCAGGCCAAGCTGAGTATTATATAGAAACAGAATAAAGAAGGCATAGTGCCAGGTATGGCTTGTGATCACGTGCAAGTTTTCCCATGGTATAGTTATGGCATCTTTTGCTATTTACATTAACTGTGGAGTCATAGGTTACTTATACTCTGGCTTCCATAATATAACTTTCTGGGTCTCAGTTTCTCCATCAGTAAAATGAGCCTAATGATACCTATTGCACCTATCTGTCATAAACTGCTGGGATTATTTTTGTGAGATTAAGTGAGATAATGTTAAGAAAGGACTTTCCACACCTTCACACTCTGAATAAATGCCAGTTCTTCTTATTGTTCCTACTTTACAGAATCAGACTCTTAGAACTGAAAGGGGTTTCAGGAGCCATCAAGGCCCCTCTGCTCTTTAACCACAATCCCTTTAGCAGTATTTCAGAGAGATGGTCCTCCAGACACCATTTGAACAACTCCATTGATGGGGAACCCGCTTTCTCACAAGGCAACCCATTCTTTTGGGGGGAGTTCTAAACTCTGGGCAATGTTTCCTTATATAACTTAAATCTGTAATTCCACAACTTCTCCCCATTGTTTTTATTTCTGTTCTCTGATGCCAAGAAGATTGGCTCCTCTTTCACATGGAAACCTTACAAATACTTGAAGATAACTATCACTCTCCTCCAAGTGTCCTCTTCTCCAAGCTCCACGTATTCTGTTTTTTTGGCTGATCCTCATTCATGGGGGTTGAGAGTGGAGTACATATCATAGAGTTTCCCCACCAGCCCCCAGTATCGTACCTCTTATGATCTCCGGACCTCTCTGAATCCTGGTTGCTTCGCTCCGTACCTTTTCTAGTTTGTGTTGTGTTGTGTCTAGTTGTATTTTCTAGTTTATGTTGTGAGTGGACTTGGCCTTGGGCTGGGATTTTCCTTTGAGAAGGAAGTTTGGGGGCACTGGAGATCTGTCCTTATTTTACTTGGATTCCCCAAGTTCCTCAGGTTAAACCTCATGTCCTTTATACTTCCTCTTCACCACTACTAGATAAAAATTACCTTAGATGGTCCAGCTGTGTCTGGGCCTCGGTGGCTCAGAACCTCAATGACTGGCAAGTCTGTTGAATCTAGGTTAAAATCATACACTCTGAATTGAGAAGGTTCAGGGCTCTATTGAAGAACATAGTACAACTCTGAGATGAACTCTGCTGAAGCCACAATTTATATCAAGCCAGTTGTTTTCTTGTGATTTGACACTGATGGAAAATGGTATTACTTAATCATCCAAGCTTCTCTACTTTCCTCAGCAGACTTTCTAAACTCTCTGTTCCAGTCCAACAGGCACATTTGTTATTCTTTGAATTCAGCTTTGCATTTTCCACCTTTTGTCCATTTGCACAGGCTCTCCCACACTCCTGGGGTGCACCCTCTCCTCACCTCTTTCTCTTAGAGTCCTCAGATCTTTCAAAGTTCAGATCACATTCCAACTCTTTGATAAACCTATAGGAAGCCATCTTTCCAGATTCTCAATAATTATTATTATTACTCTGTGTCTCCTCAAATTAGATGATTTATTTATCTGACTAAATGTTGTGACTCTCCAATAGGATCTAAGCTCTTGGAGGGAAGGGACTGTGTTGGCTTTATCCCTACTTCCTAGCACAGTCCCTATTACATGCTTGTTGAATTGAATTAACCTGGGGAGGGGGTTGACCTTGCACATGAAGTTGCTTTTGTAGTTTCAAGTAAGGAGCATTAGAAAGTCTTTCCCACCATTCCCCAGCCCTTCCTCTAATAATCTGCCCAAACTCCCCCGTTAAAGATTCATTCCTTTGCATTAAAGTTGTGATTTCAAATGTTTTTTGAATATACAAACTTTTTCAACATTAAAAAATTTCAGAGGATCCCTCCCCACCCCTCTGTGGTTGTCCTGTTAGAATTGGTTGATTTTTTAAAAATGGCCTTACAAGTCCTTTCCAATAACTTCTCAGATGCCAAAATTGTCTACTGACAAGTTCTTGGAAACAACCAGGGTTAAGTAAGGCATTGCCCTCATTAAAATGCAAATCTTCCTTGGAGTCATATCAGCTATTAAAATAATTCACTTAGTTTGTCAGATCCTTTCCAACCTGTCAGCTCAGTAAGAACTGTTCCCTGCAAAATGAGTCATAGAACAGGTGAATTTTGATGGAGGGAAGCTAAATTTGGGCAATGCCAAGGGAACATGGGTAGGACTGTATAGTATATGAGGGGGTGAGTGGCCCAGGCAACAATTCCTCTTTTCAACAAAGAAGAATTAAGGAAGTCTGGATTCTTTAGGGCTCTGCCCAGCAGATATAGACTGGGAGAGAAGGTACAATTGTAGCTGGATCATTAAGGAGCAGCCCCTTGGATATGGACCTGGCTAGTTATAGGGGAAGTATTTGGAGAATGTCCATCCTGAGTCGTATATTCTCAAGTCTAGTTCTTGAAAATACAGCAGGATTATGTGTGTATGGTCAGTGGAAGACAGAAAAGAGAGAATGGAGTTGATTTGCTTACCAGCATAGATGTCACAATGGGCATCTATAAGAAAGAAGTGAGAAAACATATACATCACTCCTTTCTTCAAAGGGATGGGGGAGTGTGTGAAACATGGCATTTATCATCAGACTTGGTTAATGAATTGATTAGTTTTGTTGCTATGCTTTAAAATCTTTTCTCTCATTTAAAAAAATTCTTTGTTACAAGGGATAGCTCTCTGGGAAAGTAGGAGAAAGGTGTACATTTCTAAAAAAAAAAAACCAAAAACCAAAAACCAAAACCAAAAGTGAGGCTGGTTACTGCACAGCCCTCCCTTACTTAAATCAATTCAGTTGTAAGTCATCATATTCCTGTTGTCATGATCTTCTTTGAGAATCAAGGACAAAACCAAAAACCAAAAGTTATTTGTATTTTTTTTAAATGAAGTAAGATACCTTCAAATCTCTTGTGCTTTTCCACTAAGATCTGTGACTATAGTACTCAGGGCTTTCTTATCTTGCTCTGTGCTCTCTTTGGCATCTTTATCTTCTTGGATCCTTAGTAAATACTGTGGACATAGGATTGTAGTTCTCACAACCTTCATTTTCTCTACCTCTATACTCTTGGCATATTCTAATTCTAATTTATCCCATTAATTTTTCTGGGTTAGCCTTTTGGAGTTAGACTTCTCATGTTATAGAAAAGGAACCTGGAGCAAAGACAGGAGAATAAATGTTGGCAGAAGTAAGTAGGAGGAATTTGGAACTGTCTTCAAATTTCTACTTGGCTTGTTTTCAGAGAATTAACTAAGGTGCGATGACCATGGTTTTGTCCCAGGGTATCAAAACTTAGATGGCATTGACACCTGAACTTTAACAGTTAGGAATAACTGAGTTTAGCAGCTACTGAGCTAGAGAAATTAAGTAAAAATACAAATCGACACAACTAGGAGAACTCCTCCCTGGCCTGCCCCAGTTCTGTTCTTCCCTACTCCCAGGCAGCCTTTTCAGCATCAGTCTTGTGTCTACGGTCTCTCCTTGCAACTAACAATTTAATTAGTTTATTTTAGGATGTTTCATGTCTTACAATGACATTTTTAGCTGTAGTTGTATTTGTATTTTTCAATTGCTTGGGTTTGTCTCCATTGGAATTTGGGGGCATGGAAAGCTGAGGGGGTACTTCCATTTAACCTGAACTAAGAACTTTCTCTGAAGGCTTCTGATTACCCGAATCTGTCAGTCAGTCCACGAACATTTATTAAACACCTCCTATGTACCAAGCATTGTACTAAGCATACTGAGAGTATAAAGAAAGGCAAAAGACAGCCCCCTGCCCTTAAAGAGCTTATAATCTAATTGAGTAAAATAACACACAAAAAGAAGCTGAAAAGTGGGAAGAGAAATAGAAGTAAGAGGGAAAACACACACTAGGGGGCCTGATGAAGCACTGAGGAGCGCCACTGAGTGGGAAATGATGAGATGGCTGCCGAGGATCCCTCTGTAAATGGAGGATTTGAGAGTTGCTCTCCACTGTCCAACTTTCACTCTGAGGACCACGTCTAGTTTCTCCTAGCCATGCTGATACCTATTCCTTTCATCCTGGCTGTCCCAAGATGGGGATGGGGGTGTGGAAACAGAGAGTTGTAGAGCTGAGGTAAGATAAAATTCCACTAGACCTCCTCTTGGCTCTTAGGGATAGGGGCATCAAACAGGAACCACCCCCTGCCCTTGGAGGCATTGACAATCACAAACACTTTTCTTCCTATCTTGGCCTCTAATTTTCAGAGTTCTTTGTGTCAAGCATCTGCCCTCTTCTTACTCATATAGAATTCTTTAGAGGTGAATCTACTTTTGTATTTTCCCTTTCCTGAATTTCTGGTTTCTTCTCCAGAGGACAGTATTCGTAACATGGTATTTTAGAGGTCATCTATTCAGTCCTCTTCATTCAGAGAGAAAAACTGGAGTCCATGGAGGGAAAGTGATGTTTTTCAAGGTCATAGAGCTAAATGTGTTGGATTCAATGTGGGAACTCTAGTCTTCTAACTTTAGAATTTATGCTTTTGTAAGGACACTATTCTGCTGACCCTCATCCCACCACATTCCAGATAGCACTTCTCCTATAAAATAGGCAGGATTGAAGAATAAAAAGATATGATCTGTGCCCTACCCTTAGCACACATAGGCCAAGAAAGCTTCAGGGTATTAAAATCCTGGGGTTGGGACACTGTCAGTTCTGAGCTGTGGTTTTAAGAAGTCCCTGCCCTGTCAAAGGAGAAAATAGAATAAATGGGGGGGGGGTCAGGATATGATGGAGGGAAATAGAGTTAGTCTTTCACAATATGACTACGATGGAAATGCTTTGCCTTACTACACATGTATAACCTATATTGAATTGCTTGTCTTCTCAGTGTGGGTGGGTGAGGAGGGGAGAAGGGAGAGAATCTGGAACTAAAAGTTTTTAAAACAAATGCTAAACAAAATTGTTTTCTACATGCAACCAGGAAATAAGATACACAGGCAATGGGGCATAGAAATCCATCTTGCCCTACAAGAAAGGAAGAGAGGATATGGGGGGGGGGAGATATAAGAGACGGCAGATTGGGGGAAGGGGTACTCAGTATGCTTGCCATCTTGGGGTAGGGGAGAGATGGGAAGAAAATCTGTAACTCAAAATGTTTGGGAAATGAATGTTGAAAACTACAAATAAATATATGTATGTGTGCATATATATATATATGTATGTATGTATGTATGTATGTATGTATGTATGTATGTATGAAGTCCCTGTCCCAAATCAGGCTTTTGTAGTTGCTGTTATCACTGAGCTGCTCAATCCCAAACCACCTGTAGTTCTTCGATGTAACTGATAACTTGAGGCCATATGGTGAAGTAGATAGACTGCTGACCTCAAAGCCAGGAAAATCAAGTCCTGCTTCTGCCACTGGCTATGTGACCCTGGACGAGTCAATTACTTTTTAGTGCTCTATGCAGCTAAAGCACTAAATTGCAGAGAACGTGCCAACTTGCGTTGGTAGAAGAAGTTTCCTCACTTGTGAGTTCCCTATGCCAAGGAAATCACAGCTCCAATTCTATCCCTAAATTAAAATTAATAGCTGACATTCACATAGAACCTTAAGATTTGCAAAGTGGGCCCATAGCATTAGAGTAGATAGCTAAAAGAGACAACAGACAAGAGACAACTCCCTCATTTTACAGATGAAGTAACTTAGACCCAGAGAGATGAAGTGAACCGTCCAAGGTTGCACAAGTAATAATAGGTGGGGCCATCTCCAGTCATCTTGATCTGTATCTTGCTCCTGGACTCAGATGGCTCTGGAGGAGAAAGTGAGGCTGTTTACTGCACAGTCCTCCCTTACTTAAATAAATTCAGTTGCAAGTCATCATATTCCTGTTGTCATGATCTTCTTTGAGAATCAAGGACAAACAAACATGTGGTAGGAAATGGCAGAGCCATGATTTGAACTCAGGTTTTCTGATGACAAATCCAGCACTCTTTCCATAGAATTGAGCTCCTTCCACAAATGCACAATCTCATTTGACCCTCAACACATTCCTATAAGAGAGCTTCTACTGTTATTTTTGTCTTTATTATGTGTAGAAAGAAACCAGTTCAGAGAACTTAAGTGATTTGCCTGTAGTAATAAACCTAAGTGATGGAAACAAGATTCCTTCTCAGGTCTCTTCTGACTCCAGATTTAATGCTCTTTCTACTACACTATGGTGACTCTGAGAGATTTGTTGAAAGGTTTAGATTGAGGGTTCTTTGCTTTTACATACTGCCAAGATAAGACCTGAGAGAGACTGGCTTTTTTTACTGATTGAATAGTTTCCACCCCCACCCCCCCCCCAGCACCAAAAGGGAGAAAACATAGCAAGAAACCCTGACCCTGGGGAGAGAAGGTTCTGTCTCTGGACTCAGGAATAATTTGAATAATTTTTAGACTACCTATTTTTCTTCCTTCTCTTCTTTTCCTCCGTCTCATTCTCATCATGCTATCCTTTCTTTCTCTTCTCCCCATTTCTAGTCTTCTTGTTACAATTTTTTATTTAGAACCCCTTCCTCCAGCTAAACTGATGTCTTTATCCCTAGCAGCCAAATTGGTGTCCTTGCTGTCCCCTTGACCCTCACCCTTCAAGACAGACACGCCTGTTCATTCTAGCTTCTTTGCTAATGCTGTTCCTACCACCTGGAATACTCTCCCCACCCCCTCCTACCCATCTGTTCAAATCCTAGATGCAGATTGTGCAGTACAGGGGAGAGCTCGATTTGCAATCAGACCTCAGTTTAAATGCTGGACCCAACACTAACTGTATGAACATGGAAAAGTCACAACCTTTCTGAATCTAAATTTCTTCATTTGTAAAAGGGCAATAATATTTGCCTTACCTACCTTAAAGGTTCATGAGATTTAGATCTGGAAGTAACATTTCGAGATTATATGGTCCAGACCCCTGATTTTATATTTCAGTCTCAGCTTTTGCTCATACTGTTCCCAGTATCCTTCCTCTAGCACCGTTTGAATCCTGTAGAAGTTTAGTGTGGTGTTCTGGAAAGAGTGCTGAGCTTGAACAAGATCACATAGGTAGCTATCAATTGACCCCAAAGAAAAGATATGAGAATGCCCCTCCCTTCTTTGCAGAGGAGGAACACTACATACCATGTCAAATTTGGTTGATATGTTGATGAGTTTTCCTCTCCTCTCCTCCCCTGTCCTCTTCTCCCTCCTCTCCCCTCTTCTCCCTCCTTTACTCCCCCTTATAAAGGAGAGCAATGTTTGGGGGGGGACATTATTTTAGGAAATTCATTTAATGTATTTATGTAAAAACCGAAGGTCTCTGTAATTTTTAAAGTTGTCATTCTGTGATTCAAAAGATCTGGCCCCCAAACCAATGTTCTACACAAGGTTATTGCAATGAAAATACTATCTAAACTTTGAAACACTTCACAAATGTAAGTTTGTTGTTACTGCCTCTTTCAAGGTCCATATCAAGTCTTACCTCCACCCAAAAACCTTTTTTAACTCTTCCGGTCCACATGGATGGCCTTCTCTGAAATTCTACAGCACTTAGTACCTGATTTCAAATTACCATTTTATCTTATTCTCATTATAATTGCTTCTGGTTGTTCTCTAAGTATTTCAAAAGCCTCACCTTCTCAACTAGATAGATTGTAGAGAGCCAGAATCTTGGCTTATTTTCTGATCTCCAAAGTTAAGCACAGGGCTTGTCAGGTGTGGGGTAGGAGGAGGAGTCAGTAAAATCTTGTTGACTGAGTGCCTGAAATTCTATCCCCTCCATAAATCTGGGACCCTGAAGCTGTTGTAGAAGAGAACAGGGAATTTAGCTTAGGTGTGAAGGGAGGAGAAGCAGAATTTTAAATCAATTTAAAGGGAGATGGGTCAGCGAAGTGGCCGAGTGGATACTGTTCAGGACCCGGAGGTAGGAAGACCTGTATTTAAACGTGACCTCAGACACTCACTGTGTGACCCCTGAGCAGGTTGCTTAACCCTATACCTCAGTTTTCATCTATAAAAATGAGCTGGAGAAGGAAATGGCAAACCACTTCAGTATCTTTGCTGAAACCCCAAATGAGATCACGAAGAGTTGGACACAACTGAATAACGACAATAACAACAAAGGTAGGTTAGTGTTGAAATGTGAAGGGAAAGATGGTTTGGTTTAGAGTTTGAAAGGCATACATTTAGGGTTAGGCTTATATATGAAGGGAACATTAAAGTTAGATCACTCAGTCCATCTCACCTCATTCTGTAGTTTAGTTTAGTTCACCTCATTCTGTAGCAATTAAGTAATTTGCTTACTTTGTAAACTTTGTAAGTAATTTGGTGTAGAAATTCCTGGTAGAAATCTCTCTCTCTCTCTCTCTCTCTCTCTCTCTCTCTCTCTCTCTCTCTCTCTCTCTCTCTCTCTCTCTTTCTCTCTCTCTCTCTCTTTCTGTCTGTCTGTCTGTCTCTCCCCCCCCCACATCCTTACCCCCTGTTCCATTTTTTCTCCTTCACTGACACCATCATCTCATTTTCAGCCATACAATGGGGGTCTTCAGTGGCACATGTGGAGGGTAGGAGCTGGTGCCAGGGTCTTCATGTCTTCTGTGGTACCATCTTTGGGCAGAGTGTGACCATAAAGACCATAAAATCATGTAAATGCTTTTCATAGTACAACATACTAAAACTGAAGAATGTGAATGTGTTCCCCCCTTTTTTAGGCTGTGACAAATGTTTACCTTTTGAAGATAGATCTGATTTTTGGAAATAGCCACCCATCATTCAGAGCCAAATCTATGGGATAAAGTGGTAGGTCATTCTGGGTAGTACTGTTTTGGATCCAAAATGGCATGAGGTTGTACAGTACACAGGTGGCTTTTCTCATCAACTCATAAACTGAATCTTCCTTAATTTCTTTTTTTTCACCAAGAATTGATGGGATGTCTCCTATGGGTAAACCCTTATGCTGGACTCTCAAGGTCATTTCCAAAGAGGAGTGAAATGATTACTTAGGGTTGGCAGCCCTAATGTATTGTTTATAATTGTTCAAGTAGATTGTCTGAACTAACACTTATTTGGATTAGAAATTGTAATTCAAATTACAAGTCTGTTTTCTAAACAATGGGACTCATTACTTTCAAAATCATTTTTAGTTATATTCTGAGTTAGATGAAAGAAACACAGCTAAAATATGAAAAGCCCTGGAAACTGAAAATGCTATATGGGGGTGGGGGAGAGGAGCAGCATATGACCACTAGGACTAAAGGGATCTTCCCTAGCATTTCTTTTCCATGATTCAGCCATCATGATTATCCTCAACTTGCCCCATTCTCCTTTTTTTACTATGTAAAAGTCCTGAAGAAGCTCATTTTAGCCACAAGGTGGTGGAAATGAGCTATAGTAAGGCACATTGACTAGCTGCTTGAAGAAAGAGGCAGTCTAGAAGACTAATTCTTTGGTGAAAGGAGGAAAAGAATATTGGGGGTTCATAGGCCAACAAGGACACCACCAACCCATGTTTCTCAAGAGGACCTTTATATTCTATAGATGTGCCTGTGCTCTTTAGAAGGGTGAAAGATTCCTTTCAGGGGTAGGGGGCTCTCACTGGGAATCCAGGTGGCTCTTCCCTTTACTCCCTTCACCCTGCTTCTCTCATTAGTGTTCCCTCTTCTGCTCTGGCCCTGTGCATAATTTTAAAACACCTTGTCATGAAGAGAGCCTGTGTCCAACTGGGGGTCATCCTGTGTCTCAAGAGTCACCAAGAGGGAAAGAATATGGAAGGAGCACTAGGGTCATTCTGAATATTGCCAGAAAGTAACTCCATTTGTATAATATCCAATTTCTTCTTGTCACACAATGAGATGTAGTATGGTACAATGGGAAGAACAAGGAATGTGGAGTCAGAAGACATGAAATCAAATCCTGATTCTGCCATACAAGGCCCATGTAATCTTGGGCAAGTTACATCCTCATTTGTAAAGTAAGAAGGTTGCAATAAATGACCTTTCTAGCTTTAATTCTTCCATCCTAATTATGCCTCAGAATTACTAGGGAAATGGAGAAGCAATTGAAACTAAAGTCAGAAACCTAAGGGAGTGGACTGAGCTATATCAACAACATCTGGAAGCAGAATGGGTTTTACAACATCTGGGAAGGTGGGCTCATGCCTGGAGGGCCTTGCATAAACTTTGGGGTGGTCATCTGACATTAACAGAAGTATTGATAGATCTTTCTATCCTGCTTCATTATGACTATTCTGTTCTTGCTAAGCAGACCATTATTTAGAGGGAGAGGGAAAGAATGGGGGGAAGGCTCTCCGAATCCCTGTTTTACTGCCCATCAGGTAGCATGTCCCCACAGCTCATTTACCCTACCCCAGCTAGGGGATTTCTGAAGCCTCCAACTAGCCTGTGTACCAGTGCAACCTAGGAAGGGCTCAGAGAAGAAAAGAGTAGGTTTAAAAAAAAAAAACATCCGCATTCGGAGTCTCTCCTCCCTTTCCTCCCTCTTCTTTCCCCGCCCTTAGTCATCTGCAGTCTGGGCTCAGGTGACGCCTTCTAGCCCGCAGTCATTTCTCTAATTCTGATTCCTGGGCCAAGCCGGCTGTCAGACAGACGAACTGACAGATAGACCGCACAGTTCCGCATACGGGTGGGGGGTGGAGAACGTCCAAATGATTGGGAAGCTATTATCCTGCTCGCCAGTCTTCCCCTTCATTTCTTTTCCTGTTCTAACAGAACTAATGCCAAGAGTATGGAGGGCAGGAGGAATTCCAAGCCTCAGGCCTCACTACCGAGCATAGCGCCCAGGAACGCTAGGATAGGCCTCAAGCCCTTACTATCATCTAGATTCTAGACTAGAGCAATTTAAATGGAGAAATATCCCAGTGTCATTCAGGGTCCATGTGGATCTAGGTTTGGGCACCGGCCGAGGGAAGGGGTATTAGGTCTGCCAATAGGTCTGTTCTCCCCACCTCTTGCAGTCCACGATTTTCCTCTGCCATAATTACCCCCCCCCCCACTTCCTGTCTCAATGTCCAGGTCTCAATATCTTCCCCCCAAGCTGGATCCCAGAAAATTTGCTCCTAACGCCGGAGGTCAGGCCAAGGGCAAGGGGGTAAACAGAGAGGGCAAGATGGAAAGGCAGTTGGAAAGAGGGTAGGGAAGGGGAGAGAGAGAAATAATGCAGAGGATCGGGGTGTCCTGTGGACCTGCAGGTGGCGCTGCCCTCGGGGACTGGTAAAGGGGGGGGAGACGAGTCTCTGCAGTAAACGCTGAGTGGGTGTCACTGCGGCTAGGGAAGGAGCAATTTGTCATTTTCTTTAGCCGCCTCTGGTCTCAGTGAACAAGCACTATCCTACCCCTCCCCCTCCTCCCTTCACTTCCCCCTTTCCTTCAAACAGAGGTCTGGGGCTCTCGAGGTCAAGATAGGGTCGGACTAACTGAATGTAGAGTTGGAGAAGGAAACATTGGTTCGAATCCCGATTCTGTCACTGATAGCTGGGTCACCTTGAGAAAGTCACTTCCCATCTCTGGACCTCATCTGGAAAACGAGGGAGTTGGTACCAGCAGCTCTATATCTTGTGATCCTACGACTACGCCCAAAGAACGCTCTGATTTTCACAGAAAAAGTGGGGGCGGGGAGGGGTAGGGCGGAACCCCAACAGCAAGTCTCTCCTTCACTCTCCCACCGCGGGAGTGGATTCCAGGGCCCTGAATGAAGCGCAATTAGCGAAGATCTCTCGATATTGAGGAAATTAGAACCAGAGAACTCAGTACACCAGCTCTAGGATCATAAGCTTCACCTCACATCACCTATTATGGTTGGACAAGGCTACTGACAAGGGGCAGAAAGGAGGGGAGAGAAGGAGGAGATTAAATAATTTAGTTCAGCATTTATTAAGCTCCTACAACGCTCTAGACCCGGAGTTGAGAAGATTTAAAAGTATTTCAACAAGCTCCCTCAGGGGTTTACCTACATTTCTAGGTACAGTGCAAAGGAGACCGGACTAAGAGCCCTGGAAGAGCGGAAAGATGCTCTGGGGGCAGAAGCACTTGAGACTATTATTATTATTACAGCTCAGCCCTAGACTCCATTTGCTCTGTCGTCCTGGCCTGAGTCTCTTTGCCCCCTTGATCAGATAGATAGTCCTCGGCCTGGATACTTTCTGGGGGCCCGGTCTCGGAATTTTTTGCTTCATTGACCAAAACTACTGCAGAGGGAGGGTGAACATCCCTGGGTGCCAGAGGCTGGTCCAGTCATCTCAGAAAGTCAAATATGTTTTCTGTGTGTGTGTGAAGGTGGGATAGGGGAGGAGGGTTGGCGCGCCAAGGGATGCGAGTGTCCCCTTTTAAAATTAGTTCCTCTCCTTTCCAGGTCACCATTTTGTCTCTCATATCT
Organism: Pseudocheirus occidentalis; assembly: GCA_028646575.1. Classification (NCBI taxonomy): domain Eukaryota; kingdom Metazoa; phylum Chordata; class Mammalia; order Diprotodontia; family Pseudocheiridae; genus Pseudocheirus; species Pseudocheirus occidentalis. Next base: position 121,689,454 of record CM053595.1, read on the forward strand.
CTGTCTTTATTTTCTCTCTTTGTCTCTCTCTGCCTCCCTTGGCTTTTCCATCTCTTTTCTCGTTTCTCTTTTTTTTGGCTCCTTTTCTTTCTCTAAACCCCTTCCAGTCTCTGTAACTCTTAGTCTCTCTGGACCTCTCAATGTATCTCCCCATCTATCCGTACCTCCCCGTATACTTAGTTGTCTCTCAGACCTTCTCTCTGGCATTTTTTTCTCTGTCTCTTTCTCTTTCTCTCTCTCTCTCTCTCTCTCTCTCTCTCTCTGTCTCTGTCTCTGTCTCTGTCTCTCTCTCTCTCTCTCTCTCTCTCTCTCTCTCCTCCCCTCCTTCTCTCTGTCTCTCTCTGTCTCTCTTCCGCCCCTCCGCCCCCCCCCCCCCCGCCCGTCTGTTCCTATCTTTCCCCCGAGTCTCTAGGACCCACATGGCTCGTCCTTTCCGATTCTGCTTCTGTGCCCAGGGCTTGAGCAAAGCTCCACAATTGGTCCCAAGCCCCGCGGCTGCCCCCGCCCCGCCCCCAGACCCGCCCTCGGCCCACCGGAGCGGAGAAAATAAAGCCCGAGGCATCGTCTTCCCTTTTCCCCTTTTATTTAGGAATCCACAGGCAGATCCTATCGCAGTGGAAATGCAGCCCGCTTTGTTCTCCAGAAGCCCCTTTGTGGAGCTGAGTTGAGGAAGCGGAGCTCAGCTCCCCCTCCCTCATTTTCCTTTTCCTCCCCTCTCCCCTTTCCTTGTTCCTTCCCCCGGGGCTTCTGGGCCCCCCAAACTTGGCCTATTCTACGGCGCCATTCCGACCCCCCACCTCCCAGTCCCAGGCCTGGCCTCCGCCCCCGCCCCCAAGGTGGCCGAAGCCCAGAGACAGCTGCTGGTCCAGGCCTCAGCCCCGGGCTAGCGCATTGTTCGCCTCATTGGTCCGAAGGTCACGGGATGCCGGGCCAGCCGGGGTAGGGCTTGGCATCTGAGGCCACGATAGTCCTGAGTGTCGAGGGGAGGGGGTCAGAGATGAGGGAGAGGGGGCTTGTGAGCGATTTCCATGAGAAAGGAGCGGCGGAGACACCTCTCTTGGCATTCACCGCGTGCCTTAATTGTATAGACATTAAATCAAGGTCCGCTGTGAACACGCAGAGGGGCACTCTGGAGTCTCAGCTGGCCGGGGGAGGGGGGGCCTTAGCTGGCTCAGTGCTCTCAGGGCACCGGGACCCCGTCCCTCCCCTGGCCGCGGAAGGGAGATGGGCAGGCTGGATCCTCGGAGCTTCTGTGGGGAAGGAGGTGGCAGTAGGGTCTGTAATCAAAGTGCAGTTTCCTACCAGATTTCTCTTGTGCCCCCCACCGCCAGCCCCCTCCCAATTCTCTGTACACACTTAGAGCCCAGCTGAACGTTTCCCCGCCGATTTTCCGTATATAGAGCTTAGTCCGACTTGACCCTCTGTAGGCACAGAGAAAGGGGGACCCATGGTAAACTTCATCCAGGGCTCATCCTGAGTGCCTTAGACTAAGTCTGGGGGTGAGGGTGGGGCGGGAAGTCCGGGATACAAAAGCTTAAGGCACAGTAGACGACTCGGTGTGCATAAATGTGTGAGAATGTGTTGGGGTGTAGCGCATTGAAATGTGTCGGTTAGTGAGTGTGTTATGCTATTTATGGACGTGTGTGAATTTTGTGATTGTGTGTTATAGTGGGAATGGGAGTATGTACCTCCATTTGTAGGTAGAGGGTCAGCGTGCGGGACCTAGGGAAAAGTGAGTTTGTGCCTGTGGTCCCAGAGACGACTGGAGTTGGGTGGGATGCCCTGGCTCTGAGGGACCAGGGGCCCATTGCCTCGAGCCAGTCCTCTCAGCCTCCGGATACCTGGATGGCGGGAGAATGTCCCAGGACCCAGAATCCAACTAAATTTTGGATCTTGAGTTAGAGGGTATGGGATGGGAAACGGGATATATTATGGAGACAGAGACAAAAAGAGACAGAAAAATAGAAAGGCAGAGACACAGAGAAAATATTTTCTGCGTATAAGAAGGAACTGAAGGTCCTAACTAGCTTTCTGCAGAACGCTTGCAAACCCTGAGACAGTTGTTGCGTCCACTCTGTTACGGAGCTTGCCCCCAGCCCCCAGCCGCAGCCCCAGGCTCCTAGCCCATCCACACCCGCCAGCACAGTTACCGGGTCCTCCAGGGTCTCTCCGTCCTCCTCTTCCTTCCTTTCCTTCTTCCTTCTTTCTCCATCCTCCGCCTCCTTCCTTTTCCTCCACCATCTCCTCTGCTGCGCACCCTGAGCGGGCTCCCTGTGGGCCAGCACTGGGCAAAGTGGTGAGGTGCTGCGTGGTGCTGGGAGGTCTCCGGTCTGGCTTAATAGATCTGGGCCGAGCAGACCCCTCTCACTGAGGCTTGTTCTCTCTTTCTTGTCTCCCCAGGAGGGACAAAGCCTCAGACCTCGTCGGAGGAAAAGGTGGACAAGAGAAAAGGGGGGGGGCAGAAAGACGAAGGACATTTAAAAAGAAAACGGAAAAGAGGAAAAGAAAAGAAAAAAAATATCCTTTCCCCAGCGACGCTGAATAAAAACGGGGTGTCTCGGAGGCATCTTGGTTGATCTGATCCTTATTCCCGGCCCAAGGAACATACAGTCTCCCCGTGAATCCCTTTGCCTCTTTCCATCGTCTAGCTACTGCTGCTGCTACTGCGGCAGCAGCACCTGAGCCGCTCTTGATCTGCATCTCTTGGACCAGATAGAAGCACCCTCTCTCAGTCCAGCCTCCTCCCGGCGTATCCGTAGCTCAGCTCCAGCACAAGACGATTATTACAGAGGCGCTTGGTGACGTCACCCCAGGACACTCCAGTTCTCCTCCATTAACCAAATCCTCCTCCTCGAGGTGTCCTTGAGAACTGCGGGGGTGACACACACACGCACCAACACCCCCCCCCCCAACACACACTCACAGAGGCACACACACGCACACGTACACACAAGGGCACATACACATTCTCACTCCGCCCCAGCCCCCACTCCTCTCGATGGAGACTCGGTATATAAGGAGGAAGGGGGCGGGATAGAATGGGGAGGGGGCTTTGGAAAAAGGAGCGCTTCCGAGTCAGTTCCTAGCTTCCCCTCCCCCCAACTCTCTGGTACCAGGCTCTGTCAGTTAAACCAGCCTAGCTTCTTTATAAATAGGACTGGATTAAAGCTGTTTTTCAGACGGTGGAGTCCCGGGGGGGGGGGGGGGGAAGGGCGGGTAGTGGTTCGGGGATAGGAGAAAGAAAATGGTTGGTCCCGGACCAGATTTTTAGGAGAAACGCGGGGTGGAGGGTGGGTGGGAAAGAGTTGTAGGACCCCAAGGCCTTTGCTCTTCTTTTTCGCCACTGCTTGCTTCCCACCCCCTCCCCCCAGGTAGAATCTCAGGCCCAACTCAGGCTTCCAATGCGTTAGTAGGCAGAAAACGCAGCTTTGGCTTCGGCCGAGCTGCTTTTGGGCAAGAGGAGTAATTGGGTTTTCATTTTGTCACCCCTGCAAAGCAGCTAAAGGTGACATCAGCTTCAGCCTTAAAGACTTGCAAACCCCAGGATCGAGGGGTGGAGAGAGACTACTTTCGGTTGAAGGGGTGGGTGAGTCCCAAAGAAACCAAAGTCAAAACACAACAGAACGGAAAGGCTTTGGAAAGAAAGAAATTGCCCCCCTCCCCTTCCAGAATGAAGGATCTCTCTCTCTCTCTCTCTCTCTCTCTCTCTCTCTCTCTCTCTCTCTCTCTCTCTCTCTCCCCACCCCAGATTCACTCTTCTGTTAGAGAAATACCTGCAGTGCCCAGGTTTTCCATAGACCGCACTGCAGGGCTCAGGTGAGCAGTCAATCTCTTGCCCCACTTTACCCCTTGCAGATCACATTGGAGCTGCTGAAACTCCCTAATCTAGCAAGCAAGAAGCAAGGAAGGCTGAAGGCTGGGCATGCCAAGGGTCAAAGCCAGAGTCCCCAGAACCAAGCTTCTGGAATCTTTCCAATCCCTTACTGTAGCCGCCCCAAGAAAAACACAGATGCTAAGACTAACAACAGTAGACCCAATAACAGGGCAGCAATAACAATAAAGAGTAAAGTCTCCCTTCGAAGCTCCTAGGCCTCTACAACATCTCTTCACCAAACTCCCTACCCCTGCTTCCTCTACTTTAAGCAAGAACCTTTTACTTTAACTTTTATTAAATAAACAAATACATACATACGTTGTAATATGTGTCTATATAATAAAACACATATTTAATTATATAGATCTCTAAATCTATCAATCACCTCTATCTCTATCAATCTATCATCTCCCTATATATCCTGTTTTACCTAGTAGTGCAAGAGAGGGAAGAAATCATTATGCAGACCTCCTAGGCCTAGATAGGATGAGGCCAGACATACAACCCTGGCCAACGACTCCACTCCTGGAATCTGAAGGATTCAAAGCACAGAAACATCGAAACTCCAAATATCTTTGCCGGCACCGACTGATCTTTTCTCTTCTCCGAGGACCTTGCTCAGAAAGGTTGCTTCATAATGCGCTAGGGCTGTATGATCCACCGTGCTCCAGAACCTTCCTGGGCCACTTGGGGGTTCCCTTTCCCACACACAGCGGCTTAGGGCAGAACTAGCCTAGTTTTGCTCCCAGACTCTTGAGTATCATAACATTCTCCACCTTCTATATAAACACACTTTCTTTTTTCCTCACATAAAGGCTATTTAAGATTTGCTTTCCCCTAACCATTGTATCTCCTTTGCCCCTTCTTGGAAGCTTGTTCAATGACTCCTAGGTTCAAACTGGATTCGCCAACTTTTTAACAGCCTTCTCTAGCTCCCATTAGGGCTGTCAGATCCAGAAGTCGTGTTCATCTTTGGCCCAGGATTTCTCCCTCTCTCCTGCGAGCCCCGAGATATAGTTCATGCCTTGCTTACACAAGCCCAGCCGGCAGCCCAATGCCGCCGGCACACTTCCTGAGCTGAGACCCGGGAGCTGCGCATCAGACTTTGGAAGGAGAGTCCAGCACTACATTTTGGGGGTGAAGCCTCCACCTTTGGTCTTTGGGGGTCGGAGGAACTGTCCACATGGGGAAACAATCCGAGGAGCTGGGCCTAGCAGGAAAGACTAACAGGCCAATAGGGGCCTAGTTCGCTGTCCATGGTATTGAAACGAAGCTGCCTTTCGCCTGCCTCGAGCTTCCGCCTCAGACGAACTCAGAGCAATTCCTTTCCCTTTCCTCATTATCCTTGTGGCAGCTTCAAGTTCCTCTCTCCTTTACTCCCTCTGTCCCTCCCTCTTGACCTCTTTTACTCCCCCTCCCCTCTCCTGCTCCAAACACCTCGAGGCTGACTTCCTACATTGATTAGCCCCTCCCCACGAGAATTCTCGAAGTCTCCAAGGAGGCTGTGTAACTGGGGTCGGGGGTGGAGGGAACAGAGGAAGGACTAGGTTTCAATGATTTAGCCAAGGCCTCCACTCTCTGGATCAGCGTTCAGACCTGGGACCAGAACCCTGAAAAAGCTCTCCCCACTGTTCCCAAATTGCACATATTTTCTTTTGACACAACAGGGGAGGGGGGCTGAAGAGAGTGGGGTGGGGGCAATTCTAGGATCCTCTTTGTGAGAAACTTTCCCCCCCGCAGTTTTCCAGTCAAGGCGAGTAGCTACACCTCTCACCCGAATTAGCCTTGGTTGATTCGGGTGGGTGATTTCCACCTGAATTGGAACCTCCACTTAAATTGGAGCCTGTACGCCCTGAGATTTTTTTTGTTTGCTAGGACCGTGTGGCATTTCTTTAACTCCGAAGGGACAATATTTTCATTCCAAATGTCTGATTCCAAAACTCTACCGCTTCAGTTTCTGTCTCTGAAGGTGGGGGGGGGCAAGCGGGGTTCCTTCTCTTCCACAAAGGGCCTTCCGGCCAGGTTCGGGGTGAGATGGGGGGGTCTGGTCATGGGGGCCCCATCCATTCTCTTTACCCAATCCCACTCTTCTGCGTCTCTCCTTCGCAGTTTTTCCCCCTACCGACCTTTTCCTCTTTAACCTTTACAGATATTCGGGGATTTAGTCTCAGCGCCCCGTCCTCCCTGTCCGGTTCCCAATAGGGAGAAAGGGCAGGACCTTCAACTCCATGCCCTACATCTCCAGCACTGGGAGAAAGGCCAGAGATGAAGGCGTGAGGCTGGGGGCGGGGGACTGGCTCGGGCTCGGGGGCGGGGAGGCAGTCCGGGTCTTGAACCGTAAGGCGGGAAAAGGAAATCCTATTTCTCGCCATTATTTCCACTGCCGCATCCCGGCCCCAACGCCATCCCTATCCCCTATCCCCTGATTAACCAAAGGTTTGATAAAAAGTCAACTTACCACAGGCTGGGCCGAAGGTTAGGATGGGCTGTGGGAACTGACAGAGGGGGCTGACTTCCTTCTCCGGCTCTTCTTGCTAGCTCTCTGGCTCCTCGGGGTGGCATTGTCGCTGCAGACGAATAATTTTTGTCTGTTTGTTTGTTTGTTTGTTTGTTTGCAAATCTGGAAAAAAAAATCGGGGGCCAAGGAACCGGCCGGGGGGGGGGAGTAAGAGAAGGGGGAGGGGGAAGCGGCTCTCGACTCGAGCTGCGTTAGAGAGAGAAACGAACCCCCAGTGCAAAGCCCCAGCCCCAGTGAGGAGGGAGAGAAAGGAGGGGGAAGGGGGAGGGGACAAGGAGAGGCCTTGTGCATCACAATCGCTTTCAATCTCCTTCATTGGGCCGCAATTCTAACGGTCTTTGGGCCGCCGCTCGGCGGCTGCAGGGGGCCAAGCCACCCCCCACCCCCTCTTCCTGGCCCCTCCGCCTCCACTGCTGACAAAAGGCGCCCGCGCTGCGCGCCGCGGGCCCAGCAACTTTGAAACGAGTCAGGTGGCCGCCGAGAGGGCCAGGGAGGCGGCTGGACCACCACCTCCCCCTACACCCTACACCCTACACACACACACACACACACACACACACACACACACACACACACTCTGTCTACTCTCGAACCCCCTCCTCCCCACCCCTCTTCTTCCCGGCTTTACACAAGCTCTACCAAAGATTTGCAAGTTTTCGAGGAGCTGGCAATTAAAAGCCATAGACGAGATCCGAAAAAGAACGAGTGACTCCTTCTGCCACTTCTCCCTGCTTCCAGCCTACCAAAAAGAAAAAAGAAATGTTAGTTCTTCTGGCCGCTTCCCTTCTCCCATTCCTCCAACCCCTACTACTCGTGGACAGTAGTGCCTCTAGGGAAAGCAGTTCATGTAGGAACAGAACATCTGGGAACAGCTAGGTTGCTGCATCTTGACCCGAAATTCCTTCTTGGATTCCTGCCCTCAATCTGATGGTGGCGGCGGTGGCAGTGGTGGAAAGATGCTAGGAGAGGGGGAGGGGAGTAGATTTAGAACAACCAGTGCTTTTCTGACCTTTAGTCCCAGGGTCCTTCCTCCCTCCCTTCTCCCCCCTCCCCCCCCCACAGCCCTTAACTCTGAGGCTCCGCCCTTTTCGTCCCAGCCTAGGGGGTTGAGGTCAAACATCAGGTCCTGCAGTCCAGATGTGGCACTTCTGGATCGGACACCCCAAACTTCCTCCTCCGGGTGACTCCCTCTGCCTCTGCAGCAAGGAGGAATAAGGAGCACATTTCCCAAGTCCCTGGGCTCTGTGCAGAGACCTCTTTGGTGGAGGCGGTTATGCCTTTGAACCGAAGATTTCCTCACAGGTACACACATCCACATACATTGACACACATGCACACACTCCTAAGCTTCCTTTCTTCTCCGTGAAATCCCTGAAGGCAGGAATAGTGTTTTATTCACCCCAGTCTTCCTCACCGCATACAGAACACAGCCCTACCCACACGTAGGCACCGGTAGATGTTTGTTGCTTGAATCAATGCAGGCTGGAGCACTATTGGCCCAGGGGACTGGGGCTTTTAATGCCCAGAATGACTCTGGTCCTGAGACAGTGAGTGGGGTAGGCGGAGCACCAGTAAAACACATATAGGTCCGCCCTGGGGCCTCCAGGGAGATGGTGAAGAGGGAACCGTGCACAACCGGGAGTGAGTGACAGGCCCTGCTGAGAAGAAATGGCCGGAGACCCGACACTCCCATTCCTCTTCCTGGCCATCTTTTAGTGGGGAGAGCCCATACCCAGAAGTCCAAAGGGCAGATCTTGATGAAACCTTTTCTGCCTTCCCCCATATCCACGGATTAGGGTGAATTGAAAGTCTCTCTTCACTCTCACCTCAGTCCCATACCTAGCTCCTGGGCAGGGAACTGGAGAACCACTCTCAAAGTCCATTTCCAAGAAAAGACACTTTCCTCCTTTCTCCTCAGCTTCTCTGAGGCTCCTGGAACCTTGGAGCTAGAATCTTCTGGTTTTGCCTTTCCGTAGCCAAATTCCTTCATGTCTGATCTACAATTCTACCTCAATAGTCACAAGTTGAGCCACAGATCAGACCTATGAGCTACACTTGGGCCTGAAGGGTGTGAAAAGGAAGGCTAGGTGGCCACAAAGACAACCCTGGGTTTGAAATTGTGGGTTGGTGGGGTGGATGCTGGGCTGGAGGCTGAAGTGTGTGGGGGGCAGGGAATGGTGTTACTGGGCTTGGGGGAGGGCACTGGAGAGGACAGTGTGTGTGTGTGTGGGAAAATAACTAGGCCAGGGCGGGGACTGGGGGCCCAGGAGTTGGGAGGGCGGTGCTGGGCCAAGGGTCTGGGGCTGATAGGAGAGGAGGGGGAGGAGGTTTGCTAGGCCCTCACAATGGGCCAGGAGGAGAGAATGGGAATACAACGGGCCCCTTTCCCAAAGCTGGACAAAAACTCTACATGATAATGAGTGAGACTGCCCTCCCTCCCTACAAGCCAGGCCTAATCTGAGAAACTAGGTGAGAGAAACACAGACAGACAAGCAGGCAGACAGGACAGACAGACAGCCAGCTAGGAATACAGGAACACTTGGAGAAGCACCAGGATAATGAAACAAGAGAAGGGCAACCACAGAAATAGAAATTAGTGGAGGGAGTGAGCCCCCAACTGTGATGGATGGAGAGAGAGCAACTGGTTTCTTTAACTGGTCTCTCTATCCCCCTCTCCCAACCCCCCATACAGGCGCCCCTATAGTTGCCGCCTCCTCCTTTTTCTTCCTCCCTCCCCCTTTGATTATTCCTTTACACATTCCTTAGGGCTGGTGCTGCCCCTAGTCCACTGGCCCAGAAGTTTATTTCAGCCTGGAATTTTTTTCACAAATGGATTTTTACTTCTGTTCTGGGTGAATGAGACAAGGGGGACATGTGGGAACGAGACACTTAGATCTCCACTTATTCCATCTGGAAGCCTGAGCACTCGACAGACTATAGGTAAGCATCCCCTACACCTTCATTTCTCCATCCTCTTTCTAGGGGTGGGGTGAATATCAGGGAGGGGGAGGCAGAACAGGGATGCCAGATGGGGTGAAAGGGGAAAGTTAGGGCATGTAATCTAAAGGCCTCCAACTCTCTCAATTCTTTTTACTCTGATGCTAAGTAATGGCCAATCTGCTTCTAGAGGTCAGTTCTACTAGTTACTGACAGGTATCCCCAACATCATTAGTCTGTCTGCCTGAGCCATTGCTTCTGCTGTCTTGTTAAACCCCTTTTCTCTGGGGGGGGTGCTAATGGGGGCTACAATGGCCCTTTCCTTGACCCCTTATCCCAACTGACTGAATATATCTTTATATCCTTACTCTACCAGTTCAGTCTCCAGTTTGGGATTCTGAGCCAATTTAGGATTGGATACATAGGGAGCTGAAGAGACCTTTAGAGATTCAGTCCAACACCATTTTACAGATGAGAAAGCTGAAACATAAAGAGGTTAAGTGACTTCCTCAAGGTCATAGGAATAGTAAGTAGCAGGGTGAATTTGAAGTCAGGTCTTCCTAGTATAAATCTGATTCTCTTATCATACAACGTGCTACTTCCTATCCTCCTGGTCTTGTGGAAGGTGGGGATGCTGCTGGTTGGAGGCAGGAACGTTGCTCTTTGTTTTACTATAGATTTGTGCATTTGTATCAGTTAAAGGGTAAAACTGTAGCAGGCCTGTCCCTTCCCTCTCTCTCTTTCACAGTCCACTTGCCAGTTTTGGCAAACTAGGACCTTCATCTTTCTGAAAGGGCCTATATTTAACTCTGGTGTGATTCCTTCTGTGTGACAGGGGAAGTGAATGTGCAACCCCTTCTCTGCTGAGTTCTAGCCTTATTCCAGACCCCCAAACTCTTATGTTCAGCAACGGGTTCTGAAGAAGTCTTTTGATGTTGCTCCAGCTCCTATTGCTGGGAGGAAGGTAGAGGGAAGGCCTGGACAAGGGTTACTTGTGCAATGGAAATGATGAAGCGATTCTGAGGATGGGCCTTAGTAATGGATTGGGGGATAAGTTTTGAGAATATTCAGGGAGGTGATTTTAAGAATGTGATTCTCAGTAATGGGAACCTTTGTTTATGTTTGCGTGAATATATGGGTGTATGTGTATGTGTGTTTATGGGGGTTTTTGCATGCTTGTTGGGGCTTGTGTGTGTGTGTTTGAACCAACACATTCTCCCCAATCTCTTTGGTTCAATGAACGACCACTCTCAAACCCAGATGTGTAAGACAAATTCATCCCTGGCTTATTGTCCCCAATTTGCTCTGTGTGTGTGTGTGTGTGTGTGTGTGTATATGGGGAGAGAGAGAGAGAGAGAGAGAGAGAGAGAGAGTTGGAAAAGGTTCTGAGTCCATTTACCTTTATCTTACTATGGTCCATGTATAGTAAATGAGAGGAGTGAAAGGACCCAAGGGACCCTAGGGTCATCTTCTATAATTCTATAATTCTTCCCCTATTTCAGTATCATCACTTTTTTAATTAGCCTGCTCCAAAGGCTTTAATTCTTTCTTCCGTGCAAACATAGCTACAGAGACACACAGATACAGAGAGCCAGAAAAAAACTAGAATGAGGAAATTAAATATTATACAAAAATTTTATTATTATTGTTTTATCTGTAGCCCAGAGAGATTGGGATATGTGTGTATATGTGTGTGTGTGTTTGTCTATAAGTGCACGAGCACGAATGTGCACATGCATATTACAGTAAGTGCAGCATGCTGGTGAAGTGAACTAGACAAAGGAATCTCTATCTTACTGTCCTTACACTCTTCCAACCTTTAGGATACGAATTGTTTCTCGGGTTGATAATTTCTTTTCCTCTTTCACCTTGACCTGTCCAGGTATACTGAGTTGTTGAATTGAATAACTGAAGGAAAACATCAAAAACCCAAAGTTTTAGAGTGAACTGGGAGAAGGCTCTTTGGGTTTCATTTTTCAATTTAAATCTCACTGGGGCTTCTTTCTTCTTCTCCTTATTTTTCTTGGGAGTCTCAAAACTAATACATATATGCATATGTGCATACTTACATACATATACACACTCTGGAAGCCATTTAGTCCAACTCCCTTAATTTACAGATGAAAAAACTGAGACCCAGGATAATTAAGTGACTTGCCCAAAAGTCATACATGTAGTAGGCATATGAGGTGGTATTTAATACAGGATTTCAGATTCCTTTGACATTGCATTGCAAATCCTAAAATCTTGGCATTGAAAAGTACCACAGAGGTCATATCATCCAATCCATACCTAAGCATGAATCTCCCATAAAATCTCCCTCATAAATGGTCATCCAGTTATGTTTAAGGACCTGGAGAAATGACAACCCACTAATAATAACAGAATTAGTCGACATTTATAGCGCTTGCAAAGTGCTTTATAAGCATTATCTTATTGGATCTTTGAAAATGCCCTGTGAAGGAGGTGCTATTACTGTCTTCATTTTACAGATCAGGAAACTAAGGCTCAGAGAAAAGGTCACATGGATATAGTCAATTTCAAAGGTTCTTCCTGATCCTAACTCAAGGACTCTTTGCACGGTGCCATGCTGACCCTCTGTGGTTTTTAAACAGCCTCTTGAACTTTTGGACAGCTTTCACTGTCATAAAGGTTTTTCTCCATGTTGAACTGAAATATTCCTCTGTAAATCTACCCTCATTCCTAACTCTTTCTTCTGGGATCAGGCATAACAAGCTCATTACCACCATCATCATGATTGGTGTCATTGTCATTGTGATCATCAACATTATTCACTGAGCTTCAGAATTCAATTCATCTCTCACCTCCCACTTCCCCTCTTCCCACCCTGGGGATAGAACAAGATATTTTTTCAGGGAAAAAAAGACTACTCACTTCACATGGTTGAAAACACATGGCATCCCTCACTCAATGGTACAAGCTGAAAACAAAGGAATAAGAGAAATGTATGAATAACAGCTGCTTAGTGTTTATTAATGGAAACTAGTGAAAGTCAAGGGACTTGTACCTTGTACCTTGTACAAGGTCCTGGAAGGATTTGAGGGTTTATTGGGGAAAGGAGTTTTAAGGGCTATATGCAAAAAAGCAATGACTAGGGGGAGAATGACTGTTGGTGATGATTGGAGGGGCCTACTATACAAAGATCTATACAAATTAACATCCCATCCACCAACTAGCTATTGTTCAATCCCAATTATCTTGGTCTATAAGAGCAAAGCTAGTAGAGAAGTTTGTATTATCCAATGATGCCATAGAAGACCTGTCCACAAAACATGGAGTAGAGGAGAGGAAGAGGGACTAGTTATTTATTCTTCCTTTAGTGTTGTTGGGTGTGATTGTTATTGTGGATAGGAGGATATAGTAAGGGAGGAGGCAGGGACCTTTAGGGAGATATTACCTTGTAGAAGAAAGATAATTGTGTGAGGGAAGCAGCCAAATTTCTCTTTTGTGGCTGGTAGAAGAAAGAAGAAACTAGTTTCTTCGTATTGCAAATGAAAGGGAGAGTTTCTGTGGGGTCTGATGGAATAATTAATAGAAACAGTACATATATGATTCAAAGGAAACAAGATATTTGAAAAATCCCATTATTATTCATTGGTGATTAGTAATCCCTGTGTGTTTATAGTTTTTGAGGAACAGGGAGAGGATTTTTTTTTTTGCTTTTTTTTGAAGGGGGGAAGGCAGGGCAGTTGGGGTTAAGTGACTTGCCCAAGGTTACACAGCTAGTAAGTGCTGAGTATCTGAGGCTGAATTTGAACTCAGGTCATCCTGATTCCAGGACCAGTGCTCTATTGACTTTGACACCTAGCCACCCTGGGGGATTTTTTTTAAGTTAGGAAAAGTCTATCGGGTGATATTAGAAATGCTATAATAGAGAGTTCCTTGCCAAAGCTCTTTGAAGATGGAGCTGACTAGTACCAGGGTTCCCTGACAAGTTCTTAAATATCTGACTTCTCCTTTTTAAGAAATGGCAGGTTTCCTAAAACAGTGGTTATTTTTGTCTCTGCTTCCATTGAGATCTTTTCCATTTCTGCTCCCCTCTCAGGTCTCCAGGTAGAAATATATATATATATACACACACACACACACATATATATATATATATATACATATATATTTCATGAAACAATAATTGTGAAGCTTCTCTCCTCTTCTCTCCTCTCCTCTCCTCTCCTCTCCTCTCCTCTCCTCTCCTCTCCTCTCCTCTCCTCTCCTCTCCTCTCCTCTCTTCTCCTCTCCTCTCCTCTCTTCTCCTCTCCTCCTTTCTTCTTTTCTCTCTCATGATCAGGATCAGACATTTTGTACAACATTGTGTTATTAATATTTTTCAATATTGTAAAACACTGAAGTTTGTAAAAAGTTAAAAAATAGTTCAGTATACAATGTTTCATAAACCTGAAAGGTCATGATGAATTCCCATGTAGAATTTAAAAAAAAGGAACGGAAGAGAAAAGGTTTTTCCTTTCTCCCTCCCTTCTTTCTTCCCTTCCTCCTTCCCCCACTCCCTCCCTCCTATTTCGATCTTTTTTTTCCCTTTTCCCTCCTGTATAGTACAGTGGATAGAATTCCAAATTTGGAGTCAGGAAGACTCCAATTTGAATCCAGACTCAAATTCGACCTTAGACACTGTGTGCCCCTAGACAAATTTCTTGACCTTTCAGGCTGAGTCTCTTCCTTTGTATAATGAGGATAATAATAAAATCCTACTTCACAGTGTTGTTGTGAGAATTATATGAGTCTATGTATATGTACATATACATGTGTATATTTATATATAATAAAACATGATATATGTCATTTTATTATTATTATTATTATTATTATTGTTGTTGTTATTACATTCCTTCTTTCCCTCGAACACTGGATGGCCTTATCAAGAGAATGGGTCTGTACTCACAATTAGACCTTTTGATGCTGATGATAAAAACCCTGGAAGGTCTCCTAGAAGTTCAGATCCTTTTTTGGGGAGTAGCACTTTGTGGAAGATGGGGAAGAAGTCATGAAATGGGAAGTAACTGAGAAATTCAGTGTTTGGGGCAGGATGAGGAAAGATTTGGTAAGTACTTAAAACCCACAGCACGACAAACCCAACTCCAAAGTTACTTGTCAGCTCTACCTCTGAGGATGTGGTTAAGCAGACCCTTTGACCATAGACTCATTCCAACCTTTTTTGGAATTAGCATCTCACTGTTCCCTGTCTCTACTCTCCATTTCAACCCTCTTATCCTTTACTCAATGTAAAACAACAAGGAGATTTCTCACTAAGGAGTCACTCTTTACCTCACAGATTCTGATTAGTTTATATGAAATCCTCCATGTAAGAGTATGTAGCTCCATAGAAGAACCCATTACAAAATGAGCAGCAATTGCAAATCCTTCAGAGTTTCTGATGCTGAGATAATTTTTAACCAGGAGAGCCAATTTTGATCAATCAGTAGTCAGATGGTCATGAATGAATCCTTAAAAGTTAAGCAGATTCCTAATGGCTTAGGACATCTTTTCCTAGGGATGTGTGTGTGTGTGTATGTGTGTGTGTGTGGTGCATCTCTTTGCTTTATATTGGAATATTGAGGGGTTGGGGAACGATCACAGTAGCCTAAGAATTAAAATAAAATTCCAAAACCTTTATTCATTCATTCATTTATTTATTTGTCAATCCCTTCCTATTTCCATCCTTTCTTTCCTTATTCCTTTGAAATTTCTACCATTCTGGGAGTTTCTAAACATTTCTAGTATATTGGGGCTTTCATCCCAGAAGAATTTGTCCTCAGATGCAAGTGTAAAAGCTATTTACTAAAAAAGTTCTTGGCCTCCCTGTGTGGAGGTAGACGTGGGAAGCAGATACTCCAAAGCAGATACTCGTGCAACCTCCAAGTTTGGGTATCACGCTTGGGTTATAGTCACCCTTCACTCTTCTTACTGATATATGGAGGGCAGTTCAGAGAAGAGATGGTATTTTTGAGACCAAAGAGAAATCACACAACTTTTCTCTCAAAACATTCCCAGACTAAAGGGAACACAGAAGGCACTGCTCTTGGATTTGTTGAGGGAGCTTTTAGCAAAGGCAAAGTGGTACTGTGGAACACAATCAAGCAATTAACAAGTATTTATGAAGTGCCTACTATGTGCCAGAAATTGTTCTAGGCACTTGGGATATAAATAAAATGAATGAAATAATCGATGTATCAAGGAGCTTACTTTACAACTAGGAATCAGGCACTTGGGTTTAAATGCCTGCCCTGCCTTGTACTACCTGCTGGGAGCAAAGGTAAATGAACAAATCTCTCTGGGTCTCAGTGTCCTCTCCTGTGAGATGGGAGAGGTAATAATACTTTCACTCCTTACCTCATAAGACTCTTGTGAAGAAAGTATGATACAGTGTTATAGAAATGTGAGTTGCATCTACCTAGAAGGTGCATATTATCATAACCACAAACTTTGTCAGGAGAAATGACTGGGTGAAGTAGCAGGGGAGAATCTATCTCTCTTTTCGACTCCTACCCTCTTGACTTCCGCTTGTGACTAGGAGAGTAAATAGTCATGATCCCACTGCAAGTGTCAGGCAAATGTTGAGTAGTGGAAATAAGGGCTAAGGGGAAACTATCTCATGATCTGAGTGAAGTGGTCGAGTTGAAGCAGTATTGGTATAAATCCAGTGTCTAGGGGATCTTTCTTCTCCCCCCAAATCTGTTTTTGGAGACAATGGAGGTTTTCTTGGCCTGAACTGTCTAAAGTGGTTGTTTGCTCAGATGAAAATTTCTAGATAATTGCTTGAGTTTGACTTGGATTATTTGGATGTGGCCTCAGATACTTAGTTGTGGACTTGTGACTTTCAAGGAGAGAAAGTTTTTTTCAGTTGTTAGATAATCTGCTCAGTTTGGTGTCAATCTAGTTTCTAGAGTCTGTTTCTTCTCTATGGAGGTGTTCCTGGTTTACTTGGTCTTGACCTCCCTTCCGTCCTCATCCTCTTGACTCAAAAGATATGAATGTGGAGAAAAACAAATTCCCCTCACTTTGGTCTGTGATTTTGGTTAGGGATGCTGAGCATTGGGGCAGGATTGTATCTATCCTTTGCACCAAGCTGAACCTCTCCACCTCCCAACTTCCATTACTACCAAGCTGAACATATCAGGCTCGTCTGTAGCATGTTCTTTTAATTCTTCCTCACCTTTTCACCTCTTCCCTACTCCAATCATTACTCCAGTGGAGGGAGGTAGGACAGGTTGAGGCTCAGAGTTATGGTGTAAGTTTCCAAATCTTCTCTTGTCCCATACTTAAATTGGGATCAGGGGTTTTTAGGCCCTCCCTTTAGTCCAAAAGAACATTTCAGTGCAGGCTATTTGGTTTGGGAGTTTTAGCTCCAGAATGGGCAGATGGAGAAACATATCTTGTTTTCCCCCTTGCTTGGGCATTTCCCCTTCTCTCCCCTTGTTGCTGTATCTTTGAGTATCTGCATCTCTGTATCTCCCTCTCCGTCTCTCTGTCTCTCTCATTGTCACTGTGTCTCCGATTCTGCCTTTCCTCACTCTCCACCACTCTTCCCCTCTTTCTCTTCTTGAGAAATTTATTATTTATTTATTTTTTGCTTTTTGGAGGGCAGTTGGGGTTAAGTGACTTGCCCAAGGTCACATGGCTAGTTTTTTGTGTTAAGTGTCTGAGGCCGGATTTGAACTCAGGTACTCCTGACTCCAGGGCCGGTGCTCTATTCACTGCGCCACCTAGCC
>CM053595.1:121707027-121724648 GCA_028646575.1 Pseudocheirus occidentalis
GGAAAAAACACCTTCTAGAAGGCACCTGGGTCAGGCACCAATAGGGATGAAAGATGAAAATATATGTATATTGGAAGGATTTATTTTATAAGGAAGGTGGAAAACACTTGGCTCTTCTTGGCGAAGTAATTAATCAGTTAATTGATCAGTAAATACAAAGATCTGCCAATACCTACTATATATCAAACCCTAAACCTAACACTGTGGGATATACAGAAGTATAAGATGTAGTCTCTGTCTTAAGGCAAACACTGGTCTATTGAAGACATTGGATCCAATAGAAACAACCAGAACTCCCCCCACCCAGATGCTTTATAATTATGCATTTCAGACAGTATACGTTACAGAATTTAGAGGAGAGGAGGTTAACGAAAGTTAGAATGAACAGAGAAGATGTCATGTGGGAGGCAGTATTTGAACCAGGCCTTCAAGGACGGGTCTGATATGGATGAGTAGAAGTGAAGGTGGAGAATGTAGCCCAGGCTAAGGGAACAGAATGAATAAGGATATGGATGTAGGAATGAGTCTAGTATGTCCACGGAAAGTGAGAAATAGAGGCTTTGATAAGGGAGTGGTTAAGGAATAAGGAAGCTGGAACTGAACAGTGGAGGGCTCAAATACTGGTCCCTATCATCTCTAAGAGAAGTCATGAAGATTTGAGTGTGAATCCAGCCTCAGACATCGATTTGTTGTGTGACCTTGGCCAAACCACGTCATATCTGTTTGTCTCAGTTTCCTCATATGTGAAATAGAGATAATAATAACATCTAGGGGCAGCTAGGTGGCGCAGTGAATAGAGCACCGGCTCTGGAGTCAGGAGGACCTCAGTTCAAATCTGGCCTCAGACACTTAACAGAAAAAACTAGCCATGTGACCTTGAGCAAGGCACTTAACCCCAATTGCCCTAAAAAAAAAGGCAAAAAAAAATAATATCTACTTTCCAGGTTGTTGTGAGGATATTTATTAAGCACTTAGCACAATCCCTGGCATACAGTAGATATTTAATAAATGTTGGTTCTCTTCCCCTCTTTCATTTAAGCACAAGACACTAAGTTCTCTGGATTGGTAGAAGCTTCAGATCTGGCTTGCATGTGACTTAGATCTTAGTATTATTCGATCAGGAGGGATGTTTAAGTATATTGGGTAATCCAGCTTGTTTTCCTGGGAAATGCCAACCCACTGAAAGTGACTCCTGTGTACTGTTTTCAAGAATGACTACCAAGGATAAACCTTGGGAGAAGGAAATGTGGGTCCAGAATAGGAATACTGTATTATACCTGAGGCCTCACAACCTCTTTAAAGTTCATAGGCTTATAGGATGTTAGAATTTGAAGAAATGTCAGAAATCATTAAGTTAAATCTTCCCTCCCATCTTAGCTCCTCCACATAGGTGAAAAAACTAAAGTGAAATGAAATGAAGTAATTCGTCCTTGGTCACACAGTCAGTAATTCAATTTAGGTCAACAAACATTTAATTAGATCCTTTTATGTGTTAGGTGCTGTACTAGGTCTGGGCATACAAAGACCAAAAACTGAAATAATTCTTCACCTTAAGAAACTTTAATGGAAGGAAGAGTTAGGTTCCCAGACCAAACAAGATGACTGATCCTGAGCATTGATCATTGTGTGAAGACTCCTTTAAGAGCAATGAAAACCACAACTTTGGCCCTAAGGAGTTTTCCACGTATTAGAGAAAATAGGATAAATACCCTGAAAAAAGACTCACTCCAGCATCTCAGCATACAACTGTTTTCTTTTGTTCTTTCTAAGGAAGTTTTTAATATCTAGAAGGTGGTATGAGCATCAAACAGACTCCTGACTTCACAATCAGGCAAGAATGTATTTCTTCAAAATAAAGGCGTCATGGTCTAGTCAAAGAACACAAGACTGGGTTCTAGGATTCATTCTGTCACAGTCTTGGCTCTGATCAGTTTGTTGTTGTTTTTCTCCAGGAGGTGACCCATGAATTCTTTCTATTTTCATGCTGCCCTATGACTCTAATAGTACTGGACAATTTTCCTTTATGATTTCTTGAAATATGGTATCCAAGTTTTTGGTTTGGTCATATTTTGGGGGGATATTTGATAATTAAAAAAATTTAAATAGGATTTTTTTTAATCAATGAAAATTTGCCTTTGCCGTGCCCTTCCCTAATTTAGAAAAAAAAGGGGGGGAAGCACTTTATCTGATGGTTCTTAAATGATTTCTCCAGGTCCTAATTTCCTGGTCAGTTTGCTGTTGTTGTTTTATTTAGAACAGATACCTTATATAATTTTTCAGTCTTTTAAATTTGTTCTAATGTTACTTACTATTTCTTTGAACCATTGAGTTCTGTTTGCTCCATTCTGTTTTTTAGGGTATTCATTACTTTTAAAATTCTCTCTATGTGTTTTCTTCCCCTATTAGAATGCAAGTTCTGCAGATTCTATACATCATTGTACGACACCGCCACCATTGTGGGGAGGGGGAAAGGGGAGAAAATCTGAAACTCAAGTGATTCTGGAACTGAATCTTTTAAACTAAAAGTAAATAAACAAGTCAATTAAAAAAAAGAATACAAGTTCCTTGAGGGTAGGGATTGTTTTCCTTTTTTCATGTATTTGTGCTTCCAGTACATAATAAGTGTTAATAAAAATTTATTTACAATTTATTTACAATATGAGCATTCTGTTTTCCCTTCTAAGTTGTTTGTTTTCTTTTCAAGTACTCTGGTTTCAATCTTTATCTCTTATTTCAGTTCCTTTTTTTTTTCCGTTTCCTCCATCTACTCCTAGAATCCTTGTGGCCAATTCACTCTTTTCTGGACCTTTTCTTGTATGTAATTATTGCAAAAATTACTTCCATCTCCTGGGATTTTCTCTCAGGATTGTTCATTTCATTTCTTCATTTTATTAGGAGTTTTTGTATGTCTCCAATCTCAGTTCTGGGTTAGAGCTTTGGGCCAGAACCAAGCTATGTCTTCTCTTACATTCTTGGAATAGATGACTAGGTCTAGGTATTGTCCTTGCTGTGTACTACTGCTACTACAGCAATTGTTTTACCAGACTGTGAAACTTTAGAGAGATTACTTACTTGATCTTAATATAGTGTTCTCTTTCAAATGAGGTGGCTAGACTAGATAATCTCAGAGATCCCTTCTAACTTTTACATTTTGTAGTTTCATAGCACGTATAAAGAACTATGCTAACATGAAATGGCCATTAACTTTGTACAGATGTGTGATGACAAGAGAAAAAGCATGCAACTACAGTGTAACGGTCATGTGGGTAAGTCATTACCTAATTTCTTTCTATGGTGCCCAGTGAACTCCCCAAATCAGTATAGGTACTTGGGAAACAACCATTTTGCAAGGACCCAGAATCTTGTGGTGGGGTATTAAGAGTTGGGCAGGTCAGAGAGATGCTATAATTGGCTCTGAACCTCCCTCCCTACCTCCTATGATCTGATCATTCCTCCCTGTGGCTGCTGACTCTGCTAAAGGGGAACAATTCTCTTTACCTTTGAAAACATGAAAAGAAATCAAAGACCCTCTTTAGATCTGATCTTGGTCTCTGTCTCTGTCTGCTCAGTGACCAGGGGCTAGGAGGGACCAGCACCTTAAGATCTAGGAATATTCGTACCTGGCTTTTGTGAAACTGGATCAGACCCCCTGGAAACAAAGGGACTCTCATTCTTATTGGGATTGCTACTGATGATAAACATTTATTGTACACCATCAATGAGCCCACCATGGTATGAAGCATGAAATTCTTTCTTTACATTTTGTCCAGAGTCCTTATAAGCGTAAGGGGAGGGTGAACAAGTCCTAAGTAGCACATTCTGTGGAAACACGCTCTCTATTCCTCCCAGTGGGTGTGTGTGTATGTATCTCCTTTATTTAGGTAACTCAGTATTATAGCCCTTGACAAGAACAGGTCTGTGAGTTATCAAGTTATATAATTGTTGATTGAAAGAAGGCCAGGGAATTGAAGTTGAGTTTAAGGTTTCTTATTTTTTGTACCTGCCTTTTCCAAGCTTCTTGGTACAGTGTGTTATGCTGAAATATACTGTATATTTCTAATATATATTTCTTACTTATTCATAAGGATACCTACTCTGGGGTCCTTGCTATTTGGTTCATTGTTTTGCTGATTCTCTTTAATTTAAGTCAGAAACAATTAAGTGTTTGCATTATTATCACCCACTTCTCCTTGCCTCCTACCTTCCAAAGTATGATGATAATATCGTTAATTTAGAATGGGCCTCAGTGGCATCCTAAACCAGAACTTTAATATGAGGTTAGTCAATATGATGACTTCTTCCCTCCCTTTCCCCACCCCTGCCCCCACCAAAGAATTTGATCCTGTATAATCAGAGTTTCTTGATCCAATGGAAGATTGAGGATGCACACAGCAGAGACATAGGCTTCATGGTATCTATTAGAGAGGGTTTCATACAGAATTTTTCATTGAATTTTGAAGATAGGGAGTGAAGTTCAGTAATAGTAGTTCCTATCACATAGTACTTTAAAATTTCCTTCATGATAACCTTGTGAAATGGTAAGGTTTTGAGGCCATTTCTCCGAACTCCAGAGAAGTCTGGAAATTGGAATAATTGGACAGTTATAGTTTTCTTTTAGTCACTTGACTTGATCTGATAGATCCAAATTATGCTACTGGTGACCCATGTAACCTTAGGAAAGTCATTATCCTTTCCTGGGCCTCTCCTTTTATAGAATTAGAGGGTTGGGTTAGATAATCTCTAATGTCTTTTCGGCACTGATTTTCTATGTTTTGTAGTACTTTCTCATCATAACATTCTATATATCCTAAAGTCTCTTCCAGATCTGACATTTTATGTTCTAAAGTTTTCTCTGGCTCCAAATAGTCTATGCTCTAAGCTTCCTTTATAGTATGATATTGTGTTCTAAATTTCTGATTTAGTTCTGATATTCTATACCATCTGACATTCATTGTTCTAAGAGGAGTCTTTTTGTTTGTGACATCTGATTATTCTCTGGCCTTATTTTTCTAATATGTTGCTATGTTGTTTTATTCCTTATTTTTAGCCTTTAGTTACAATAAGGGTCCTGGACTAGTATGGATTCTGCCTCCATGAAGGGTGGCATTGGGAGGAGTGTGAATAAAAAAGAAAGGTAACAAGGAGGATTTTTGGGGCAATGAAAATCATTTGTATAGTGTGAGAATTAGAAGTAAATTCAAACTTGATTCTCTAACTCAAAAAATGGTGGGTGTAGTTGAAAAATACTAGCTCAAGAGCAAGAAGTCTTGGGTTCAAGACCTACCTCCAATCCTCATTTGATGGCCCTGGGAAACTCAATCATTTTGAGATTTTTCTTTCTCCTCTGTAAAATGGAGTTAATATTATTTGTTCTGTCTATCTCATCAATATTGTTGGGGGAAAACAAATAATTTATTAACCTTGAAGTGTTATAGATATGTGAGGTGTTATTTGTCTCTCGTGTTGTAAGTGATTAATGCATGTTATTGACAGACTGGCTGCTTAGCAGGGATTCTGGGCTAAGAATCTGTCCTTCTGAATAATTCTCATTTAATCTTCCTGCTTGACATCTGTGGGGAAAATTCCATATTTCCTAAATTAATTGTGTAAAATCCCACTACAAAAAAGAGGCCTTTATAACAAAGCCATTTTCAGGTCTATTTAGATAGCCCCTGTGGTGTGTGTGTGAGTGTGTGTATGTGTGTTACAATATGTTCTCTATAATGAATCATTCTCTACAACAAATACTCTCCTATCCTAGTCCCTACACATGTCTAAGTGATTTGTAGAGATTTCATTTGTAACTTTCTTGGAGAGAAAGGGAGAGAAAGAGAAGGAGAGAGAGAGAGAGAGAGAGAGAGAGAGAGACAGACAGACAGACAGAGAGAGACAGAGACAGAGACACAGAGACACAGAGACAGAGACAGAGAGACAGACAGAGACAGAGAGATAGAGACAGAGACAGACAGAGACAGACAGAGAGACAGAGAGACAGAGAGAGACAGAGACAGAGAGAGAGAGAGGCAGAGAGACAGAGAGAGAGAGAGAGAGAGAGAGAAATGTGTGTGTGTATGTGTGTGTGTGTGTGTGTGTGTGTGTGTGTGTGTGTGTGCATGTGTTCAACAGCCTCTTCAATAAACTGGGACAGGCTGCTCTCTACTCACTCCCATTTCTGCCTTCTTGATTCCAGATATTCAGGGGTAGGGGGGGGGAGTGAAGGGCTTCCTGAGAGATGTAGTCATAAAGCTAGAGTTTGTCCCAAGGTGAAATTTCACTTTCACTGGGGAAGAGAACCTTTAGTTTGCCCTTTTGAGAACTTTAAGATGTAGTTAGGGAAGCTTAGACTTCCAGGGCAGCTCACTGGATGGATAACTCTAGACCACCATTTTATTACATTGAAAAGGAAAAAGAACAAAACAATCATGCTACATGTAGTTCACTCTCTATCTAGCTTACATCTCTACATTCACCAACACCAATTCTCTCCCACGGACACATACCACAAAGACACACAGATACTTACTATAGACAAACATGCTACACATTCACACAGTACATATAGACAACACTAAACATCTCTGTTCACATACTAGGTACACATACAACACATCCACACAAAGACATGCAAAACACACATGCATGTATATAAGCATATCATATAAACATACTCCTCCTAAAGCATGCTATCTATCTTTCCCCATTTCCTATTTCTGCTTTTATGAAGAAATACGTCCCCTTTTCCCCCGCCCAGGTGCCTCCCCCTGCCCAAACACTGTACCTACTCTCTGCATAGGAAGCGAGCTTCATTTCCTGGCTGTTTAAATGTCCTGTTTCCGAGATGGAAAAGAAGCTGCTTATTGGAAAGGTTGGGTTTGGTGGGTCCCATTTTGAGCTGAAAATAGGTCAATGGTTTGAAGGGTAAAAAGACTCAGCTGTTTGATTTTTCCTTTTGTGAGTTATATAATAAGGGGATTCGTACAAGGCAGTGGATTTCTGTCTACTGTGATGTCATAATAAGGTGACAGGATTTACAGCCAAATTCTTCTCTTTCCCTCTCCCTCTCCCTCTCTCTTTCTCTCTCTCTCTCTCTCTCTCCTCTCTCTCTCTCTCTCTCTCTCTCTCTCTCTCTCTCTCAGATAGTTTCTATCACTAGTTCCTCATTTGCTGCTGCATAATCACTAGCCACTTCCCTTGTCACCCGTCACACATGGCACATCCCTCCCTAGGGAGCTTTATTCTTCCATTGTCAATTACACGCATCCTGAGTCCTGAGTTCTGCTCAAGAGGCTTTCCTGTGGCTACACCCATCTCCCTCTATCCCCCACCCCATTTCAAGAACTTCTTTAAAAATAATTCTTAGATTCTAGGGACTTGGAGTTCAGTTAAGATCTGCTGATCTCAAGAAGTTTAAAAATATATAGAGCAAATGCTATAGTTTCAAAACACCTTCCACATATTCCAATGCTATGGAAGTAGATGTATGTAAAGTTATATGATGGAAATACATTGAGGACAGAACAGAGTATGAGTTCTTGATGAACACTATCCACATTGTGATTGTAGGAGATACTGAAACAAAATTCAACCTGTATGCCTGCAATTTCATGTACTGGGAGAAATGAGATTTGTCTTTAAAGACACCAGGCTGATGAAAGAATTTTAATGATTATATAAAGTGGGGTCCCTTTTCAATAATCCTAGCCCAAGATTTCAGTCAACTACTAAGACGTAGCTGGGAAGCAGAGAATCTGAGACTGGATGGGAATGCTTTAAGAACATAGAATATACTTTTACCAACCCCATGATTTTGGAGTTTTGGTTAAGGGTGGGGGAGCATAATGAGATGCCCATACTGGGGAGGCAAGTATGTTGTTTAAATGTTGGGTAAGAAACCTGAGTCCCAATGTATAAAAGCAGTAGCTTACATTGATGTAGTGATTTAAAATTTCCAAAGCACTTTAAAAACACCATTTACTCACAACCTTGTAAGGGAGGTAGTGTGTATCATTTATTTATATATTTACTTTTACCAGACCTGTGATTAAATTGGATAGGGAATTAATGGCGAACAGCTCCTTCTACCAATGCAGATGGATATCTGCTCTGCAGTGTCTTGTTCAGGGTCACATGGTCATTATGTATCAGAGGCAATACTTGTACTTGGGTCTTCCTGACTTCTAAGCCAACTACCTGTTTTTAATTCCATGCTATCTCTTGGAGGTACATAATATCCTTATTTAACAAGTGAGGAAATTGAAGATGAGAAGGGTAAAATTACTCACTCAAGGTTATGTGACTAATGAATGACAGAATCAGGTATAGAATTCAAATTATCTGACTCCCAGGCAAGTACTCTTCCTACTACTACACTGATTTTCTTTACTATATGATCGACTACCTTAATACACTGCTTTAGAAGACTTTCAAGGAAACTTCTCCCGTGGCTGCTTTTAGACATAATAGAGAGCAAATATTCAGATGGAAGAAGTATGTCAAGCTACACATAGACCTGGAAAAAGGTATATGAATCCATTGCAAGCCCAAGAAAAGCCACATGCACTGGTGAGCCAGTGCTAGAGATGCTGAGGAAACAGTTACAAAAACAAGACAGATAATGAGTACACTGCTGTTACTACTTTTAGTTGAAGTAGCAGAATATTAGACAGGAGGAGTGACCTGCAGGTTTCTGCATCTCTGTGGACTCTTGGAGGTAGAGAGTCTCCACAAAGGAAAGAAGCAAGATAGGTAGAGCCTCCAAGAAGAGTATCATACCAAGGAACTGGAAGAAAGAAAGAGACTGGTGTAGTAGGGAATAAATACACTAAAGCGCAATGAAGTTATGAGTTGTGACATAGAGAAGCAAACCAGGTCCTTGCCCTTCTCTGGTACTGTGAGTCATGTGGACTGTGTAGGTCTAGGGAATGTGATCAAATCTCTGTTGACGTGGAGTATTTCTCCAATGGGGAAAAGAATGATGATCTGTAATAATAGGAGGGTAGTGTTGATTGGATCCCTAGAAATCTTGAGCCACTGTAAATCAGAAGGATTGTATAGATCCCTCTGGGAAGGAAAATCTACTTAAATATCAGAGGGCTTTGATACAAATCTACTCTTTATTTTGAAGGGTTAAATAAAATCAGACTATAGTCATACTCAACAAATACAAAACACTATTTCTATTGAGGTCACCCCAATCCTCCTAGTCATCCGGATTCACAACCTTGTAGTCATTAATAACTCCTCACTTGCTCTCATCCCACATGTATAATCAGTTGTCAAATCTAGTCAGCTCTACATCTACAAGGGCTTTTACTTCAATCCCCTTCTTTCCATTCACACAGGACCTCCCAGTCCAGTTCAGTCTCTCAGTTCCTCTTATTTGGACTATTTCAATAGCCTACTTATTGACCTTCCTAATTCAAGTCTATCACCCTCCAACTCATCCTCCACATGGTTGCCAAAATGATATTTTCAAAGTACAGATCTGGCTATGCTAGTCTCTTGTTCAGTTAGTTCCAATGACTCACTGTTGACTCTTGTATAAAACATAGGTGTACATTTTTGAAAATTTAAAGCCACAATTTAGTTCTAACCTATTTTCCCAGAATTACTGTACATGACTTTCTCATGTACCCTTACATCCCATTAAATTGGCACTCTTGATGTTCTTTACCCAAACCATTTGATTTCCTATCTCCTTGCCTTTTCATGAGTTGTTACCTATGAATATAATGTCCTACCTCCTTACCTCCATCTCTTAGAATCCTTAACTTCCTTCAAAATTTTACCCAAGCACCATCTGCATGAGCCCTTTATTGATCTCCTCAGTTACTAGTGCCTTCCTAGAAGTTGTAAATATAAATTCCTTGTGCTTACTTTTTAATATATTTTTTATGTGAGATTAAGGACTATTTCATTTTTCTCGTTGTCATCCCTAACATGAATATAAGTACTTGAAATGTAATGGATATTTAATAAATGTTTGTTTTTGATAAATTGATTCAATGTCTTATTAGCCAGAATTCTTGCTGGGGAGCTGAGGCCCATTTTTTTTGGAGACTAAAATGAGACACATACTGACATTTTGGGGGCCAGGGCCCAAATGACTTACATTTTATGTGTTACATGTGTTACATTTTATGCTGGTTTTGGAAGTCTCTTACAAAATTCTTCTGGCTCGTGACCTTAGGAAGACAATTTGGAAATGTCAGCATTTGACTTTTGTCTCTAAACACACACACACACACACACACACACACACACACACACACACACCACTCCAAAAACTCTGGTTCATGACTCCACCTAGGGACACTGGGAATATCACTGTTTGTCTTGCTTTGTTCTCTCCCAAAGGGCACCAAATACTTTTTACAAGAAAAAATGATGAACGCAAACCTAAGACCATAGAGAGCCAACAAAGGTCAGGGCTCCACCACCCCACACCTTTTCCACAGTGACCAATGCAAGCCTTTGACTTATAGTACTAGCCTGTATGACTCAGAGTTCCTAAAGAGTTATTCAACTTTCCTCTCATGTTGATCCCTAATTTTTTCATGGGGAAATAGTTGTTTTAGGAGCTCTTACAAAATCTTTTGAGGTCAGCACATAGTCTGTATAGTTCACAGTATTAGCCAAGGGTGGTCTTAGCTTGTTCCTCTACAACATGGTTCAATGCTTCTTTGCTCCTTGGCATATGTGTTTTCTTGCTTCAAGTGTCTCTTGCCCCATCTCTTTATTGGGATGTTCTTTTTTGAAGTTCCAGTTCCCTAGTGTTTTTATTTTGTCAGTCCTCTGTCTTAAGGAAGTCATGTAGATGTGATGACCTTAAATTCTCTATTTCTCTATCTCATGCTACTTCTGGGTCTGAGAGATATGCACACTCTCTGTCTTTGTCTCTGTCACAATTTTAGTGTCTAATTCTAGCAGCAGCTCATTGATGCAAGTGGATTCCTTTGGGATACATATGCTTCAGTCTCTCCCCAGATCCATGCATAATTCAGTCTTGGTTTCATCTCCTAAAACACACTTCTTATATTCAGAAACAATCAGGGGAGTGTTCTGTCAATGAGGGGGAGGGGTTTACCTGTGTAGTCTCAGTCTCTTTTGGAATTTTAATTTTTTCGCAGGTCTTATATTTGCCTTGTAAGGATGCCATAAACGCCTTGAGGGCAGGGAAGGGCTATTTTCCTTCCCCAATCTTCCTCTCAGTTCTGGGCTAAATGCCATAGTGATAAGTGTGGATAAGTATAGATAAAATAGGTAGCATTTATATAACTCTTTAAGGTTTTAAAAGTAATTCATGTACATTTTAAAAATTTTAGCTTCACAGCCACCTTGTGATGTAGTCACTTTGCCATTCCCATTTTACAGATGAGGAAAATGAACATTATGAAGCTAAAGGAATCTATCTCTGTTCACATAATTTGTATTGGAGGCAAACTTTTCATCCAGGTCATTCAACTCCAAATTCAGCATTTTCTTTTACTATACCATATAGCCTTCACAATAGACACAGTAAACCCTCAAGCTATATGCTGATTATTGGATAGGCTTATTATAGGTATTTTTATTGGCCACAAGGTGAGTTTTCTCTGTTTTTTTTTTTAGATTAGAGGTGGCTCCCAAGACCCCTTGCTCTATCCTGATTGAATCCATTTAGTTTAATTCCCCAGAGGAAGTAAATTTAACTTCCTATAGGGAAGTGGGTATGTGACCCCCAACTTCAGCAGTGTTTCTGAAAAGGAAAATTTAGTAAGGAATTCCATATGGGCTCCCAGCACTTCTTAGGCGGCTTGTTGCTGCTCAGTTTATGTTCACACAGACTCCTTGATCTTGCCCTTGTCTCCTGCAAAAAACAAGAGAAGGGTTAATGTTAATTAAAACAATTAGCTGAAAAGCACCACCATTGCCTAAAAAAAATTAGGACATGCCCTGCTTGTTTTCCTATTGCTGCAAAAATATTTTTCCTTTTAAGACATTGTCAAAAGTAGGAAAGCCCCCAAGATATAATTAGTGTGCTGACAGCATAGTCAGGTTAGGACTTTTTCTTCACAATTTCAGGAACCAATTGCTACTCACTTTGATTTGTGATAAACTCATGGACAGTTTAACTGAAGCTCTGTATCTGTGTTAAAATCATAGAATTTTCTCTCTCTCTCTGTGTCTCTCTGTGTCTCTCTGTCTCTCTCTCTCTCTCTCTCTTTCTCACACACACACACACACACACACACACACACACACATTTTGCATTGTCTTTCTTCAGCCTTGGTGCCCCTTTTCCTTTTGGTTCCTGAATGGAACACTTAAAGAGCTATCCCTGGGGGGACAGCTGGGTGAAAATCATTCCTTCCTCTCCCTGTATTTTTTTAAAGTCAAAATCTGAATAAACAGATTTGAAATTTAGAGCTGAAAGAGACCTTCAAAATCTTCTATTATAACCTCCTCATATTACATAGGTGTGAGTGGGGGGAACTGAAGATCAGAAATGGAAGATGACCCACCCAAGGTCATATAAATAGCAAGTAACTTGGGCTAGGATTCTGACCCAGGTCATCTGATACCAGATATGCTATTCTTGCTATGATACTAGGAAAAAGCAGTGTTTTTCCCACTATGCTATTATTATACCATTGCACATGATAATCATGCTAATATGAGTTTAAATAGAATGTAAGCTCCTGTTAGGCAGAAGATATTTTTGTCTTTATATCCTCAGGGTCTAGCACAGGGGTGGGGAACCTGTGGCCTCCCCTTAATAGAAGGATTTGTTCTTTAAAACTTGGGCTCAGTCAAAAGGCCACACCCAAGGACCTAGAAGACCACATGTGGCTTCAGGGCTGCAGGTTCCTCACTCCTGGTCTAGCATATTGCTTTGCATAGAGCAAGTGCTTAATATATCTTTGTTGGATTGGAAAACATAAGGAGGATTTCACCCTGTTAAGGTTAACATTCTAGCTCAGATCATTATCAGTTATCTAATCTGCATCTTTTGACAATAGGTTGAATGGGATTAGAATGGGGTTTCACCATGTGACAGTAGGTTTCTACTAGACCTTACCAGTTCTTCTGCTAGTGGGTCAGGGGAGGTTTTATATGTAAAAAACAAGCATTTACTAAACACCTCCTTTGTGCCAAGAATTGTGCATTTTGAGGTGTATTTTGGTCAAGAAGCAATGTGTTGTAGTAGATAGCATGCCAGAGTTGGGATCAGAAAGACCTGGGTTAAAGTACTACCTTTAACTAGCTATATGACTCAAACACTAGCTATATGACTCTGGGCAAGTCACTTAACCTCTCTGGATCTTAAGTTCTTCATCAGTAAAATGAGGAGTTTTGATGTGATCACCTCTTAGGTTCCTTTCCATTTTAAATTTATGATCCTATGCTCTGCTTGAAATACCTGGTGTTGACAGACTACAACGTGCTGTGACGGTAACATAGCATGTAATGTTCTTACATTAGCCCTTCAAATATCCCTGATTTTTGAGCATGAATATTCCTTCTACTGAGGCATATTATGGTCCATCTTCATTGTATTAGGTGGGTTTTGTGACAGAAACAGCTGGTGGCACAGTGAATAGAGTATTGACACTGGAGTCAGAAGACCTGAGTTCAAATGCAGAATCAGATACTGACTGGCTTGTGTGGCTCTAGGGAAATCACATAACCTCTGTTTGCCTCAGTTTTCTCAACTGTAGAATGTGGATAATAATAACACTTGCCTCAGAGGGTTATTATTAGGATCAAATGAAATAATATTTGCAAAGCACTTATCACATTACCTGGCACATTTAATAAATGCATATTCCATCTATACATTGGTTTGTCCAGCCATCTAGCTGTCCATCCTGGTAAGGAGCCTTAGCTGGGCTGCTTCTCTAATGACAGGTACACAATATGTCACCAAACCCATATATAGGATAATAGTGTTTAGCATATTGCCTTGCACAGAATAAGTATTAAATAAATCCTCATTGTATCAGAAAATGTAGGGACTATTTCACCATCCTGAGGCTAGCATTATATTATTCAAAGGACAATCGATTATATTGTTGTATTATTATTATTATTGTTGTATTACGTGTTGTATTATATAATATTATAATTGTTGTATTATATGTTGTATACATGTTGTATTATATAATACACAACCACTTTGTTACAATGGAGAAATATGACACTAAGCGACCTGCTCAAGGTTGCACAGGCAGCAAGTGGAAGAGCAAGATTTGAACTCAGCTATTACAATTGTAGGTTATGAGCACTCATTCCACTTCACCATGCTGCTTGGTAGCTCTGGAGGAAAGCTCACCAAAGAGAGGGTACAGATAAAGATATTTTGCAGAGGTGAGCTGGGAGGGGGTGGGCTAATGGTCAGTGTTATAAACAAGTGAGTAAGTTCAACTCTAAGTTTAAATCCTTATTTATCTTTCATGAGTTACTGAGTAAGTTACTTAAGTTTGTGCCTCAGCCCCCTTCCCCCACTACAACTGTACAGAAATTTGTTTTCTGGGAAAACACTCAACAATAATTTTTTCTTAATTTCCTTTTTAGTCAATTCACACAGCCTATATCCCTCTGTGAATTTTAAAATTAATTAAATGGAAAGAATAGGGATAATGATGCTTTGAAAACATTCTGGGACATGGAATTTTGATTTACTGAAGACCTTAGCTATCAGATGTACAATAACAGAGAGGACAAGGGGAACTGAGGGAGAATTGAGAATGGAAAATTATGGAATTCTACATGAAGGTCTATAAAAAGTCTAAATAAGATCCTTTTAAAATTATAGAAAGTTTGTTAGGATGCCCACTGATATGAATTTATTTGTATCAGATCTGAAATTTATTGGTTCCCCGAGAATGAAGGATATGAGGAAGTTTGGGTCCTTCTTTGTGTCAAATCAACGTTACCTGCATTTGTTTTTCAACTGTAGGAGGACCAGTATTATACAATGTAGTCAAAGCCCTTATCAAGAGATCAGAGCTTCAGGATAAGAAAGAATTCCCTTCAGTCAGTTGCAGAATTGCCTGGGAGCTCTCCTTGGTGCTACTCCTTGCTCTGCCTGAGTCTTCTCTGCCTACTTGTGATGGGTTAGTCTGACAAAAATTCTTCCACTCTGCTACCAGTACCATGCTGATTTGATCATCAGTGACCTTGAGAAATCCACTCTGAAACTCAACATTTTTCAGCATTGGGCTTATCATTTTCCCTCTCTAACCTTCCCCTTCTCCAGCTACTCCATTTCTGTTAATGATACCATCATTTTCTAGGCAGCAGTGCAATCTTGTGGTTTCACCTTCCACATTCAATACCTTCTAAGACATGTTGACTCTACCTCTGAAATATTTTTCCCACTTCCCCCTTTTCTGTTCTTCTTAACATCACCCTAGATCAAGTCTTATTCTCTTCAGTCTTTCACACAGCTTCCAAAATAATCACTGACCATGTCATTCCTCTGCTCAAAACTCATCAATGGTTCTCCAACTTACTGAATATAATAATTCTTTAGTTTGAAACTCTATACCCTCCAACCTATTAAAAAATCCTATGACCCCAGTTTCCATTTTTGTAAAACGAGTACATTAGATTGTATGATCTTTAATGTATCTTCCAGATTTAAATATTGTGATCCTTCCTTTACTATTCTCCTCTTCATGTTTTATGTTCCAGATATGTTTTTAAATATCTTTGTCCTTCCCTTTTCTACCCTGGTGCCTTTTGACATGATTTCCCACACTTGTAATGGAGTGCTATTATATCTCTCACTCATGATACCTCCCTCTAGTTGCTGGAGAAAATACAAAGTTTGGGTAAGATATTATTGTTTTGAAGTTTGCAATCCAGTGGCTAAGGATACAGTACAAATGCAGATGATCATGCTACATGATAAATGTGGTACAGAGTTGGAAGGAAGGTATTATGTGAAGTCTAAAGTCAGAAATATCAGGAAGGATTTCATGGAGGAGGTGGCGTTTGATCTGACATTTCAATGATATGTGGGTATTCAGTATGCATCCAAAGAATAGGTAACAACTTGGACACAAGAACAGAGGTGGTATAGCATGGGGTTTTCTCCGGGCAGCGCTAAATAGCCAGGTTGACTGGAGTGTAGAGTACATAGAAGGAGGTCCTACATGGATTCTAGCTGGAGAAGAAGCATAGCATGAGATTTGTAGGGCAACAAACATCAAGCTAATTTATATTTTATTCCAGAGTCACCAGTGGTCCATTGTAAGTTTTTGAGAATAACATTAAAAAAATCAGAATTCTGCTCAGTGACCAATGTTGACTTTAGAGGTCTGGAAGTGATGCATGCCTTCTTAGCCTTAGTCTATGTATTGGTTTATTTTTGTCTTTGTTACAAGGAAGGGTTCTATGGGAAGATGTCGTTGGAAAGATGTCACTGGGAAGTGATAGCAATATTTAAAAACACGTCCATAAAATATTTATTTAAAATAAAAAGAAGAAACATTTTGGGAAGAGGATCAATATGAAAAAATCTGTGAATAACAAGTCTCTGAGGCAGGGAGAGATTATAGACATTATAATTCCTATTTCAGAGAGGAGGAAACTGAGGCTCAGAGAAGTTGTGATTTGACTGTGACTACATAGAAAGTATTTGAGATGAGAGTCAAAGCTAGGTCTCCTGTTTCCAAGTACAGTGTGCTTTCCCTGCATAATGCTAAATATCTTATAGAGGTAAAGTCTAATAATACTGTAGTGATAGGATAAACAAGACTTGGCAACCGACTTGAATGTGAAAAGTGAAGAGGAGGGATAAATCAATGATTACAGCAAGATTTCAAACATGGAAGACTGGTACCACTGAGTTGTGTTCATTCTGAGCAAAAGAAGTAAAGAGGAAAAAAGGAGAAAGGAAGAAGGAAGAGTTTAAAAGAAAGGGTAATAAGTTCAATGTTGGTCAGGTTGAGTTTGTGAGACTGTTAAGGTCTTTAGGTAGAGCTATCTTTCTCAAGTTCTTGGAGATGTGCACCCAGAACTTGAAAGAGAGGTAGGGCAGGATTGGGTAGATTTTAATAATATACTTCTCTCTCTCTGCACACACACATGCACACACATAAAACACACAATATTTGCATATATATGTATATATATATGTGTATATATACATACACACATACATACATATATATGTATATACTTTTGTCAAACTGAGGCAACATGATATAATGGATCAAGTCCTAGGCTTGGAGTTAGGAAGATCTGGGTCCAGATCCTACCTACAACACTTATTAGCTGTATGACCTATGAAAATCATGTAACCTCTGTGTGCCTCAGGAACCCTAAAACTTAACTTAGAGACAGGGTTTCAATCTTTTTTCAATCTTTATGGATAGAGGGATTTTCCTTATCAGAAGTTCTCAACCCAGAGGCAGCTGGGTGTCAATATGAACTGGGTCTGGGATCAAGAAGACCAGAGTTTAAATAGGCTTCAGATGTTTACCAACTTTGTGACCCTTGGTGTGCCTCAGTTTTCTCAACTATAAAATGGGAATAATTATAGCATCTACCTCCCAGGGATGTTGTGAGGATCAAATGAAATAGAATTTGTAAAGCACTTAACACAGCTGTTTATTAAATCCATCCATCCA
>CM053595.1:121725148-121801338 GCA_028646575.1 Pseudocheirus occidentalis
GTATAAGATCTGCAAATACTTTCACGTTGTACAATAGTCTGGTTGTATAGAAGGGTTGTAACCAATGGAATGAACAATGGGAAAAAAGAAAGAAAATCAAACATGAAAGAGAATGATATAAGCTTTATATTTCTATACGGCAAGGTAATATTTGTAACTCTTAACAAGTTTATTAGAAGGAGTATATGTAGATAGAGGGTGTGGATATAAAGTGACTTTGATGAGATTATACCCCCTTCCCTCAAAAATAAAGGGGTGAGAAAGAAAATTGTTCTGGAAGAAGGGGGGGTATTGAACGGGAGTAAATTTTCTCACATGAAAGAGGCATAGAAGAACTATTATAATGGAAGGGAAAATTTGGTGTGTCTGTGTGGGGGTTGGTGGGCAAAGCTTAAACTTTACTCTTGTAAAAATTGACTCAAAGAAGAAATAACATGCACACTCAATTAGATATAGAAATCTAGCATACCCTATAAGGAAGTAAAAAGGGATGTGAATAATAGAAGGGGGAGGTGGGACTGATAAAAGGTAGGGTATATTGGGGAAGACAGTGATCAAAAGTAAAACACTTGTGAGGAGGGAAATAGGGGGGTTTAAGGGGAATAGATAAACAAGCAAAAAATAGCATGGAGGAAAATACACAGTTTGTTATAGTAACTATAAATGTGAATGGGATGAACTCACCCATAAAATGGAAGCAAATAGCAAAATGGATTAAAAAACAGAATACTACAAAATGTTGCTTACAAGAAATACATTTGAAACATAGAGCTACACACAGGATAAAGGTATGGGATCGGAGCAGAATCTATTAGGCTTCAGCTGGAGCAAAGAAAACAGGAGTAGCAATCATGATCTGGCACAAAGTAAAAGCAAACATAGTTAATTAAAAGAGGTAAAGAAGGAAGCTATATATTGTTGAAAGGTATCATAGACAATGAAGTCATAGTAATACTAAAAATATATGTACTAAATGGTATAGTAGCTAACTTTTTGAAGGAGAAGTTGAATGAGTTACAGGAGGAAATAGATAATAAAATTATGCTAGTGCGGGACCACAACTTTCACCTCTCAGTAAGAAATAAATCTAACCAAAAAATAAACAAGAAAGAAGGTAAGGAAATGAGTAAAATTCTGAAAAAAATTAGATATGATAGATCTCTGGAGAAAACTGAACGGAAATAGAAAGGAGCACACCTTTTCTCACCAGTACATGGCACCTATACAAAAATTGACTATGTATAAAAACCTGACACCCAAATGCTGAAAAGCAGAAACAGTAAACACATCATTTAAAAATAATAGCGATAAAAATTACATTCAATAAAGGATGATGGAAAGAGATCAAATTTTTATTAAAAATTAAATAATTTAATCCTAAAAAACAAGTAGGCCAAAGAACAAATCACAGAAACAATTGATAATTTCATTAAAGAAATTGACAACAATTAGGCAACATACCAAAATTTATGGAATATAGTCAAAATGGCACTTAGGGGAAGATTTATATATCTAATTGTTTACATAAATAAAATAAATAAAATATAGAAAAAACAGATCAATGAAGTGGGCATGCGACTAAAAAAACAACTAGAAAAAAACAAATTAAAAATCCCCAATTAAACACCAAATTTTAAATCCTGAAAATTAAAGAAGAGATTAATAAATTTGAAAGCAAGAAAAGCATTGAATAAATAAATAAAACTAAAAGCAAGTTTTATATGTATATATGTATATATGTGTGTGTATATATGTATATATTTAAATATACATAAAAACTAGATAAAACAAATAAAAAATCTCCAATTAAACACCAAATTTGAAATCCTGAAAATTAAAGAAGAGATTAATAAATTTGAAAGTAAGAAAAGCATTGAATAAATAAATAAAACTAAAATCAAGTTTTATATGTGTATATATGTATATGTGTGTGTATATATGTAAATATATGTGTATATATCATATATATGCACATATATATGTATATATATGATAAGGCATTGGTTAATTTGATTAAAAAAAGGAAAGAAGAAAACCAACTTATTAGTATAAAAATGAATGGGGTGAATTTGCCATCAAAGAAGAGGAAGTTAAGAGCTATTTTGTCCAATTATATGCTGATAAATTTGACAATTTAAATGAAATAGGTGAATATCTACAAAAATATAAATTACACAGATTAATGGAAGAAGAAACAAAACACTTAAATAACCCAATCTTGGAAAAAGACATTGAAGAAGCCATCAACGAACTTTTAAAGAAAAAAATTCCCAGGACCAGATGGATTCACAAGTGAATTCTACCAAACATTTGAAGAACAATTCATCCTATACCATATAAACTATTTTGGGAAATATGAAAACAAGTCTTATTAAATTCCTTTTATGACATAAATATGATACTGATACCCAAAGTGGGAAGAGCCAGAACAGAAAATGAGAATTATAGACCAATTTCCTTAATGAAAATTGATGCAAACATTTTAAATAAAATACTAGCAGAAAGATAATAGCAATATGCTACAAGGATCATACATTATGACCAGGTGTGATTTGTACCTCAAATGCAAGACTGGTTCAATATTAGGAAAATTGTCAGAAAAAGTCACCATATCAATAACAAAATCAACAGAAATCATATGATTATCTCAAAAACTGAAAAAAAGCCTTAGATAAAATACAACACCTGTTCTTATTAAAAACACTAGAGAGCATGGGAATAAATAGTGCTTACCTTAAAATAAGTAAGTAAAATAAGTAAGTAAGTAAAAAAGATAAGTAAGATTTATCTTAAAACCATCAGCAAGTATTATTTCTAGTGGGGATAAGTTGGAAATCTTCCCAATACAATTGGGGGGGGAAGGCAAGGATGCCAATTATTGTCTCTATTATTTAATATTGTACTAGAAATGTTAGCTACAGAAATAAGAGAAGAAAAAGAAATTAAAGGAATTGGAATAGGCAAGGAGAAAACAAAACTGTTACTCTTTGCAGATGATAGGATGTTATGCTATAATAGCAATCAGTTTAGCAGATACTTAGCACTTAGTAACTTAGGGCTAAGTATGGAAGGTGTGAGCCCTGTCCCCTGTTGATGTGGAAGAAGAGTATTGGCTGAGACAGGAGGCCAGTGTGTGTATATAAGCAAGAATACCAGAGACAGAGAGACAGAATTGGAATATTCTGTTGGAGGAAGCAGGATTGTCTCAGCATCTGGGAGCTGGGCTGCTGGACTGAAGAAGTAAGTTGGAGTTTTCTTGAGAGAGAGAAGCATGACCAGGATAAGACTTTGTCCATGGCCTGGCTGATACTTGAGTTCCAGGCCAGAGAAATAGTGAAAAATTTGAGATGTGCTGGACCCTGTGAACTTCAGTGTGTGCCAGGGATTGCCCTGAGTACTGGACAAGGATCTGGGAGCTGTCGACCTCTGAGGACTGGGTGAGAACCTGGCAGCTGTCTGCTTCTGAATCCAGGTGACTGTTTAGTGGATTCAGTAAGGAGCTGGAACCATGAAAGGGGATTCAGGGAATCAGAGAGACCACCGAGAGTCAAGATGAAGAACAGGCCTCCCCTTGGACAAAATTGAGGTTTGCTGGACACCAACGGGTGGAAGGTTTGTGTGGTTTTCTAATGACTGTTTTTGTGATTAATGATATTTAGTAATTGGGAATCTAGATTAGTGACTGATTACTAGATTAGTGACTAAGTTAATGGTTGCCCCATGTGTGGAAGTTTGATAATTGTATTGTGAATTGACTGAATGATTAAGTAAGGAACATTTCCCCCTTAGGGAAACCAGATGATTATTCTTCTGTTCCTTGTTCTAAATATTGTGGACACTGTAGTGAAAACTGTGTGGCCATTCTAACGTTAAGCTGTTATAAACACTATATGGTGACTTTCTGTGATAAGATGTAATGTTGTGAATATTATATTGTGAATGTTTGCCTTGATTTGTAATGGAATAAACAGAATGTTCACTATTACTGTGTAATCCAAACCTTAAAAGCTGTTCACAGTAGCATTCTTTTGGGAATCTGTTGGTGCATGGTGTTACATATGCTTAAAATGTCCTAGAGAATCAACCAAAAACAGTTAAATAATTCTTTAGCAAAGTTTCAAGATATAATCCCCCCCAACCATTAGCATTTCTGTGTATTACCAACAAAGTTCAGCAGCTAGAGATAGAAAGAGAAATTCCATTTACAATAACTGTAGACAATATAAAATACTTGGGAATCTACCTGTCAAGACAAACCCAGGAACTATATGAACACAACTATGAAACACTTTTAACTGAAAGTCAGATCTAAACAAGTGAAAAAATATTGTCATGGGTAGGCTTAGCCAATATAATAAAAATGACAATTCTACCTAAATGTTTCCATTTATTCAGTGCCAAACCAAGCAAACTGTCAAAAATTAGTTTATAGAGCTAGAAAAATATAACAAAATTCATCTGGAAGAACAAAAGCTCAAGGATATTAAGGGAATCAATGAAAAAAATGTGGAAGAAGATGGTCTAGCCATTCCAGATCTCAAACTGTATTATGAAGTGGTAATTATCAAAACAATCTGGTACTGGCTAAGAAACAGAATAGTGTATCAGTGGAATAGATTAGGTATAAATTACTTTATTGTAAATGACCGTAGCAATCTAGTGTGATAAACCAAAAGATCCAAGTTTTTGGAACAAAAGCTTGATATTTGAGAAATTGATTGAATACAGACTGAATCATGCTAGTCTCACTTTCTTTTTTTTCTTTTATTAGAGTCTTCTTGTACAAAATGATTAACATGGAAATGTTTAACATAATTTCACATGTATAACTTATATCTGGTTGCTTACCATCTCAGGGAGGAGCGAAGGGAGAGTGAAAAACAGGGATAGAATTTGGAACTCCAAATGTTAAATAAAAATGTTAAAAAACTTGGAAAAAAAAGAAAACAAAATGCGAAACCTCCTCCACCAATGGAACTTGTAATTATAATTAACCCAGAGAATTTGGTTAAGCCCATACCCAGGGTTACCCAGCTGTCAGAAGCAGAATACATACTCAGGTTTCTCTTATTCCAAGCCAAGTATTATATCTACTATGTCATGCTACCTTCCCCCCTGTAAAAATAAAAACAAAATGTTAGGAATCCTTAAGCAAATGGACTGAAGGAATCAGTTTTTACAGTTTCCTCTTAGGCTAATGGTCCTGCATAGAGCTACCACCCAGGAACAGGAAGAGGATTTTTCTGTATTTCTAATAAAGACCAGTATTGGGGGTTTATACATATAAAGAAATGTCATAAGTCAACAAGGGTTCATTCTAGGTCAACTCTATGTTGATGAATGGCTAAATGATTTTCTTTCCTATTCCACCCCCTGAAGAAGTTAGGTCTTACCAACTATTCTTGGACTGTCAATCTTAACATGCCCTTCCATTATGGACACCGTGCCCATCCTCTCCCCCTTGTTCCATAGCAGCTACCACACTGGCATACCCAGGATGGCTGCTAGCACAGGTTCTCAGATATGCTTTACTAGGCAAGATGGCTGTTTAAGGGGTCAATAATCTTTTTAAATCACATTCACTAGTTCAAGGGAAAAGTCAGTACCCTGAACTTTGGAGAAAATACAAGCAGAGAAATAAAGACCAACATACAGGGCTTTGACTGCCTGAATTAAATCAATATTGCTATACACTTTACACACATCCCTGGATGGAGAGAGCCTTTACATCTGAGCAGTTGGGGAGCTCTGAACATAAGGCCTCTCAGAATCTTGACCAGAGAACCACAAGATCCTTCTCATAAGCAAGCTCCTAAAGCAAAATACCAATCTCAGACTACATATATATATATATATATATATATATATATATATATATATATACACATATATATATGTATATATGTCTATAGAAAAAATATATATGAATATATTTCTAATTAGGCTCATATATACATCTTATATATATCTTATATCCCATTAACATTACATCCCCTTCCTCACCCAATTTATAGATGAGAAAACTGATCCTCAGAGAAGTCAGATAACTCTTTTGGTTCACACAGCTGGGAAATGTTAGTGCCTGCCTCAAAGTTCCTCTTCATGGTGCTAATATTGCCAACTACATTGTGCTAACTCAGGCTGGATGAGTGCATCATTAGGTTATCACTTATCTTAGACAGATTTTGAAGTTCTGGTTAGAGGTTCAGGAAGCAGGTAAACTAAAGGGAAAGGCAGAGGCTGCCTGCCTCACTTTGAAGCTCTTTGCTCCTTGAAAAACAAGCACAAACATTCCCTAAGTAGTCATAGCCTGGTTATCTGTGATCTGAGCCCAGGGCTCTGGAATGAGGGTTGTTCTAGGAGTCAGAAGACAAGGACAGGCTTGAGTCCGCAAGGCTAACACTTCCTAATCAGGATTCCCAACAAGTGACATCACAGGGAGATGGGCCTTCTATTTGCTTGTTGAATGGGAATGATGATATTCCACCAAAGAAAGGTAGAGTAGATTGAATGGTAGACTTGGAATCAGGAAGATTCCCTCTGACCTGACATTTTTTGAGTATGTGACCCTGGCTGTATTATTTAACCTCTATGGGCCTCAGGCAGCTCTTTAAGACTTCATCATTAAGTTACAATTTGCCTCATAGTTCCCATGCTTGGAGTTTCCTATGCTAAAAAAACTTTATCTCATAGGGCAGTTGTGAGGAAAAAGCTTTGTGAATCATAGGTGTTATAGAAATAGAATTTTTATTTGGGAAGGAAAATAGATGAGAAGAGAATCTGCTCTATTTCTCCTGAGTGACCTCTGCCTCCCTGCTCCCCTTAATCTCCAGTGCTCCTCCTTAAGCCTAACTCTCCTATTTTAGTTTCTCTTACAGGCCTTAAGCAGCAATATCCCTGGGGTACCATAAATTGCATCCCCACAGTCATCACTGCTCTCCCAGTCCAAGCCATGCTACCCACAGAGTGAGCTTTGTTCCTTGCCAAGCAGAGGACATGCCACAGATAATTTAAAGGACCATTTTTTCTCAGGGTGTGATGTTAAATATTCCTTACTTTTAAAAAATGCCTATCCTGTTCAGTCCATGGTCATAGATCTGCTGAAGGACAGATGCTGTTTCATAAGGGAGGGAGCTTTAGCCTAGTATGCTGGCAGAGTCTGCCTTCCTCTTCAGAGACAGCAGGCCAGCCCACCTGTACATTCCTCTGCAGCTGAAAAGTCCAATACAGTACTATCCCAGGTTTTAGTAGGCTGTGGTTCTGTTATTGTGTGGTGAGGCTGTATGGTGGAAGGGAAATCTCAAAAGGCCTGGGCCAGGAGACCTGGGTTATAGTCTTGACTCTGCCACTAATTTAGCTATGTGAACTAGAACAATCCACACTCCTTCCCTTAATCTACTTCTTCCTTTGTTACTATTACTTTTCTTTTAAAGATTGTGACTTCTTATCTCACTTAGGTTGGAAATTCAGAGGCTCCTCGTGAACCTGATACCCCTGATGTTTTGTACAGATTTGATCTGTTCTGTTTCTACCTTGGGTCAGTTCATCATTCCTTAGACAATTTGGTAGTTTCTGGCTTCCAGAGGATTGCCACATTAGTGCTAAACATAGTGGAGACCCCTAATATGTTTAGCTCAATGAAGCTCAAAACTCCAGAGCTCAAGAAATCCACCACTATCAACCTTCCTGGTAGTGGGGGTTACAGGTCTGCCTCACCACCCCTGGCTACTTCTTCCTTTTTAAAATGAAGGGGTTGCAATAGATGATCTTTATTGTTTGTCCTAACTCTCAGGTTCTAGGACATGGTACCTCCTTTTCCTGCTTCATATGGAGTAGACATCTAGACCTTTATTTTCATCTGGGATAGAGACATCAACATCCATAATCAGAAGATATTACCTCTCTAAGTAGGTTTTGGGGCTCTAGAAAATGTAAATGGTACAGTAGAAAAATACTGGGTTTGGAGTGAGGATCCAGTACTGCCTTTGAAACTATTTCTGACTGGAGAAATTACTCTCTGGACCTCCATGTTTTGTCTGTAAAATGGCATTGAATTGCATAGACTCTGAGGTTCATTTCAACTCCAGAATTACTGTTTTAGGATAAGATGTAATCCTTACTCTCAGGAAGCTCAAATATAAGTAAGAGCACACAATTCATAAGTATAATATGAATTGTTATCCGTCAATATAGCATAGTATAATAAAATAACTGTATGTAAGAAGAAGCATGGAATAGAGGATAGAAAGCTGGCTTTGGAGTTAGAAAAACCTGAGTTCAAATCTATCCTCTGACATATCATGGTTGTGTGGTCCTGGCTGAGGCACTTAAACTCTCAGTGTATTAGGTAGCTTTCTAAGACTGAGTTGCAGGTAAGCTGTTGACCTACTTGGCTAGAGAAAGGTTTCCTCTTCTAGAATTTCTCTACATAAATGAATTACAGGAACAAATCTTATTTCTAGAGTGTATAATCAAGGACAAGACTATGTAGTGCTTAGTATCATGGCTGTAGGAGTACAGGGAAGAGAGACTTTGAAAGTAGGCTTGAGCAGTGAGGGAAGTCTTTGTGGATGAAGTGACATTTGAGCTTAGTCTTGAAGGAGGATGGGCCAGAATCAGAAATTTGCAGCCTAGGTGAGTAAGGGGAGGAAGCTCATTCCAGGAAAATCATTTTCCTCCAAGGTAGGAGAAACCTGAGCAGACAAAGTAACCCAGAGAGAGCTCTTTGTAGGGAGAAAGTAATTTAAAGTTAGGAACAGACTCTGAAAGGGGCAATTAAAGGTGCAAAAGGTCAACTTCACCAACTTTACCAACTTCAGGACTTTACTGAGGGCAAAGTAGGCACTACTGACCTACTTATTCTCCTCCTTGAGTTCCATATAGAAATGTGGTCACCTGGGAGGGGGTGGAATCTAGGAAACTGATATCATCATTTGCTTTAAGTTTGAGGTGTCCATTAAATTCCACTTTCATGCGCTGCAGTATCTTTAACGCTGAAATCTCTGAATTATAAGGTGCTAATTACATTGCTTCAGTGACATCATAAAAACTCAAACTGTCCAATACTTCACTAAACCCCCAATGGCTTATTTATGATGCCACCTGAACTCAGGAAGCTATTCCAGTCTTTCTAATTCAGCAGAATCCTATTTCATTTCCTGTAGAATGTAATATTTCAACAACTTGTGGCCTGTCCATCTCCTGCCCATTTTACATATGGACTAATAAATTGTGTCCTTAGGGGAGAGTTATAGCTTTCTAGCGCTACTCAGCATCAGTGGTAGAACTCCCAAGGTCAAATCTCAAATCCATACTTGCATTCAGATTAGACTAGGGAAAATGGTTTCTAGATCCTTACTTTCTCCTTTCCCAGAAGCCTTTATTGCTACTAAATCTGGGAGAGGGGCTATATAAATCTTTGATGATTTGAGTAAGGCAGGCCTTGAAAGGATCACAGGTGGGTGGGTTGGCATTTTGTGCTAGTTGAGATACACGTGAAATGATGTGTTCGATTCTGGGCACCACATTTTAGGAGACAATCTCAAGGGAAGCAATAATGGGAGTTTGAGGAAAATGTCATATGAAGGATGGTCGAAAGGAAAGCAATACTTAGCCTAGAGAAAAACAAATTGGCTTGGTGGTAGTGCTAGTGTTGGTTATGGATCAGATAACCTTGTCCAAGTGTTTGACATGCCAACACATGCACACTTATTCTGTGCATCTCCAGAGGATAGATCCATGAGCATTGAGTAGGAAG
Organism: Pseudocheirus occidentalis; assembly: GCA_028646575.1. NCBI lineage: Eukaryota > Metazoa > Chordata > Mammalia > Diprotodontia > Pseudocheiridae > Pseudocheirus > Pseudocheirus occidentalis. Next base: position 121,734,906 of record CM053595.1, read on the forward strand.
GTATAGCAAAGCAAATTTGACCTCAATTTCCTGGGTCTTAGTTTCTCTTTTTCAAATGAGGAGGGTTGGACTCAATGATTTTGGGGATCTTTTAAGGCTCTAGTTTAATGATTCTATGACCTCTAAGGTACCTTCCAATTCTAAATCCTATGATCATATGATTAATGCTAAATCTGTCTAAGGATTCAAACTGTTCTTACTCTCTCCCTTTTAGGAAATGGTCAATGATGGCAGAGATCTCTGAGACTTTTTCCTGTTTCTACTGAAAGATTTGCTCCACATTTTCAGTCTCTTCTTTCCACCTCACATCCCCCCTCCATATCCATTCTCTCTCAAGGATAATGCAATAGCTTGTCTCATTATTTCCAACTTTGGAAGTGTTGAAGAGGAGACTGGACCATATTCTCTAGAGCTGAAGAGACCTTAATAGGATTATTGTATTGTTGCTGGAAGGGACTTTATTTAGTCAAATTTCCTCATTTTACAAAAGAAGAAACAGAAGGGTGGGACTTACCCACAATGATGTGAGGAGTTGTGACAAGTAACAGGGCTGGGATTCAAACCCAGAGCCTGATTTAAAATCTTGGACTCTCACCATTCCTGTATTCTCTCCTTCGTTTTAATTCATGTTATAACAGAAGGCACCTGTTAGCCATTCTGTAGAGAAGATTCCTATTGACGGATGGAAGGTGGATTCAGTGACCTGTAATATTCCTTCCAGCTATTCAGTTCTAGGACTGATTTGCTTTTGCTTAAGCCCACAATTAACCTTCAGTGTTTTTTCATTCTCCTTAACTGTATAAGACTATGGAAGTCCTAGCTTTCTTCCAATCCAGGTTTCTGATGCTAATGGGGACCCAGAGGAATATATCAGTTAGTTAATCAACCAATGAATATTTTTTAAGCACTTAGTGTGTGCCAGGTACAGTGCTAAGCGCTGATGATACAAAGAAAGTGCTGAAAGGGATGGAACCCACATGTCCTGTTTTCCCTTTCTTTCATGGATCTTTTATCATTTACTTTTTCAAAAATTTTGTAAAACTATTCATGTTTTATAGAGTGACATATATTTTAGAGCTGGAAGGAAACTTAGAAGTCATTATGGCTACCTCATCCCCATTTTACAGATAAAGATGCTAAGATGCAGCAAGGGTGACTTGCTTACCCATCTATTAAATATCTAGATGGAATTGGAATCCAGATCCTCCTGATTCTAAGTATAGTACTCTATCCACTATAGTACACTGCCTCTCTTTCTTACTTTTTGTGCCAGCAAGTCTCATAAATCTACTTTTGCTGTGGGCAGTATTTTGGTGCACCTTGAATTGTCTTTATTTAAGAAATACTTAATAAGTGACTTATACATGCCAGCACCAGGTGATAGCTTTTCCCAATTTGCTCATCTTCATTAGCCTGGATTCTCTGAAACCATGGACAGCTCCAAAAATATCGGGCTGGATCTACATAGATTAAATTTTCTCAAATACAACTATCATCTCATTGATATGTGTTTTCTCTTCCGACAATGTAGATCATAGTATAGGTAACAATCCATATCTACCCACCATGGGACTTTTGTCAATATATTTCCTTCTGTAAGTGCCAAAATGTTCTGAAAAGCCTTCTACAAATTCTTTTGATATCCCAAGTATACCAGCCACCAGGTAACTTACCCATCTATTATAGTGTCCATGATATTATATTTAGATATCCATCTCTTTTTCTATATCTGTATCTATAGAAAGTGGAAAACTTCATTCTAGGTGGTCTGTCTAACTGATTATTATAATCTGAACAATAGTAATTTTTAATCCACATAGTTTTCCCATTGTAAGTAGTTAGGCCAAACTCTCCTAAGAGTAAATAGATCTCACTTAAGAGGCTCTGTAGTGTTTCAGGGCTTGAGGCATCTGGCATGATGTAATCTGCAAAAAGGGACACCTAGAGGACATCTCTATCTCTAAGTCATCTCTCTATTTGGACTCTGCACTGGATCTTCTCTATGTCTGTGGCAAATACCATTGGTGAATCTATGTTTCTTTGTTATGTGTTTTACTTGATACTAACAATTAGTGTTATTGAAAAAAGGATATCTGAAAGAAAGGATATCTATGTTGTCATCTCATTCAAGGAATATTATATAATTTTCACATATATATGTTATATATCTTGGATGAAAACCTGTAAAGTGTTCCACAGAATCAGATACTTTATCTTATAGGGAAGAAATAATTATTATAGTGAGTTAGTCCTTATATTGCCCATATCATTCAGTCAGTTATGATGGCAGAGATTTGACTTACTGTGTAATATCACTTATAAAAAAACCTTCCTATTCTCATCTAATATCCTGATAAAATGCCCGTATTAAATATATAGATTTTTCACAAAAGTGTTTTTTAGAGAAGGGAAAGTAGGCATATGAGTCAGTGTTTATTGGTGTTTTCTTGATCACCTTTCTTTGGTAGTAATATGTTATGAAATGTTTTTTTCTCTGTGCCTTTGGTATATTCTGTTATTTCAAATACCTTGGGAATTGATCCCTAAATGCCCTTAATCTTACGTCACATCAGACTTAGTCTTCTGTTCATATACAGTCAACTTATCTTTGATTGAATACGATTTCTACTGCCTCTACAGCAGCGGTTCTCAACCTGTGGGTTATGTTCAATTTGTAACAATGAGAATACATCCTGCATATCAGATATTTACATTATGATTCATAAAAGTAGCAAAATTACAGTTATGAAGTAGCAACGAAAATAATTTTATGGTTGGAGGTCACCACAACATGAGGAGCTGTGTTAAAGGGTTGCAGCATTAGGAAGGTTGAGAACCACTGTTCTATAGGTTCATTTGGAATTAGCAACTTAGACTTCAAAGGTCAAAGCTCCATTGCCTTTAATGGTGAAAAAGTTTGTTGTAAAAATCCTTGGAGTTCTTTTCCCTCTATATCTGTTGTTTTATTTTTAGTTTTTTTTTTAAATTTTGGTTTATTTACTTTTAGTTTACAACATTCAGTTCCATAGTCCCTTGAGTTTCAGATTTTCTTTCCCTCCCTGTCCCCCCTGCCCCATCATGGTGGCATGCACTCGGATACAAGATCTACAAATATCTCCCCATTAATCATTAGTCTGGTTGTAAAGAACGATTGTAACTGATGGAACAATCATTGGGAAAGAGGAAACAAAACAAAACAAGAAAAAGAAATAGAGCAATCAGTTTATTTCAATCTGCATTCATACTCTGCATCTCCTTCTCTGGATGTGGATATCTCCTTTAATCTTGAGTTTTTTGGAGTTATCCTATAGCCATATCTATCTATCTATCTATCTATCTATCTATCTATCTATCTATCTATCTATCTATCTATCTATCTACGTATATGTGTGTGTGTGTGTGTGTGTGTGTGTGTGTGTGTATAACCTATAACCTGCTGACAGGAGCCCAGTCTATTGAGGTTAGTCGTCATACGTATATTGTGTATGATTGTGTACAAATTTCTCCTGGTTTTGCTCTTTTCGCTAAGCATCAGTTTATATAAGTCTCTCTAGGTTATTATGAAGTCCATCTGCTCCTCATTTCTTATAGTACAGTAGTATTCCATTACACTCATGTACCACAACTTGTGCAACCATTTCCCAATTGATGAGCATCCCCTTGTTTTCCAATATTTTTGCCACCACAAAAAGAGCTTCTATAAATATATTTGTACATATGAGTCCTCTTCCCACTTCTCTGACCTCTTTGGGATATAACCCTTAAAGTGGTATTGCTGGGTCAAAGAGTATGAACTTATTTATAGCCCTTTGGGCATAGTTCCAGATTGCTTTCCAGAATGGCTGGATCAATTCACAGCTCTGCCAACAATGAATTAGTGTTCCAATTTTTCCACATCCTCTCCAGCATTTGTCATTTTCCTGTTTTGTCATCTTAGCGAATCTGGCCGGTGAGATGTGGTACCTCAGAGTTGTTTTGATTTGCATTTCTCTAATCATTAGTGATTTGGAACATTTTTTCATATGCTTAGAGATTTTTATTTTTCATCTTCTATAGATTTTAATGTCATTTTCTGAGAACTGCCTGTTCATATCCTTTGACCATTTATCAATCAGTGAGTGGCTTGTAGTCTTATAAATTTGGCTCATTTCTTTGTATATTTTAGAAATGAGGTGTTTATCAGAGACACTGGTTGTAAAAATTCTTCCCCAGTTTCCCACTTCCCTTTTAATCTTGGTAACATTGGCTTTGTTTGTACAGAAGCTTTTTAATTTAATATAATAAAAATTATCCATCTTGCATTTTGTAATGCTCTCTAACTCTTCTTTCGTCATGAAGTCTTTCCTGCTCCATATATCTGACAGGTAAACTATCCCTTGCTCTCCCAGATTGCTTACACTATCAACCGTTATAGCTAGATCATGTACCCATTTTGACTTTATTTTGGTGTATGGTGTTAGATATTGGCCTATGCCCAATTTCTGCCATACTATGTTCCAGGTTTTCCAGCAGTTTTTGCCAAATAGTGCATTCTTATCCCCCAAACTGGGGTCTTTGGGTTTATCAAATAGTGGATTGCCATAGTCACTGGCTGCTCAGTCTCATGTACTCAACCTATTCCATTGATCCACTGCTTTATTCCTCAGCCAGTACCAAGTAGTTTTGATAACTGCTGCTTTGTAGTACAGATTAAAATCTGGTATGGCTAGGCCACCTTTCCTAACATTTCTTTTCATTAGTTGCCTTGATATCCTGGACCTTTTGTTCTTCCAGATGAATTTTGCTACTATTTTTTCTAGCTCTACAAAGTAATTTTTTTGGTAGCTTGATTGGTATGCCACTAAATATGTAATTTAATTTAGATAAGATTGTAATTTTTATTATAGTAGCGTGACCCAGCCATGAGCAATTGATGTTTTTACAATTAGTTAGATCTGATTTTATTTGTATGAAAAGTGTTATGTAATTGTGTTCATATAAGTCCTGGGTTTGTTTTGGCAGGTAGATTCCTAGATATTTTATAATGTCTACAGTAGCTTTAAATGGAATTTCTGTTTCTATCTTTTGCTGTTGGATTTCATTAAAGATATATAGGAATGCCGAGGATTTACGTGGGTTTTTTTTATATCTTGCAACTTTGCCAAATTTGTTTATTATCTTAAGTAGTTTTTTACTTGATTCTTTAGGATTCTCTAAGTATATCATCATATCACCTGCAAAGAATGATAGCTTCGTCTCTTCTTTTCCTAATTTGATTCCTTCAATTTCTTTTTCTTCTCTTATTGCTACTGCTAACATTTCTAATACCAAATTGAAAAAGAGGGGTGAAAGTGGACATCCTTGTTTCACCCCTGATCTTACTGGAAATGCTTCTAGCTTATCCCCATTACATATAATACTTGCTGATGGTTTTAAATAGATGCTACTTATTATTTTAAGGAAGATCCCATTAATTTCTATGCTTTCTAGTGTATTTAATAGGAATGGATGTTGTATTTTGTCAAAGGCCTTTTATGCATCTATTGAGATAATCATATGGTTTCTGCTAGTTTTGTTGTTGATGTGATAAATTATACTGATAGTTTTCCTGATATTGAACCACTCGTATTCCTCAAATAAATCCTCCCTGATCAAAGTGTATTATTCTTGTTATGATTTGCTGTAGTCTTTTTGATAATATTTTATTTAGGATTTTTGCATCTATATTTATAAGAGAAACTGGTCTGTAATTTTCTTTCTCTGTTTTGTCTCTTCCTGATTTAGGTATCAGTACTATATTTGTTTCATAAAAAGAATTTGGTAGGACTCCTTCTCCAATTTTCCCAAATAGTTTGTAAAGTATTGGAATCAATTATTCTTTAAATGTTTGATAGAATTCACTAGTAAAGCCATCTAGCCCTGGGGATTTTTTCCTAGGGAGCTCATTGATGGCTTTTTAAATTTATTTTTCTGAGGTGGGGTTATTTAAGTAGCTTACTTCTTCTTCAGTTAGTCTAGGCAACTTGTATTTTTATAAACATTCATCCATTTCACTAAGATTGTCAAATTTATGTGCATATATTTGGGCAAAATAATTCCTAATTATTGTTTTAATTTCCTTTTCATTGGAGGTAGATTCACCCTTTTCATTTTTGACATTCATAATTTGGTTTTCTTTTTTTTTTATCATATTGGCTAAAGGTCTATCAATCTTATTGGCTTTTTCATAATACCAACTCTTAGTTTTATTTATTAATTCAATAGTTTTCTCGAATTCAATTTTATTAATCTCTCCTTTGGTTCTTATTATTCCTAATTTAGTATTTAATTGGGGATTTTCAGTTTGTTTTTTTCTAGCTTTTTCAGTTGCATGCCCAATTTATTGGTCTCCATTTTCTCTAATTTATTCATGTATGCATTCAGGGATATAAAACTTCCCCTAAGAACTGCCTCTACTGCATCCCACGAGTTTTGGTATGTTGCCTCATTATTGTCATTCTCTTGAATGAAGTTGCTGATTGTTTCTATAATTTCTTGTTTGACCCACTCATTCTTTAGGATTAAGTTATTTAGTTTCCAATTAGTTTTTCATCTGTCCTTCCATGGTGCTTTATTACATATAATTTTTATTGCATCATGATCTGAGAAGGAAGCATTTATTATATCCACCTTTCTGCATTAAATTGTGAGGTTTTTATGCCCTAGTACATGGCCAATTTTTGTGTATGTGCCATGTACCACAGAGAAGAAGGTATATTCCTTTTTAGCCCATTCAATTTTCTCCAGAGGTCTACCATATCTATCTTCTCTAAGATTGTATTTACTTCCTTAACTTCTTTTTAGTTTATTTTCAGGTTATATTTATCAATCTCAGAGAGGGGGAGACTGAAGTCCCTCACTACTATAATTTTGCTATCTATTTTTTCCTCTAGCATCCTTAATTTCTCCTTTAGGAATGTAGATACTGTACCACTTGGTGCATAAATGTTTAGAAGTGATATTGCCTCATCTTCTATGGTGCCTTTTAGCAGGATATAGTTTCCTCCCTTATCTCTTTTTTTTTCTTTTTGGAGGGCAGTTGGGGTTAAGTAACTTGCCCAAGGTCACATGGCTAGTTTTTTGTGTTAAGTGTCTGAGGCCGGATTTGAACTCAGGTACTCATGACTCCAGGGCCGGTGCTCTATTCACTGCGCCACCTAGCCGCCCCCCTTATCTCTTTTAATTAGATCTATTTTTCCTTTTGCTTTGTCTGAGATAAGGATTTCTACCCCTGCTATTTTTACTTTAGCTGAGGCATGATATATTTTACTCCAGCCTTTTACTTTTACCCTGTGTGTATCCCACTGTTTCAGATGTGTTTCTTGTAAGCAGCATATTGTAAGATTATGGTTTTTAATTCATTCTGCTATCTACCTCCATTTTATGGGAGAGTTCATCCCATTCACATTCACAGTTATGATTACTATCTGTGTCTTTCCATCCATCCTATTCCCTCCCCTGTTTATGCTTTTATTTTTCTCTTTCTCCCTTCCCCTTCTTAAGAGTTTTTGTTTTGACCACTGTCTCCCTCAGTATTCCCTTCTTATCCACTCCCACCCTTTTCCTGCCCTTCTCCCTTACTACTTCTTCCCTCCCTTCTAACTCCTCCCTTTCTTGGCTCTTCCCCCCTCCTACTGCCTGTAGGATATGATCAATTTTTATACTCAGTGTTGTATGTTATTTCTTCCTCAAACCAAGATTGATGAGGATAGATCTCATGCAGTGCTCCTCTCCCTCTCCTCTTTCCCTCTATTATGATAAGTTTTATGTCTCTTCTCAATAGAGTCCTATATTTAACTGGTTATATTATTTCTCCCTGGCTCCAGAACCAATGAGGGAAAAGCTCATATAATGGTCATCTCCCTCCCTTTTTTCCCTCTACTATATTGTTTTATGCCTCTTTATGTAGCATAATTTACCCTTTTCTGCTTCATCCTTTCCTCTTTTTCCATTGCAGTCCCTTAATAAGGATTTTTGTCATCATTTTGTGTAATTTATACCCACACCTCTATATCTCTTTTAGATGTCACCGTAGTTATAGAATTCATGGGATTACTAGGTATCAGCATCCCATATAGACATGTAAACAGTTTGCTCTTATTAAATATCAAGTTATGTGCATGTGATTTTTCCTTATTTACCTTTCTATGTCTCTCTTGGGTCTTGTAATCGGAGGCTGAATTTTCCATTGAGCTCTGACTTTTCCATCAGGAAGTTCTGGGCAGTTTTCCTTGATGAGTTCTTGGAAGATATTGTCCAGACTAATTTTTTATCATGATTTTCTGGTAGACCAATAATTCTTAGATTGTCTCTCCTGGATCTGTTATCCAGGCCAGTTATTTTTCCATTGAGATATTTTACCTCTTTTTCTAATTTTTCCATCTTGATGTTTTGTTTGACTGATTCTTGGTTCCTCATAGAGTTGTTCACTTCAGTTTGATTGATTCTAATTTTTAGCTAATTATTCTCCTCAGTTTTTGAAGCTTCTTTTCCATATGCTTGGATTTCATTTTTAGTTCATACATTTTACTTTTTAAGGAGCTGTTCTCTTCATTGTAATGTTTTTCTAATTTCACAGTTTTGTTTTTATAAGAGATGTTGATTTTATCTTCTGCCTCTCTAATCTGGATTTCAAAGTTCTTTTTCAGCTTATCTAGGAATGCTTTCTGTATTGGAGACCAGGTCATAATCCCTGTTAAGGCTTCAGCTGTGGCTGTGGAGTCAATACTCTCTCCTTCTGAATTTGGTTCCTTCCTCTCATATTAATAGGATTCCAGAGTCTTTGTCTTTGCAGTCTGCTTCTTACCCATTTTGAGGCAGGGCCTTAGCCACACCCTTCCTCCCAGTTCCTAAGCCTTTACTGCTTAAAATTTTTGTCTGGGGCAATAATTACTGTGCTTTCAGGGGGGGGGGGATTTGAGCAGCCAGGGTTCACTCTGCCACCCTGGTCCCCGGATGTTCAAATAGGGGCTTTTAAAATTTCCAGGCTGTGGATGGGTAGTCCCAGGAGTACCTGCTGCTCCTGCCATGGGCCCTGCCTTTGTCTCTTACCCAGCTTCATAGATTCCACCCTGCAGTGATGGGTGTGGGAATGGCCCTTGTGGTTGGTGGATCAGCAGGACTCCTCTGGGCCTCTTAGAGTACAGCTGCAGTTGCCGTCAGGGCCTCCCAGAGCACAGCCCCTGCTTGTTGTTTTAAAAGTTTCATCCTTAAATACACTTAGGATGAATTTGATTAATTGAATACCTTGCCTGGATTTTAAAAAATTGTTTTTTCTTTCCATTGCTTCTTACTATTTTATGAGGTGATACTACCCATAATCTTCCTCTATCCTTCTTTGTAAGATTTTTTAAAAAGTTTGTTTTCTAAATTGATATTCTCCTTGGATGCTCTATCTCTCTAGTTGTAGAATAGCTCAAGAGTTTGCTGACTATAGTATTTTAAAGAATCATTTAGTCTCCTCATAATAGCAATTAATTTTTTGTTAAATTTTAGAATGAATATTTTTATTAATGGTGTCAGTGTCCTTTCTTTTGTCTATTTCACATTTGAGAGGGGCATCAATAGCATGTTTAAGTAAGTCAGTTTGGAATTTAAAAAATTGTACCCTATAATGTTTTCATTATATCTTTTATGGTTGTATTAATTGTGATTTCTGATATAACAAGTTGTATATGTCAAGACTGACATATACAGAGAGCTGAGTCAGGAATTAATTTCCAAAGCAGAAAAGAGTAATTTACTGTCCATCAAAATAGAATCAATTTAATTTTTGTGATGTTATATGGTATTTACCACGTCTAGCACTTTATGATTCTTTTCTGAAAGAAAGTATCCAAAACACATAAACTTGAGGTTTCTGTATGGTTTTAGTTTTTGACTTCTATTTCTTTACTCTCTCTTGAATCATATTTTCTAATGTGACTATATACATACATATATTATATATGACATACATGTATACATGTATATAATTTGCCATAACTGCTTAGGTTTACTTTTGCATCTAAGTCACTCAGGTTTCAAATATATATTGATTTAATTAAAAGGTCTTAAAAATTCTTCATAGCATTCTGTATCTTGTTATCCCATATAATATATATTGATGTGTAAGATAAGTATTTTCATACAAGATTTTTTTTGCAGATATTTACCATGAACTTTGCAATATGAGATGACCAAATATCCCATGAACTGGTGCTCCCTGCTACCTTTGGGGAACAATAAAAACAATGCACCCACTTCTTTTTTCTTCCTTTTCAAGGAGAACTTATGAGCCATCCTTCTGTTTAGCTGCAACTTCTTTTTGTTTTCTAGGTTTGGTTATCCTGGAAGTATTGAGATTAAAATAATTTAATTCATCCATCTCCATTAGACATCTCCATTGGTTTTTGATAAAGAGCTCACATTTAGAGCACCAACTGCTAAATTAATGTTTATAGATAGCCTAAGAACTATGTGATTTCATCCCCATCACTGGAAAAATGAGAGACGGACAGAAAGGACCAAGGGCTATTTTATCTTTTTCTTTGTTTTGTGGGCTGCCATGGGCATCTCCATACTTAGCTAGATTGGTCCAATGAGAGAATGAATATTGTTGGGGCTATAATTAAATTTCATAGAACTAAATGTAGAGTCTTTCATTGGGACCAAAAAATCAACAATTAGAGTACAAGATGAGGGGAGGAATGTCTAGGCCCTAGTTTTAGTGGATAGAAAGCTGAATATGAGTCAGCAGTGTGAAATGGTAGCCAACAATGCTAACATTATGTAAGGATACATTAATAAAGCCATAGTAAACAACTATTAAAACAACATTAAATGATAATCCTTCTTTAGTTTGCCTTGGTCAGATATCATTTAGAATATCATGATTAGGGGTGGCTAGGTGGAGCAGTGAATAGAGCACTGGAGTCAGGAGGACCTGAGTTCAAATCCAGCCTCAGACACTTAATACAAAACTAGCCATGTGACCTTATGCAAGTCACTTAACCCCAATTGCCCTACCTTACCCCCTCCAAAAAGCAAAAAAAAAAAAGAATATCATGATTAGTTTTGGGAACCATATTTTAGGAAAGACATTGACAATCTGGAGTACGTTCAAAGGATGGTAAATAGAATGGTGAAGGGATTAGAGATTATGTCGTGTGAGGACTGGTTGAAATTACTGGGTATGTTCAACCTCCAGCATCAAAGAGTGAGTGGGTACATGACAGCTACCTTCATATGTTTGAATAGCCTTAATATCTAAGAAGGTTAGATTTGCCTCTGCTTGTCCTCAAACAGTAGGTCTGTATAAGTGAGAAGAAACTGCAGAAAGAAACAGCTGAAATGGACTTTCTCAGGAGGCAGTGAACTTCCTCTCACTGGAAGTCATCCAGATGTTAGCTGACGTGTGTTGTTGAGGTGATTCCTGTTCAAGTATAGGGTTGGACAAATTGGACTAATTGGGATCCCTTCTGATTCTGAGATTCTATGATTCTGAGTCTGATACCACCAGTGAGGAATGATGGTTGTAGGAGAAAGAATGGCATGTTTCCTGTGATGTGCCTCATTTATGCCATCTTGGCCCCAACAACTGCCTGAAGCCAGAGTGAGCAGTTCCTCTTCCCCTCTCCAGAGCTACTAAAGGCACCTTTAGTTAGCCAGGTATTGGCACAATACCTCTCAGGCATGCCTGTTGTGAGCGTGAAGCAGACTATCATCCAGTCATAGCTCTCCATTCAGAAGGGGAAGAAGACTGTGGGTGGGGAGGGCACCATGTGTGACTGACAATTGTGCTGCATCATCTGGGACCATGTAGGGCTCTAGGGCCACCCTCACAGTGAGTTATGAAGTTTCTTTTTATCCCCTCTGAATTGTGGAAGAGCTAATGAAATAGGAGACACAAGGATTCTGGCTAAAGGATGCTTCCTTTACATGCCTGATTGTACCGCAAACTGGTGTCACTTCTGTCTCACTGAGCAAACACAGAAGGGCCTTCGAGGGCTGATGTTGCTTCTGGCCAAGGGAGTCTGTGCTTCTGGCACTACTGGCATCAGGACACATGTGCAAGAACCTCGGCTGGCTCTTCCCCTCAGACACGCCTCTGGGAGCCAGGACCTGGAAGGCAGGAAAGGCTTATGTGCTTCCGCATGATCAGGCTGAGACCAGGGACAAAGTCTCCATGGGGCAGTTAACGTGAACCTTCCCTTCCTCCTGAAGAATCTGTGAGCACTGTGTGTTCCCATGGCTATGTCTGTTTTCACTGACCTGATAACTTCAGTGGTTTTTATCAATGAAAATTTCCATAAAACTTAAGACCGTCTATGGGGTGCAGACTGTACATCTATTTGTGGTAAGCAAACATATGCCCTAAATGTTATATATGAACAGTTCAGTTCAGTTAAGGAAAGTAACACATCTCTTTTTATTCCATTGTTAACAAATTCCTTTGCTCACTTTACGTGTCAGTGGACATGCTTCACTAATTACAGGTACAGTACGTTCCACCTGGGGCCAATACACTGAGCATCAACAATCACTTGAGATCCCCCCTTCCCCTCAGCCAATGAGCCAGAGCAGGGGGTGCTGCCTGTCTACTGGTCAGGATGAGCTGGGATTGTTACTGGTATCACGTACAGAGCAGAGCAGAGCCTTTCTGTTTTATAGACTCAACTAATGCCTCCTCCCATCCACCCTCTCCCCCTCCATCTCTCTGTCTCTGTTCCTCTGTCTCTGTCTCTCCCTCTCTTTTTCCTTGTCTCCCCTTTTTCTCACTCGACTAGGAGACACAGTGGCTGGAACACTGGAGGTGGAGTCAGGAAGATTTGAGTTCAATATGACCTCCAATGCTAACTGTGTGACTTTGGCCAAGTCATTTAACCACTGTTTGCCTCAGTTTCAACTCTAAAATGGAGCTAATAAGAATAGCTACCCTGCAAGGTTGTTATAAGGATCAAATGAAGTAACATTTGTAAAGCTTTTTGGCACCGTGCCTGGCACATAGCAGTGCTATACACGTTTATTCTCTCCCCCTCTCTTCTCCTTTCCCTCTCCTCATTTTTCCTCTTTCACCTTTTTCCCCTTTCTCTTCTTTCCCCTCTCTTCTTCTTCCTGTCCCTCTCATTCTCTTTCCCTCTTTCCTTTCTTCCTCTCACTTTCTCTCTTTTCCTCTTTCCTCTCTCACCATTTCACTCTCTCTTCTCTTTCTCTTACTTTTCCTCTTCCCCCTTTCCCTCTCTCTCCTTTTATCTCCCCCAGCCCCATCTCTTGAACACCATGCATATGAGTGTGTGCACACACACACGTGCACACCACACACATGCAGCAGCAGCAGCAGCAGCAGCATCCAGAACTCCAAGAGAGGAGCCACTGACCAAAGAAGTGCTTTCCTAGAATTCACTCAACTCACAATCATGTTGTTGTGCTCACTTATTCCACTGGGTGCAGCTGCTTTGGGAGTCACAGATCTCCGAGGCAGTCAAGAGGTCATACCTGATCTGGAATGCCCTCTACACTATCTCTGTGAAGTGATTATTCAGCTTTTGCTTGAATTCCTTCACTGATGGATGTCTTCCCAAAGCAGCCTATTTCACTTCTGAAAAGGGGAAGATTTTACTTGCATTGATTGTTAATTTGTCTCTCTGCTAATGCTTTCCCCCATCTCTACCCTGATTGCCCATGAGGGCCAAGCAGAACCAGCCTCTTCCTTGTGACCATGATAGCCCTTCAGTTACTTAAAGGCACTATCATATTCCCCCAAAGTCATCTTTTTCTCAGGCTAAACATCCCATTTACTTTAGTCAGTCTGATACAGAAGGGTTGGGTCTGGAGCAGTGAGGACATTTGACTGATGCTAAGCGGAAGCAGAGAAATACTTCTTTGTGTCTCTCTTTGCTGATTTTAGGAAAAGCAGTCGCCCAACTCTAGGATCAGAAGTTGATGGCCTTTTACATCCTGATTTGACTTTTTGCTTGGTAAAAGCTTTTTTTCTGTTTCATTTGGGGAAGATGACCCCTGATTTATTTGTTTTTGTTTTTGTTTCCCCTCCAAATAACAACAGATGGATTATCCAAACCTGGCCCACCAACACCAGGTTGAAAAGGAGGAAAGAGTATTGGCATCTTTGCATTCCATTCCTGTGCTCCCTCTCTGGCCTGTGTCCTCGCACCCAGCTGCTTGCACCCTGTTTCTTGCTTGGCTGTGGTGACATCAGTCATTAGAACACAAGGTTGCCACCTCTTCCAGGCAGGGTTCTGATCTTTCTCTTTAGTCTTGCCTTTGGAGTCTCCTCTCTGTGGTTCCTTTCACTTCTAATTACCGCAGGAGCAGATTACAGTGTGGCGTTGGTGATGGGGGGTGGGGGCACATGGATGGTGGAGAGGGAAAGATTTGCATTTAAAGCTGGCACTCAGCATTATCTCTCCCTGTTCACCCATTGTCTATAAACATTTTAGCTCTTCCTTCTGCCTCATCAGAATGAATTAAGCATTTTCATTGCACCACCAGCCTAATTAGAGTCATTTACTATGTTGACACAAAGGGGGCTTTATAGGAACATCTCAGCTCGAAGACACTTCAGGAACACTGAAAACCTCTGATCAAAAGGTAACTGTTTGGGGGTCAGGGATATTTTTCAACATCTTCCAGGAGCACAGACAAATTTCTGGAGGGGGCCCACATGGACCAATGGGGGCATCTATCAGGAAATAAAAGTTTGATCTTAACCACGGGTATGGAATGACCATCTTCTTTCCGCTCCCACCCCCACCCCGCCCCCCACTGTACTTGTAGGGATACACAGAACAGAACAAAGGCTTTTGTGTCTCACAGGGTGAGGAGCTTTCTAGGGAAGAAGTAGGTAATTCTTGAGGAAATGGGCACAGAAAGTGCCTGAAGACCCAGGGCAGATCTGGGGTGAGATGGAGAAGTTTGAGAGTACTTCCACATGTGCAGAACCTAGGTTCAAATCTTTTCTTTGTTACTATCTGTGTCAAGGAACTTGACTCCGGAGCCCCAGTTCCCTCATCTATAAAACAGGGGATTAGACCAGATGGTCACCTCTAACCTTTCCAGTTTTAAATCTGATTCTATGATTTTATCATCTGCTTAACTACTGGTTACCACAAAAGAGTGTACCTGTGAAGACCTAGCCATTGAACAGAAGGTGTGGGCTGAGATTAGAGGCCATAGAAGTTGGCTGGAATTGCCATGTGATGACCTGAGTTTGAAACTGCACCTCTATGATTACTACCTATGTGACCCTGGATAAGTCATTAAACTTCTCTGAGCTTCATTTGTGACATGAGGAACATTGGATGAGATGAGCTCTAGAATCTCTTGAAGTTCAACAGTTCTGACCACGATATTTACCCAAAAGAGATAAGGCAGCTCCCAAGGCTACTAGGGGCCTATACAGAGGGTAGATTGCAGGAGTTTCTTAAAACACATTTCTGAATTTATTTTTTCCTCCACAAACATCATTGCTATGATGAAAATGCTTTGTGAATGGTAAAGCATGATATAAATGTGAGTTATAATATTGTTCATAATTATTGGTATAATTAATAATAGGTTATGATACTTTGCTCTGATTTCAATGCCTTGACTTAGATTCCCAGTGAGTAACTAAAGAGTTAGTCTAGAAGACTGGCAGTCTTGTATAATTCTTTTCTACACAGTATTAGACTGGCCTGTCATTTTTAAAAAATCTTGAAATTTTAAACAAACCCTCTAGATTTTGTTTCCTCTTCTCATTTTTTTCATTAATTTTTTTTTTTTTGCTTCTTGGAGGAGGGAGGACATGGCAATTGGGGCTAAGTGACATGCCCAAGGTCACATGGCTAGTAAATGTTAAGTGTCTGAGGCTGGATTTGACTTCAGGTCCTCTGACTCCAGGGCCAGGGCTCTATTCACTTCACCACCTAGCCACCCCTTGTTTCCTCTTCTCCAGTCACATTTCCTGTCTCCATCCTCCCTTCTGAAAGCCAATATCAGAAGCTTAGGACACTTAGATTTCTTCTGGGATCCACATGGTCTCACTGTGGTTCTATGGGGCATTCTAGTGAGATCATTTCTCAGAAGGGTACACTGAGGCCATGGAAGGGTTAGATGTCCAAGAACAAGACAGCAAGCAAATTGGAGCTGTCAAAACTTAAGTTTCAGAACTTTGGGCAGTTCGTTTATCACTTTGAATTTTGTGATGAAATTAGGAAAGGGGTGCATTTGAGTTAAAGAGACAATTAGTCGATCTTAGGGATTTTTTTTAAAAGATTGAAGTCTTTATAAGAAACCTCATGTGTGACCTTTGGAGAGAGCTCAGTCCAACTTGAAACATAGGGCAGGCAGCAAAGCATGGTTGGCCAGACCCTATATTTGGGGTTCAGAGTATCAATCAGCTTTCTCTGCTGATCTTTCATTAGACAGACCCCTGAGCAGATCTGGGCGTGTGCTTCATTATTATTATTTTTAAAAGTCTTGGCCTGTGATTTCATAGGGAACTCCCAATGTAGACACTTCTTCCCATAATGCATGACAGCAGCTCCTCTGTAATTTATCATCTCAGGAAGTTGATTGTAGCACAAGGAGGTTAAAGTGGTCACATCTCTAGTATGTGTGAGAGGGATACTTGAACTCAGTTTTCTGGATCCAGAGCTGGCTCTCTATTTACTCTACCACACATACCTTTCATAGTTTATTAATAAGAAATGAAATTATAGAATCCTGTATTCTATTCCTTTCTTTCCTTCCACATGAATGGACTCTAATTCTTCCATGAAGCCTTCTTTGAAGAAAGTGCTACTTTCCTTTTAAAATTCCTCATGGTACTTAATATGGACATTTCCTTTAAACTTACATCTAATTATTAATATTCAGTTCAACAGATTGTCACTTTGCTAAGTTGGGGGCTCCAAAGTCAGAAGAGGAGCTGTCTCTACCCTCAAGGAGTTTACAAACTATTGGAGATTTTATTAATGTATGTGCTTCACTCTATTGCCTTGTAAGCTCCTTGAAGGAAGAGATTTTATTTTTCGTATTTGTTGTCCTGTTGCCTTTGCACTTCCTACATTGCAGTTGGTAGGTTCTTAATAAATGTTTATTGAATTTCATTTGTGTGTGAACAGTCTATCTCCTTTGTTCTTTGTAATAACAACTCAAGGAGATAAGGAGGATTGGTATTACTATTTCTATTTGCAGAGAGAACATGCCCACAGACATTTACTAGCTGTGTGACTCTAGGGAAGTCACTTAACCTCTCTGGGTTTCTTTCCTCCCCTGGAAAATGAGGATCTTGGACTCAATAAAATATCCTTTCCAGCTCAAAAATTTATGATTGGGGCGGCTAGGTGGCGCAGTGAATAGAGCATCGGCCCTGGAGTCATGAGGACCTGAATTCAAATCCGGCCTCAGACACACTTAACACAAAAAAAGACTAGCCGTGTGACCTTGGGCAAGTCACTTAACCCCAACTGCCCTCCAAAAAGCAAAAAATAAAAAAAATTTATGATTCAATGATCCTATGTGCCTTGAGATAGAACTTTAAGAAGGGGTAGGATGTGAAAAGGTTGGATTAAAAAGGGAAGACTTTCAGGATAAGAGACAGGGAATGGTGAGGGGACATGACTGCAGTGAAGAGTACATTTAAAATTATATGACAGCAGGCTTGCCACCAGGAGATGAAGGCAGATCATGGTGTTCTTGAAAACCACATAGAGAAGTTGATTTTGATTTTCCATTCAAGGCCTCCACAACTTTTGAATAAGGCCATTGAACTAGATATTCCTTAAGGTCCTTGGTGGAGGCAGCTAAGTGGTGCCGTGAACACTGGGCTTAGAATCAGGAAGATTTGTCTTCTTGAGTTCAAATCCGGCCTCAGACGCTTACTAGTTGTATAGCCCTATTTGGCTCGGTCCCTCATCTGTAAAATGGGCTAGAGAAGGAAATGATAAACCATTCCAGTGTCTTTGCCAAGAAACCCCCAAATGGTGACATGAGGAGTTGGATATGACTTATAAAAATGACTAAACAACCAGAAAAGATCCTTTGCAGTTTAGACAAAATAAAGTCAAATTTAATTTTAAAAAATCTAATAACAAATGTTTATCAGACATTTACTGTGGTCACGGACATGTGCTCGGTGCTGTGTATGCAAAGATAAACATAACATTCTGCTCTCGAGGAGTTTGCTATCTAAAGATACATATGTGAATAACTAGGCAGTAAGGGGTTATTGTAATAAATGTGAAGTGTTATAGCGCTATGCAATGTGTCCAGTGCTCTGAAGACTCTTAGAAGGGGGAAATGTGATGGATCAGGGAAGCTTGTCTTCCTTTTAGCATTTTTTCATACATAGGTCTTGTATGTATGATTCTCCTGGCTCTGTTTATACTTTATTCTTTATTAGTTCATACAAATTTCCCGTTTCCTCAAATTCTTTATATCACTTGTTCCTTGCATCATGATGTATTCCATGATGTTCATATGTCATAATTTGTCCAGCCATTCTTTTTTTTTTCTTTTTGGAGGGGGGAGGGCAGGGCAACTGGGGTTAAGTTACTTGCCCAAGGTCACACAGCTAGTAAGTGTTAAGTGTCTGAGGCTGGATTTGAACTTAGGTCCTCCTGACTTCAGGGCAGGGCCTCTATTCACTGCACCACCTACCTGCCCCAAACCATTCTCTTATCAGATTTTGTTTTTACTTTTTACTACCATAAACATACTGCTATGAATATTTCATAGAAGCATAGATTTAAAGCTGGAAGGGAACTTGGAAACATCAAACCAAATCTTCTTATTTTAGAGCTAAGGAAACTGAGGCACAGAAAGGTTAAGTCATTTACTCAGGCTCACACAGCTGGTATCTGAGGTAGAATCTGAACTAATAGCTTCCTGACCCCAAGTCTAGTGTCCTCAGTGCTGTGCCCTGTTGGACCTTTATGTTTTGACTGCCTGGGGTATTTGTATTGTAACGGGATTGATGGGTCAAAGAGTGGGGAAAATTGAGTGCTTTTTATAAAATAATTCTGGATTGTTTTTCAGAACAATTGGGCCAACTGGTAACTTTGCCAAGAGTGTATATAGTAACATATCACTGTCTTCCTGCAGCCCTCTAACATTGAATGTTTCTGTGTCTTTGTTATCTTTGTTATTTGGTAGCATTCTAGTACCAGGGGTATTGAGATGCTCAAAGCACACAATGGAAGGAAAGCACTTTGCAAACCTTAAAGTGTTCTATAAATGCTAGTTATCATCCCCATCATTATTGGCCTTCAGTCGTCAGGCTTCCAGTCTGGGGATGACTTCATTCCCTGAGCCTTTCAGCATGCTCATGCTGAGCTTAAGCAATGTTTATAGAGCAACACAGGGGTGCACTGCTAAACATTTAACAAGCAGCTCTTTGGGGGGAAAAAGATGTACACATGTCACACTTTTAAGTTTAATCCACATTATTAACATATTCTCCATCAGTTTCTCATCCCTAGAAAATCAACAAAACAATCCATCAAGCCCTGATTTGTAGCGATGACTGATTTTTGATACATAAATACTGACAATGAAAATTTAACAATGGGCTTCTGCAAGCCATGTAGAGCTGAACCCAGCATATCTATGTCTGGTTATCACTATTATTGACAATGGTGCATTCTATACCAGAGGGTCAATAGAAAGAACACAGAATTTGCACTGAGAGTACCTGGTTTCAAGTTCCAGCTCTATCATTTACCATTTGTGTGATCTCAGATGAATAGGACCAAAGGATAATAGAATTAGGTTTGGAAAGGGACTTAGATAATGGAATCTAACCTCCTTACTTTACAAATGGGGATACTGAGGCCTAGAGAATTCAATCAATTTGCCCAATGCTGCACAGGAGCTAGGTAGCAGCGCTGATGGTCTGACTCAGGCCACCTGACTCACAATCTAATTCTCTTTCCACTGTTACTCATCTCCCTTGTCTTCACTTTTTTGGGATGCTTTTTTGAGGGGCAGGGCAGTTAGGGTTAAGTGACTTGCCCAAGGTCACACAGTTAGTAAGTGTTAAGTGTCTGAGGTTGGGTTCAAACTCAGGTCCTCCTAACTCTAGCACCAGTGCTCTATTCACTGTGCCACTTAATTGCCCCCTATGACTTTGATTTCTTCTTCACTTTTTTGAGTCTCAGTTGCTTCATTTGTAAATGGGGTTACCACATGCACCCTATTTCACAGGGTTATAAAGAAAGTGGTTTGAAATCTTAAAACACAATATAAATATGGGTTCTTCTTATTAATTATAACAATTCTGATTTACTTCTCCTTACCTGAGCAAGGATCCTGACAAAGTGGGGGTGGGAGGAGCAAATGAGTATTTACCAAGCAACTACTTTGTGCCAGGCACTGTGTTAAGGGCCTTATAAATATTATCTCATTTGAAGCTCCTAGTAACCCTGTGGGATAGGTGTTATTATTATCACCATTTAATTTCATTTTGGAGGAAATCAAGGGTAAGTGACTTGCCCAGGTTCACACAGCTCGTACCCATCAGAAGCCGGCTTTGAACTCTGGTCCTTGTGATTCCAGGGCTTGTGCACTACCTACTTCACCACTTTATAGTTAAGTACCATTTCCTCAGGCCCAAATGCAACCTCCCTCTGTGGTTAGGCTGAGAAAGCAGCTTCCCAGAGCCTACAGAGTCCTTTATATGAAAGAATGATTTCAATGTCTGTCCTCAGCATCACTGCTGAACTCATAGGAGGTTCAGGCCAAAAGGGAGATGGGGATTGGCTAGTTTCCTGCCTGGTGTCAGATGTTTCCTATGTTGATAACACCTTAGCAGAGAGGCAGTCCAGAATAAAGAACTGAGTGTTAGACTTGGCATCAGACAGACTAGGGTTTGAATCCTTCTGCTGATGTTTACTCGTCCTGTGATGTCATTCACTTAATTTCTCTGAGCCTCAGTTTCCCCTTCTGTAAAATGGTGATGAAAATAGTAACAACACCTTCCTCATCAGGTTGTTATGAGGTTCAAATGACATAATACAGAGAAAGCGCTTTATATTCCTCAAAGTGTGATGAAATGTGTTCTATTATTATTAGCAGTGGAAGATTTACACTTCTATCTCTATTGCCTTACAGCTTTGAGTGAATTCAGATGCCTTCTTCCTCCTCTTTCTCATCCCCCCTTTTTTGCTTTCTCCAATTCATTCTCTTCTTATTGTTCCTATATTTTTTTCTCCTTCTGCTGTTTCTCTTATTTCACCTCTTTCTCCTGCTTCTTTCTCTTTCTCTGCCTCTTCTTCCTTCTGTTACTTTCTCTTTTCTACCTCTTCCTCCTCCTCTACCTCCTCCCCTTTTCTCTTTCCCTCTCTCCCCTGTCTCTGTCTCTCTCTGTTTCTATCTCTCTGTCCCTGTCTCTGTCTCCCTGTCTCTGTCTCTCTGTTTCTCTCTCTCTCCCTCTCCCTCTCTCTCATAGGAAAAAAAAAGGATCCAGGTTCCTGCTTCTTCCTTTCAGTTCTGTGAACTCATACCAACCCATTTTGTTTACTGCCCCCTGAGAGTGAGGACAGCAGGATGTATTCTCAGTTCTGTGTTTACTTCCAGAACAGATGTTTGCTATTGGGAGCTGGGTTTGGAAACTCAAATCACTCTAGCTTGGTTGTGGCTTGGCTCCCAGCCTGGAGAAAACCAAAGAAGATGAGTATGGGCCCAGATCCTAGGAATGAGGTATTGGAGAAGAGAATGCTCTGCACTTGGGATATGGATGAGGAATGATGCATTGCTAGGACCTCTCTTTTCCTGGTTACCCTGGTTTGCCAGGTTTGGGATACAGACAGCTAGTTCAGCCTTGTTTTATCTCTGCGCCTGAAATAACTGAAGTAGACAGACGACCCATCCAGGGAGAGAGAAACATAGAGCAAGACTTTTCTTTCTAATAATAATGAAAACAAGAATAGGGCAAAAGTGGCATAGAATAGGTAAGCACAAATAGGCTGTCATCTCCATTGTTGAAGGGGGCTTCCAAATGGATGTGATTTCATATCTATTTGAGTCTTTTGAGTAGTAATGAAAACATGCTGTATTCAGATGGTGGCAGAAACAGAGGATGCCTGGGTGACAGCAGCCCCATCTGCAGCCTCCATGCATTTGTAAAAGTGCTTTGTCAAAGGAAGGCAGCTCCTGAGTAATGTAGAGGTTAGGGAGGCCATGAATTTTTTAAACCCGCTAGCTTTCCCCTCCTCTATTAAACAACAAACTCTCTAGCATTCGCCTCATATGTTAAACAAACAGACAAACAGACAGACTGACAGACAGGCAAACATTCCCCCTCCCCACACCCATCCCAAGAAGTCAAAGCAAGAGGGATCAGATCGTGAAGTAGTGCATGCCTGTCTTGCCTTCATTTTGCTGTTGGGGATTTTCCAGGTGGGGACTGAGCCCTGATTGAAGTCACCTGCTCCAAAAATCTCCCTGCTGATTCATACCTTGGCTGCAGTGAGGAAACAGAAAGTGCTTGCACTCATCCATTTTCGTTCATGTAGGAATTTCTGACTGCACAATCCTGGACACAGTCACAGAACGTTTCTGTGGTCTAACTCAAGGCCTGGCATTGTTACTAGTTTTCAAATAGAGACATTAAAAAAAAATAAAACTTTTCTGAAAAAAAATCTTTTAAAATGTACCATGAATAAGGAAACCATGAATAAATTGAATAAACACGAAAAAGAAAAAAAATTATCTCAGGTTAGAGAGGAAAGTATGTGACTGGTAAGAGGCAGGTGTTGATAGCATTGAGAGAAGCCAGAAGACCTGGGTTCTAATCTTAGTTCTTCTGTGTATGCGCTTGGTTATTTGGGCAAGTCACAAGACCTCTCTGAACCCGTTTCTTCATCTATAAAATGATTTGATTAGACCAGATGATCTTTATGGTCCTTTCTATATCTAACTTGCTGTGATTCTCTGACTTCCTGTCTAAGAATTCTGCAATAATTAGTGAACGTGATCTATCTCTGTCTGACCTGCAATTCTGTGTGCCCTGCCTCTCCCCATCTCCCTCTCTAATGTCTGTGACCACAGCCATCCTACACTTAGGGGAATAGCTTTTGATCAGAGACAAGGTGCCTGGGTCTAACCATAGGAGGATAATCTTGTGACCTAGAGAGGAAAAGACCATGTCATAGGAGAATAAGCCAGGACTGGAACCCAGCTTTCCTCATTTCTGGGCCAGGCCTCTTTCCATTCCACCATCCTCCTCAATGAGTTGTGAGAATAAGGCTCCAATTTCAGTCATTGAAATTATAGTGCTCCCAGTTGCTCCCTTCAGAAACTCTGGAAAACAAATCCCATAGGGAAGAAATACCCACCAAACATGGATAAAAATGTTCCGTTTCAGAGAAGGAGAATGAACATTTACTTGCTCTTGATACCAATCCCTTTGCTCAGGGATTATTTACCCCTCCTAAATTCCTATTGAAGAAACAGAAATGTCAGTCCTGGGTTAGATTGGAGACAGAAAGACCTAGTTTCAGAGCAGAAAACAAAACAGTCCTGAGTGAATTAGCTTTCCTTGCCTTTTCCCCTCCCTTCCCCATACACCTATAAACAGTGCATGTGTTCGTGCACACACAACAGAGAGAGAGAGAGAGAAAGAGAGAGAGAAAGAGAGAGAGACACAGAGAGAGAGACACAGAGAGAGAGACACACACACACACAGAGACAGAGAAAGAGACGGGGGGGGGCGGGAGAGAGTGTGTGTGTAGTTCAGGGGATTTAAATAGAGATTCAGATCTCATAGTCAGAAATTAGAGTGGTCACTGTTATTAGATGATGTCTCCTTCCAACTCTCACCTCAGAGTTAGGTTGTCTTAATGGAGGGGGTGTTAGTTTTGGAGTCCAGAAGACTTAAAATCTACATCCTAATTCTGATATATTAATTAGCTATGTGATCCTAAGTGAACTTTTAAAATTCCTGGGTATCAGTTTTCCCATCTACAAAATGGGCCCAGTCAGTAATACCTACTTCACAAGGTTCTCCTGAGGCTCAAATGAGAAGAGGTATATAAAACCTTGAAAAGCTTAGAGTGCTATATAAGGGTAGCTGTTGTTATTCTAGAAAAATATCAGCCCTGTAGGAGTGGCATTTCAGTTTTTGTGTCAGCACACGTCCATGTTCTGTGATCAACAATGACATGGATTTCTATTGAGTGTCACCTTCCCAAAGAAGCACCAGCTAACGGCATGTTTGTAATGGCATTTCATTTCTCCAAATGTACTCTGACTGTTGGCCTCTTTCATCCTTCCACTGCGAAGCTCTGCAGGATGATGGTGCCCAAGGGACTTCCCCTTAGCACAGTGTCCATGTAGAAATGGCTAGTGTGAAGTTATGTGGTGTGTGACATTAAGGGGAAGGGTAATGTCACTTTTAGGCAGCATCCCTCACTTTCCCCCCAACATTCCATTTTTCTTCCTTTCTAGTCTCTTCAGGTTTGCTGCTCTCGATGGATATAAATCATTCTGCTTTCCTTCTGACCCTGGTCCATCTTTCTATGTAAGTGGTGACTGGAACTGGAAAGGGAGATGTAGAAAATTAGTATTTTCCATTTAAATGACTGATCTTTACTAGGGGAAAGGAAAAAAAGGCTACTAACCTTTCCTCCTACACTGTGACAACCCAAAGGCCACCAAGCTGCCTCCAGAATGAAGAACTGTTAGGATTTTCCCTCTCTTTTGGACTCTATTTGTAGATATAGTAGTCCAGGACCTTGCAGATTTTTGTCTTGTCTTGTTCGTTATTCAGCATCTTAATTGCAATGATTATAGGTCCTCCTTTAAAAAAAAAGAAAGAAGGAAAGGAAAGAAAAAGAAAAAAAAGGATAGATTAATTTCTGAGTCTGTAGAAGGGCTGTATGTGTAATTCAAAGCAAAATGCAATTCCCAATTGTACCAGAAAAACTAATGAAAATGAGAAGGGGGTGGGGGACTAAACCCGGACACTTTTCCTGGATTAATGGAAACTGCGAGAAGAGGCAGCCTGGTGAAGTGGAAAGCACATAGGATTTAGGGTCAGAAGTCCTGTGCTTACATTTCAGCTCTGCCTCTTGCTACCTGGGTGACCTTGGACAATACTTCTCTCTTTTCAGAGCTTTACTTTATTCTTCCACAAAAATATTGGGCTTAAATGAGATGATTTCTAAGATTCTTTCCTGTTCTAAGTCCTATGAACTTCAAGGTTTGTGACTTAGAGGTGTTGACTGTATCATTGAGCACATTGGGTTTCACTGCAGCAGGGTGGACAAGAGTTGTTACAAAGTGGATAAACCTCATTCATATCGGCTCTTTTGCAGCCTTTCCATATAATTAATGATTTGTCAAGTGTTTATTAATGGACTATGTGTCAGACACTGTGCTAGGCATTGAAGATAGGGACACAGAGAATGAAACAATCCCTACTCACAAGGAGTTTATGAAGGCCCAGGAGGTGGGAAGGCTTTCCCTAGGAGAGCAAGAACTCATGGCTTGGTTGTTTAGGCTGATGGCATCAAACTCAAATAGAAACGATAACACTAAACTGATAACCGCTAAACTATACGTGAGGATCCCTGTGGACTGCATATTAACTGAGGAAACCACACATTAACATTATCTATATTCTGTTGTATTTTAATTTATTGTGTACATATTTACTGACTACATTTTAATCTGGTTCAATCAGTGTTGGCATCAATGAACCCATGGGTGGCTTATTTGACACCTATGCTTTAGCTCTAAGAGTGGTCACCTCTGTTTTCTACATTCTAAGCTGTTTAGTTTGAGAGGGCTTAGAAAAATACGATGTTTTTTTTTACATCAAAATCCTCAGTATTACCATCACATCTGGGATGTCTGAATACAACTGTATTGATCGGCCTCTGAATAGTGATTCACATTGTACACCATGACCAGGGAGGGAAGTCTATGACCTCATTTACCTCCAAAGGATGTAGGAATGAGAAAGAAATAAAGGAAAAAAAACATGTGGGAAAGAGAAAGAAAGAGATACATTAACTCTGGGAGAAGATAATTTACTGGTGGAATAAAAGTCAAGTGTAAAATCCTGGAAAAGACTGAGCAGAATTTTCCAATGGGTAGGAAAGGAAAGAATAGACCCCTGCCCCACCCCCAATCATTGTGGTAGGAAACTGCAGAGGGCAGAGGGGGAGAGGTAGGAGGCAGCCTTCCCCAATGGGGCCAAATGGTTAAAAGAGAAGAATAGAATCCAGGAAAAATCAAGCAGTCAAGTAGTTAATTGACTTTGCTTTAATCAGCCCAATGAATATTCATTAGTGTGCTGGTCCTAATCATGGGGCCCTGTTGTCTGCATTTAGCAAGCGCACTCTCAGCATCATGCATGCCTCAACAGCCTCCCTTCCTGTCTGCACTGACATTAAATTTAGAGGCTTCACGCCTTCACCAGCTTGCAGTTAGCACTGATTGGCCCAGCTGCTCTTCTTGAAAATGCCATAGCAACCCCTGGCTGGTTGCCTAGCAACTTTTTTTTTTTTTTGCTAAGGCCTGAGCCAGTAATCCATAGGCTTAGTGTAGAAAATATGTCTTTGTGTTGTATATATGTGTGTGTGAGAGGGAGAGAGAGAGGGAAATAGAGAAAAACCCACTCCTCCAGCGGCATCCATCTAATGTGGGGCTTGTTGCTGCTGCCCTGTCTGTGATCCTGAGGCAACTTCTGGAACTGGGTTGTTGTTTTCCTGGCCTGGTATGAACCCTAGGACAGTACTTGAGACTTTCAACCTAAAGAAAATCATCTTCAATTCATATAAGGTTAATTCTTAGCCAGCAATCCAAAGTGCGAACAAATGAAAAAAAAACCCCGAAGAAGGGGCAACCAGCCAGTCTAAGGAAATTCCTCCTTGCTTGGATGACAGGAGAACTGAATTTTAGCCAGGGATCAGTCATTGTCTCATTCTGTGACCTTGTGCAGGTCATTTCATAGCATCTGGAGGGGATGGAGGACATACATCTAATGTGAGAGATGGAAAACAGACTCAGGTGTCTACACAGCAAGAGGATGGCAGAACTGGGCCTTTAACCAAGACTTCCTGCCTTCAAGTCCGCTTTGACATATTCCTTCCTCAGAATGCAGGTTCTTCATCTGTAAAATGATGAGTTAGATATCAGATGATTTCTAAAGTCTCTTCTAGTCTGAACATCTTAGTTTTCCAAGTGAGCAAAGAAATTTCTTTGACCATGAGAAGGTTAGAATGTCAATACAGTGTTATATTATTATTATAGGAAATAATGTTCATGCCTGGGGACAAACCTTATGCCCACCGTACTGGCTGAGAGTGTTAAAGCACATTTTTATTGAATACAGTTACTATGTGTCTGGAGATAGGACTTGATTTGTGCTTTAGACAAATCCATGGGATAATAAGCCGCGCTATAACTGGACTTTATTATGTTCACTTTCAAATTAGAGCCAGAAGAAGGTATAGTGGGATGATATCATCTGACAGACAATTCACTCAGACAACAGACAAAGGATATCAATCTTTGTTTTATAAACATAGACCATACAGATGTAATAGATAGTATATATACATATAAAAATTTACAATCTTTAGAAGTATATGCTTTAATTACTCAAAAGAGATTTACTTGGCCACATGGGAAAATGCTGGAAAAACAAAGTGAAAGAAGAATAGATATTTCCCAGATTAAGGCATGATTTGGGACATGAAGTCTACTGAGTCAGTTCATTAGTACATATCTTAGATGTATTATAGGTTAACAATGAGCTGAGCTCAGAATTGAGTGGAAGGAGGAGAGCAGGCCAGATCTGCTTTGGAAACTTCATGAGGATGGGGCTCTCGGTTATTAACAAAAGCCTTTCCTTTTCACATCTGCATTCTCCTAATGATGCTGTGGCCACCATCTCAGTGGTACCAAGATTTCAGGTGACTCAAAGGGCAATGTGAAGATGTGTGATGAGGGTAAGGAAGCGGTGCTGTGTCATTCATGAAGGTTTGCACATGATGAGACTCATTAAACTCACAAGAGATATGTATGACTGGAAAAGGAGGGAAGCCTGTGTGTAGGAACAGGAATGGTAAATAATAGATGGACAATTCAGATACTGCTTTAATATCTGTGAAATAGTGAAAATTCCTGAATATGGTCTTTAGGGCATTGAGTAGATTGTGGAAGTCTTCAGAAAAGACAAAGACAAGAGAAGATGTGTACGGATTGTAATTTATGGCAGGAGAGAGACTGCCCTTTGCTGATGAGATCCCAGATGGATAGAAGTATAGGTGTGTGTGTGTGTGTGTGTATGTGTGTGTGTGTGTGTATATACGTGTATGTCTATACAAAATGCCTTGTTTTCTAACCCATATCACTAGTGATAGGCTTTTAATGGAAATCATGAGAAGATTAAAGAGTCAGGCCTTGGCTTGGAAAGCAATGATATTCACCTCTGAAATCCATTCTTCAGATCTAGGCCTGGATTTTTTTTAACAATAGCATTTTTTCCTTTAGGAGACTAAAAAAACAGCAGCAGCCTAGAAAAACATAAAAAAACAACTTCTGTTGAGAGTAAAGATTTAAATCTAGACAAAATCTGCCACTTAGAAGGATGCAGCACTCACTTTAGGTCTGGATACTGAATATAATTGATAGACCAGGAGTAATTCTCTGGAAGCATCATTAGCAATTCATTGACCAACAGTAACTGATCTGTTGCCACCAACCTCCATCCCAACCTTTCTCATCAGAACTATTAATAACTCAGGGCTTTAGTAAGAGGTAAGGCAGAGGGATGCTAGTGACTAAATAAAGAACTTGGAGGGCTGGAGAGAGAGGTTTTTGATCACTTTGGTAGAATGTAGCCTCCTTGAGGACAGAGATTGTTCATTTTTGTCTTTCTCTTCGCAGTGCTAACACTGCTTGCACACAGTAGACACTTAACGTATGCTTTTTGTTTTGATTGATTCCCTGGCAGCATAGGACTGGCCAGCCGGTGTCTGTGTCTTGTCACAGAACACTTTCTTTGCCCATCCTCATGTTCTAGAGGAACAAAAAGAACCATGCGGCTTGGAGATGGACCTAACTAAATTGCTGGAAGTAATCCAAAGACATGTAGGGACCTAGCTGTAACCTCCTTGAAGCTCTCTTTAGCCATAAGTGTTAAAGTTAGTTCATTAAAACCTAGAAAAGCATTTGTAACTTGAAAATAAATGTCTGACTGTAGTGGGGAAGTCACATTCTCTGGGCTCTCTTACTCATTGCAAGAAAGGGGACATGAGGAATGGTGACAAGTATCCCAGTAACAGGTTCCATTTCCTTTGTGCCATGAACTCAAAAGACCTGATTCTGGGACTTGCCACTCACTGAGTCCTTGGAGGCTTCAAACTCCTGAAGGAAAGTGAATTGGGCCTAAAGTGCTTCATGAACATTTAATTAGCTTCACCACACTGAGTAATGAAGAAAATGATAAACCCTTATACACACAAGCACGTATATAATTTTCCTTATTACATGGAGGAGCATTGTTAAATTTAATTGATCTCTCTGAATGTGTGTGTATGTACTTACTGCTCAATGTATTATTAATACTGTATGATAATCATTAGTATGGACATCCTACTTATCCTTGGCCTATGTGACATCAAAAGAAATGGCATTACTCTGTTTTCTTTGACTGGACCTGTGGTTTTGTCAGGATATGGGGTTCATAATGAAGAACTTTCTCTAACCAGTACAAATTGGTACCTTCTTTGCAACTTATAATAAAATTACCGGGGACAGTGAGGGGTCAAGTGACTTTCCTAGAGTCACACAGCCATATTCTCAGAGAGGAAGGGCTTGAATCTGGGCCTTCTTCACTGTAGGACAAGTGCTCTACTGCAGGGTGCTATTGGTCAGTTCTACCTTTCAAAGAGGTAGTACAGTGAAGTGGAAAGAAATCTGTCTTGGGGTCAAGGGAACTGAGTGAATCCCAGCTCTGATACTGTGTGACCCTGGGCAAGTCTTAACTTGAACTTCTCTAGGCCTCTATTTTTCCATGCCTGGCTGATCATGATTTTTGTTAATTTTTTAAAAAAGGAAATTATATGTGTATGTTCAGCTCTTAATAGTATTTTTATGAGGAAAACACTTTGCCAACCTTAAAAATGACATAGAAATATAGTATTATCATTTCTAAGTGGTGCTCCTGTCTTTGGTCTTTCTGTTAAACACAGACAATATAAATGCCCAATGAAGACTACACAACAGCTTCTTAATATCAGATCGATCAGAGTGGAAAATAAAATGAAATCCTTTCCCCTCTGGCATTCATAATGCGATAGGCAGTTATTCTGGATGAGGTGTGTGTGATAGGGGCATTAAATATAGATGGGTCGAGATGCAGAGAGGATATATAAACTACAGCTTCCTACACTGCTAATTGAAAAAGAAGTCAAGGTTTGATTAAAATGGAAATCCTTTTGGGGCTGACAGGACGAAAGCACAGCCAGGCAGGTCCTTAAATCTTTAAACAGTTGAGACTGCACTGTTTAATTCTGACTCTGGCTTGTTGCTGCATCTCTTCCCTCCAAGCTGAGAGTCTACTCAGTCCCAGAGTGTATTGGAAACATGCAGGTTCCTGGTGGAAAGCATTTGCTCCCCATGGGGCTCTGGAGAGATGTTTGTTTTCATGTGGTGGAATGGAAAACTATTTTTCATGGGCCCATCTATAGGCTCCATGAAAATTTTTTTATATCTGTGGATAGAGGGGCAAACTAGAGGAGATGCTGCCTTAGAGTATCCCTTGACCTTGGCGTTTTTTTTTCATTTAGGCCCAGAATGGATAGAGCCTAAGACATTTATATTCATGAAATGCTCCTCAGAAGGAAAGAGAGGCTCCATTGGATCAGAATTTGATTCCATAGAGAAACTCAGTGAAGGAAGAATGTTGTATAAGATGAAATCTGGGTTATGTCTCTTAGATGTCATAATTAAAATAGTGCACTTGTTTATTTAGAGTTCTTCTAAGTTGGCTGAATGACTCCTCTATAATAAGTACTATGAGGGGTAGAAAAGAAGGAGTTAACCCAATTCCTGCCCTTGGGAGCTCACACACCAGTTGGAGAGACAAAACATGTGCAAATGAAACAATGAAGGAATAGAATCAGAGAAGAGAACATGTGATCAAAGTCTATGAGAGGTTGGAGAAGGTAGAGATCACCATGGACTGGAAAAGACAGTGTGGACTGAATAGAAGAGATGATCAGAAGCAGGGCCTTGAATGCTTACCAGAAAGGAGTTTGAACATAAGGAGGAGCCCACCCTGGATGGGTTTAGGGTCTGTGCTGGGAGCCTGGTATGGGAGACATTGGAAAAGTGAGACAGAGGTTGGAGTGCAGATTGTATTTTCTCTGGGGCTTTCTGGAAGCAGGGCACTTGGGAGTTATTTGGGTGCCCTCACTCTTCCTCACTAGTATATTAAAGGAGTGAAGGGAAAAACTCTAGTTCCCATCCCCAGCACCATTATTCAGAGTGAATGATTATATATCTTCTTCCTTCAGAAGGGCTTGGGGCAGTTTACAAACACAACAGGAGACAGCTGGATAAATGCAGGTTGTTTTAATACCAGTCACTAGCTCACTGCTTTGTATCAGGTCTCTCCTCCAGTGAAGCTGTCATGTTTTGGTGGATGAGATTTGAACTGTGGCACATATATGCATTAAAGAGATGTGTTCTGCTGTGTTGGAAAGTCAGCTGCGTTGTTACACTCTACTAAATTCAAGTATATGTGTATGTTAAACACGTGACCACAAGGACAGGATGGTCATGATTGCTCGGTCTCTTCTAGGCAGTACCAAATGATTCTAGTGATTATTGGGTGCCATTCTTGACATGTGAGTATCCAGAAAAGTAAGAAAAATGAGCAGCATAGTATCTCTAGGATAACGTTCCACCCAAAGTAGTGATTTTTTTTGTTATCTGAAAAAACAAGAGGGGGATTGACCTAAGGATGTTGTAGAGAGAAGTTATGCATGAGGGAAGGCAATGGATTAGATGTCTACCAAGGTTCCTTCCAACTCTAGGGATTCTATGAGTCTTTGTTTATTTGGAAGTCATGGAAAAGCAAGACACCTATGTGCAGAAGTAAAAAAGGTATAAATAGGAGAGAGACTGGAATATTTTTCATGACTAAGAATAGCCATTGGTTTCGTATGAAGACAGCAAAGTTACTCAATTCCTTGATTTGGAAGGGCCCCAAAGAAGCCATCTAATCTGGGCTTCAGTTTCTTCTTTGGACAATCGCAGTAATAGTTAACACACACATATACACACACATACACACACACATATATATGTATGCACATATATTTATAGCTTTCATGCTTATAAAATGCTTTAAACATCTAATTTAATTTTATCCTGGTAGCAATCTGCAAGGGTGTTACAACAGATATTGTTACCTCTCATTTATAGATGAGAAAACTGAGGCCTAGAGGTTAATTGAATTGTCTGTCATTAAACAAATAGTAGGTAAAAATGGAAGTATTAAAATGTGATTTCTGTTATATAACAATGCCTCAACTATATCCAAAGTACTTAATATATCCAAATTTTTAAAATCTCAAAAGATTTTACAAAGTTCAGTCTAAGTCCTATAAATCTATCAAAGTTAAAGCCTTGCTGATTTATATACATACATACATACATATATATATACATATATATAAATACATGTAAGATTGATATATGTCTGTGGGGATGTCTAAACACACACATATATATGGATGTACATATGTATGTGTATATATGTATGTACATACATACATATATACACATAAAGATCCCAATATCTATCCATGTAACCCAAAGGATACATGTCTATATCTATATATCTATCTGTATAATACACACACATACAATATATATGTACATACATGCATGTGTGCAAGTATGTCTATATATACATATGTGTATATGGGTATATATGCATATGTATCTTTTCTCTACAACACCCTTGGGTCTATTCCCCTCTTGTTTGGATAGTTTGGATAACAACAAACTCGATAGATACTCTGGGTGGAATGTTCTCTCAGGGATACTGTGCTGCTTGTTTTCCTTACGTTTCTGGAAACGCACACATTCAGAATGGCACCCAATAATAATCACTAGAATCATTTGGTACTGCCTCGAAGAGATCTAGCAATCATTTCCATCCTGTCCTCACTGGCATATCTTTGACACCTTTGCCCGTGCTCAGCATACACACACACACACACACACACACACACACACACACACACTTGAATTTCATAGAGTTCATCACCATGATGTTGGGATCTGACTCACCCTTTGCCAAGAGTAGGAGGAGGATCATGCTGACATTCTCAGAAGCCTAGCTTGGTGGGGAGTTATGGGCAGGGTCCAGCCACTCAAGCTGGGACATCCTTCTACCAGTCTCTAAGAAAGATATCTGTCTAGAATTGTGTCTCAGATATCTCTAATCTAGGTGTACAAGTCTGGGTTCAAACAAAGGCCCCTTTCCTGACTGTTCATGAGGGCAATAGCATATGCTCATCCTCTTGGTCTATTTCCACCAAAGGCTGAATATTCCAAAAAGACCATCACAGTTAGTGACTAATCCTATTTATTCAATCAAACACTAAAGAGAAGTTGGAGAAGTTACATATATCAGAGTAGAGACAGATATCGTAATAGAAAAGGATCTCTTTGCCTGGGAACAAGATTAAACACCTTAGCTCAACCAAGAAGAGAGGGAATGATCTAACTAATGAGAAGTCTTTTCTTAGCAGTCTCTAGTGTTGCTGGTTCTGGAAGTCAAGAAAGACTATGCAGGCTGGTTTTGCTATATGTCTTTGGCTCTGAGCAATCCTACTAGTCATTCAAAAGTTCAAACTCTCTCAACTTACTTTCTCAAAATCTTACTCTGAAATATTCTCCAGAAATCTCTTTAATGCGGGGTCATACTCAATATTCTCTTGGCCAGTCAAGACTCATGTCTCCCTCTTCATGTGTAGAATAAAGCTCAGGGTTTGTTCTAAGCTTGGGTAGATATTTGGTTAAATATTTGGCACATTTTTTTTTATGTCTTACAGGTTGCCTTTGCATGGAACCAAAGGAAAGCTAAGATTCTGCTTTTCATTCAAAGAAGAAGAGGTAGGGGATGAATACTTGATTAATAGTAATTATGTCATTGATTTCAAAATTTTGGATTCTTTGGGGGAAGAGATAAAAATCTCACAACTCTGAGCATTTCTCCTTATATGACTTTTTGTTTTGTGCTGTATTTTTCATCCACTCATCCTGAAAACTTTCCACATTGAAATATTTCTGACCATTTTAAATTTAAACATCTACTCTGCCTAGTACTGTGCTAGGAGTTTTGAGAAAGGGGAAAAAAGGAGAAAAATTCAGAGAAAAATGCAACTAAATTCAACAAGTATTTATGAAGTGCTTACTGTGTGCAGAACACTTTGCTATGTGCTGAAGGAGAAAAATTTAGGTAATGCTTGGTCTCTGCCTTCATGGAATTTATGCTCTAGTAGGGGATATAACATGCACAAATAATTATATAATAACTATGTAATATGTAATAAATTATTATAATAATAAATAAGAACTAGGAATAATAGTGAGGCATAGACTGGACTCAAGGGATTTACAATCTTGTTGAAGAGGTCAAACCACGCATGGATCCAGGAACTGTAGAAATATAGGTTAGGGTAGATATGGCTAAGTGTTCATGTGAAAAAAGGCCTACAGGCCTTTAGTGGGCTACCATTTCCATGTGAGTCAATAGTGCAATGGAAGATCCCCAAATCTAATATGGTCTTAGTTTGCACTGATAGCACTAAAGTGACCGACCGACTCTGTCCTTTTCAGATCCTATCTGAAGTGCTATATTCAATTCTTGGGAGTCTTGTATTAGGCAGCACATTGGCAAATGGGAGAGCATTCAAAACAGGGTGAGCAGGATTTTTATAGGACTGACTACCCTGCTATATAAGTATTGTGTGAAAGAAATTTTGGTGCTTAGCTTGGAGAAGTCTTAGGAGAACCATCACAATCAACTTCAAGTAATTGAAGCACCAGCCTGTGGAAGAGGGATTAGACTGTTCTGCTCTGCCTGAGAAGGCAGAACTAAGAGCAATTTGGGATAGATGCAGAGAGGCATATTTTAGCTCAGCGCAAAGAAAAACTTTCTAACAATTTGAGCTGGTCAAAAGTGAAATGGGCTGCCCAGGAGGTAATGAGTTCCCTGTCACTGGAGATCTTCAAGTGGTGGTTGCATGACCACTTGTGAAAAGTGTTGTAGATAGGATTCTGACAGGCAAGGAGTGCTTTGATTAAAATACCTTTCAAGTTCTTTGTAATTTTGAAATTCCATGTTTTATATAGTGAGATCCACTTATACTTGGCGTTCTTCTGAGAGGTTGGTGGGATGCTTACAGTTTCTTTGGCCCTCTCTTCCTATTATTTCCCATTGACAGAACAGCCCCTTCCATCTTGAGATGATCTCTAGATATCCAGCACCTCTCTCATTCCAAGCTGCTGAGTGACTTTGCATAGAGGCAAGAACAGATTTCAGTTTTTGGATGGAAGAAAATAATTCAAAAGCAGCTTGTATATCGCTTGGCTCATTATGTCTTAAAAAGCAATACAAAATTCACCAGCCAACTAGCAATTTCAGATTCTGTGATTAGAAGTTCTGATTTTCAAGAGTGAGGTTGCTTTGGTCTATCTGGTCTTAATTGACTGCAAAAGTCAGGGTTCGGCTTTAAAAAATATCTTCTTTCTCTCATGGCTTCACATTCTGCCTTCTGTAATGCCTTTAATTTCTTCAAAGTTTCTTCTTCTAACTTCATTCCTTTGGTCATTTCTGACATGGCTTGGTCTCCAAATGTCTGAACATCCTAGCCACCTTCTTTTGGGTGCACTCCAGTTTGTCAATGTCCTTCCAAAAAGTGCGTAGAACTGAACCTAACATCCCAGGTATTTCACTCTGACTAGGTTGAAAGTAAATGAAGGAAGAAGAGTTTAGGAAAGTTTGAATCAAGTTGTTTTCCTTTGAATTCCCATCTAAAGGCCAATAATTACTCTCTAGAGGCCATATTACTCCCGAACCCCTTTCTCATGATTTTTGGGGTTGCATATGGAGTAACATGATCAATCACCCAGTTAATAAATATCAACTTGTAGGGAGACCTCTGATGGAAGGTTTCAGGAATCTATTCTTGGTCTAGTTTTTCTAAAATTTAACTTTGAATTAGAGAAAGATATATGTAGCATGCTTATCAAACTTGCAGATGATATAAATGCAAAAGAGATAGCTAAAATGTTGCCTCCAAGAGAATCTCTACAGGTTCAAAAGATGGGCCAAATCTAAAAGATAACACTTTGTAAGAAAAAATAAAGTGTAAAGTCCTACATTTTGGTTCTAAAACAGTGCTAATACAAGGAGGGAAAAGATTGGTTAGATTATAGTTCTTGTGAAAAAAAACCCCTAAAGTTTTTCATGCATTTCAAGCCCAATATAAGTCAATATTAATCCTATTGTAGCTAAAAATCTAATATGATATAAGGATCCATTAATAGGAATATAGTATGCAAAAACCAGGGGTAATAGTCTTTCATACCCCTACTCTGGTCAGTTTATGTCTGGAGTATTGTTTTTAGTCCAGGATGCCATATTTTAGGAAGGGTATTAATCAACTGGAGCACATCTATAGGATGGTAACCAGGATAGTGAGAATACATGCCATATGAAGATCTGTAAGAACCAGTGATGGTCAGACTAGAGAAGAGGAAACTTAAGAGGACTCTGATAGCTATCTCTAAGTATTCAAAGGATTGTTTGGGGGTGTTTAGGGTGCTCCAACACCTCTTCTATTTTCAAGGTTGCTTATTTACCTTTGATGTTTACCTTTCACCCAACTCTCACCTGTGACTCCAACAAGCTGTAGCATGCACAGTGACTGTACCCTGGTAAACCATCTCATCAGAAAGGTTAAAACCAAGTTGAGGATAACCAACAAGTCTCAAACCCATAGGTAAGTTAGGAGGATGTCTACCCCAAGTATGTGAAGACTTCCTTCAGCAAAATGAGTGGATGAGAACAATTTATTTCAAAAGCCATGAAGGTGACTGAATCAGGTCCTGTGTAGTGCTTAGAGCTTGGTCAGATATCAAGGACATCCACTGGTCATCCACTGCATTCCAGGCCATTACTAGTCATCTTAACTTTTGTCATGCCACTGGCCTTCGATGACCCAGGAAGAGAGAGTGAGGCTGATGACTTTGTGCAACTTTGCTTCACTTACATCCAATTTACACACAATGGCACCAAGATATCATCCCAGTGATGTCATTGCCCTCATTGAAAACAAAGTACACACAACAGTGTATATCCAGAGTAAAGACCTAGGAGAAATATATGGAAATTATGGAGGCTCAAATTTCATCTTAATGTGATGAAAACCAGCTTAACAATTAGTTTTTCAAAAGTACAGTGAGCTACATGGATAGGAAGTAAGCTGTTCAGCAGTGGAGGTATTCAAGCACAGACTGGTTATGAACTTGTCAAGGGTGGTTTAAAGGGAATTTCTGTTCAGGCACAGATGAGCTAGATGACTTACGAGGTCCTTTCCAACTCAGAGATTTGGTGAGCCTAAGAACTGCATTGCGTTGGATAGGATTAGAAAATAGATGTGTGCTCTATTTCTCCTCGTGTGACTCTTCCCTCAACAAATGCTTCCTCTTGGTTACTATAGATCCTACATTTTGAAAAAGAAGATAAATAGACATGACTTTCAGAAGAGACATAATGTTATAAAGCTCTTATTTCTCATTTTGATCCTCCTAATTTGGGTCCAGAGAGTATATTTAGGATGCAGGAGATCCATTTCCCAGTGCTGGGCTTTACTTTGACCTGAAAAATCTTTGACTACATTGGTCACTGTTCCCTGGATCTTAGTGGGATTCATCTCAGGTTTTATTTTGAATGTGAAAGTTTTCTGCTTTGTCATGGAATTTTCTTGCAAAATTTCTAATGAGCAAAAGTATTGACAGGTCATAGGAATCTCTCTCTATGTATATTCATATATATAATATAGATATGGACTTAGATACACACATTTTTGTATATATACACACATACACACACATAGACACATAAACATATATACGTGTGTGTATATATGTATATATATGTATATATACACACACCTAAATGTATGTATATATATACATATATATTCACCCTATATTTCTGGAGACTACTTAGTAGTTATTTTCCAAACCCCAAACAGCTCAAAGAGTAATTGCTAATTAATGTGAGGTTATATTTTATCTCATGCTAATAAGCTAGTTTATGAGACAGAAATAACTTCACAATTACCCCTTTCTAATTGGCTATAGTGTTGTTGGGGACTACACCATAATTACACAGTTATTACATAGTTATTTGTCATCTACCCAATGGACCAATGTTAACCAATAGATACCTGCTTTCCCAGAAGTTTAGACTCAGTATAGCTCATTCAATTTGCATTTCCTATTCTCTCTGAGTGGAATGCCTCCTCACTAGAGTATAAACTCATTGATGTTCTTATTTCCTTTGTGATTCCTCATGTACCTTGAACAGGACTCAGTACCTAGGAGTTGCTCAATTCTGGTCCAATAATCAACTATAGAAGATCATGGTACCATAACCAGGACCATTTGTTAAGCATCCAGAGTACAGAATTCCCACACCTCAGAGCTGGGAAAGAACCTCAGATAGTATCTAGTCTAACCTAGAATGAAAATTCACTCTACTATATTCTTAACAAGTGGTCATCCCATCTTTGCTTAAAGGTCTCCAGTTAGATATATTTCCAATCATGTTATGATATACATGTATGGCCTATATCAGATTGCTTGATGTCTTGGGGAGGAGGGAGGGAAGGGAAGGAGAGAAAAATTTGGAACTAAAAATCTTATAAAAATGAATGTTGAAGACAATTTTTACATGTAATTGGAAAAAATAAAATACTATTAAGTAGAAAAAGTGAAGATCTCCAGTTAAAGGGAACCCACTATCTCCCAAGGAACCTCATTCCACTTTTAACTGGCTCAAATTTTTAAGGTTTCCCATATATTAAACTGTTTGGGGCCACCTGAATTCCAGCCTCAGGTGTGTGCATAGATGTGGGTGAGTGAAAGATATAACCAGGGGGTAGTTCAAAGAAGAACTCTGTTTAGTGATTTTTTTGAGTCAGGATTATGAAAGTTTATTGTTATGCCTTACAATGGGCAGGGGGGTCTTAGATAAAGATTATAAAGCCATAATATCGTAAATCAGGTATCAATTATGCTAACCAGATGAGTAAGGGTGGGATTAGGGAGGAGTTAAGGAGTGGTCAGTGCTTAAAGGGACATGCACTTTTCATATTTACTATGCAGGCATATTGCCCATAATTCACTGGGAAAAAGCCCAACGGGGGTGTGTGTGTGTGCATTGAAAGTGTGGTTTTTGGCTTGAAATGTCACTCAGTCAGTTAACGGTCAATTCTGACCGAGAGGTGTCCAGTCTGTTACCCATCAATGTCCTGTTTGATAGGATGGATTTTGGGAAGCTAGATTAATTGGGGATTCAGGATATGCCTAATTGGAGAGGAGTTAGCTTACTGATAGCTCATTGAAGGATTCATAGGTGCAGCTGGCCACTAGAACAAGGGAGCTATACATTTCTCTAAGCTAAAGTGATTGCTTAGATGGTTTATTGAAGGATTCATAGGTATAGCTTGTTATTGTACCAAGCCAGGTAAACAATTCATGAATTGTAGCTGGACAGAGTGCTGGCCTAGGGAAGAGGCAGAATTAATGCTTTTAGGCTGGGGGAAGTGTGATTTCACTACTTGATTACACAAGTTGATACTACAAACATAGGTACCCAAACACAAGTGTGATTTTACAAACTGAAGTTACAACTGGATGTTACAAACATAGGCACACCACCACCCCATCTACAGGATTGATAATTTAATAAGAGACTTGTCTTTTTTAAGTATCTGAAGTTGGGGGGCAAAAGGCCTGGTTGGAGTCAAGATCTCAGACTAGAGTCTTTTAAAGTTTATTCCTCAGGGCTCCAGCCTTTTCAAGCTGCAGACAAGGGAAGAGGCATATTAAAATCTTTACCTGAGTCCTGACCTCGGCTTATGAGGATCGGCTCATCAAACCTAAGCCTATATCTCTGTAATGCCTAACTTATTTGGTACATGGAGATTTTTTTTTTGTAAAGAATTTGGACTGTTTGTAGGGAAGATTAGGAGGATTAGGTTGACTATGGCCACTTTATTTCCCTTCTACAGGGCTCATTGGACCTGGAGAAAGAGGTCAAGTTTTGGTTCTTTTAATCATTGTTTGTATTTAGGTTTTCTCAGGCATGATACTTTCTAGTCAAGTTAGCAAGCATTTATTAAGTGCCTACTCTGTACAGGAGGCAGGTAGGTGGCACAGTGGAGAGAGTACTAGGCTTGGAACCAGAAAGACTCATCTTTGTGAGTTTATATCCAACCTCAGACACTAGCTGTGTGACTCTGGGCAAATTATTTAACCCTGTTTGCCTCAGTTCCTTATCTGTAAAATGAACTGGATTAGGAAATGACAAAGCACTCTCACATCTTTGCCAAGAAAATCTCAAATGGCATCATAAAGAATCAGACACAATTGGAAAATAACTTAATAACAACTATACATTCTGCGCTAATTGCTGGAGAAACAAATGCAAGCAAAAAGATAGATAGGCCTTGCTTTCAAGGAGCTTACATTCTAATGAGGGAAGGCAACATATAAAAGAGAACTAAAGAGTTGCAAGGGAGAAGAGATGATGAGGAGGAGGTGATGCCTGGTGGTGAAATCCGGAGAATAAAACATGGCTGGTCTATTCCTCTCCTCAAAATGGAGGTCCCAGTAAAAAGTCACTAACGAGAGAAAGGAGTCACAGGGGACCAGGGAAAAGGTAGCTGAGGCACATTGGTGATCAGTATCTTGGAGGGGTAAGGTAAGGAAATTGGGGTTAAGTGACTTGTCCAAGGTCACGCAGCTAGTTTTTTGTGTTAAGTGTCTGAGGTTGGATTTGAACTCAGGTCCTCCTGACTCCAGGGCTGGTGCTCTATTCACTGCACCACCTAGCCACACCAAGATCAGTATCTTTGTGACACTAGACTTTTCCTCTCTGGGCCTCCATTTCATCCTGTCAAAAATGAAAGGGGTGTGAACAGATGACTTTCAAGGTCCCCTCTAGCTCCCACTTTCTGTGATCTGTGATTCAATCAGCAGTGCTATTACAAGGCTGTGTGCATGTGAAGGTGTAGAGAAGGAAGGCTGGTTGCTTGAGGCCACACAATTTGACTTTTCTATTGCCTTTAATGTTCATAATGCTTCATAGCAAAATACCTACTTCCTCTGACTACTCTCCTCCCACCATCTGCACACAAATGTCAGAAAACAGAATTAAGCAGAAATTTTGACCTTGAGATTCTAGAAAGGCAGAAATAAAATGGTTGGAGATAGACATGATTTGGTCAAGTGTTAGGGCAAATCCAATGAGAGTAAAATGATACTATCCTTAATGCCTAGGGGGTTATTGGTGAAAATAAGGAATCATAATGTTCAGTGAAGTAGGTTAGGGCAGGGGTGGCTTTCTAGGTCCTCAACAGTGGCCCTTTGTCTGAATCCAAACTTCACAGAACAAATCTCCTTAATAAAAGGATTTGTTCTATAAAACTTGGATTCAGTCAAAAGGCTGCACCCAAGGACCTAGAAGGCTACATGTGGTCTCAAGGTTGTAGGTTCCCTACCCTTGGGTTAGGGTGTTCTCTCCTACCTGTTCGGGTAGACTTGTAATTGAAAGAGTCTTAATCTAGGTGCTAGGAGACCAGGGCTCTGCACTAACACTGTGACATAGGGCCAGCTGCCT
The DNA here is from genome assembly GCA_028646575.1 of Pseudocheirus occidentalis. Taxonomy (NCBI): domain Eukaryota; kingdom Metazoa; phylum Chordata; class Mammalia; order Diprotodontia; family Pseudocheiridae; genus Pseudocheirus; species Pseudocheirus occidentalis. The sequence goes on from CM053595.1 coordinate 121,776,856, forward strand.
GACCCATGCTCTATGCCCCAGCTTCTTTGTCTCTTAAAAGAGGAATTAAAAATACTCACTTTATCTTTTTTTTTTGAGGTGCAATTGGGGTCAAGTGACTTGCTCAAGGTCACATGGCTAATAAGTGTTAAGGGTCTGAGGTTGTATTTGAACTCAGGTCCTCCTGATTCCAGGGCCAGTGCTCTATTCATTGCACCACGTATAGCTACTCCACCACCTTGTCTTCTTTGCAGAGTGGAAGGGGATGGCATGAAAAAAACCTGGAGACATATTGTTACTCAAACCTAAGTGGATGTTTTCTTTCAAATGAGATGGGCTGCACAGTTCCCTCAAGGGTAGTGTAGGGGCAGCTGGGAGTGGGGTGGAGGAGGGAACAGGTTGTAGCAGCCAGTACCTTTGCCTTGGGGTAAGAGATCTCTTTAGAAGATGTTCTATTCTTCTGCTTGGGATGCTTATTGAAATCAGAGAGTGGCTGTTCTTACAAACAAAAGGGAAACTGGTATCTGGCTTTTAAAATATTGGCTCAGAGCCTGCTTTCTGGGGTTGGTGGTACCCTAGGACTCAGCCCCACCTGGGGCAGAGCATAGTAGCAATGGTGCAGAAAGTTGTTAAAAAGTCATTCTGAGGTCCTTGGCATGGGTTCAGGGAGAGTAGGTCGTAGGGCAGGAGGTTGGGGCTAGAAAAGAGGGAATGTGAGGAGGGGTGTGTGTAACAGATTGGCAGGCCTGTGCCCATGGCAGGGGGCGCGGCACGTGCCGGCCCTGGAAAGACACCAGCTTTCTGTGGGCTCTTTGCCCTGAGAATTTTCTTTTCTTCTTCCTCTCTGCATCCTCCCCCTCCTCCTCCCCCTCCTTTCTCCTAGGCATCCCTCCTTTCTCTCTCCATGCCCTACTGCTGTCCTAGTCCCCACTGTCCCCCCCCACTGGCAAGCTGGCAAGGAGGGCAGGCTGAAAAGGATCTGCCAGTCTGAACAGCGATAGATGATTTAGTCAGTTCCTCCTGATTGAGAGCCAGTGAGTGCCCCACTCCTGAATAGAGGACTTTATCAGCCTTTTGAAGCCACTCACACTGGACTCTCTTTTGACCAGAGACCCCTGAGAAAATACAAAAACAATGTACAATTTCCCCAAAGATGTTCTCTCTTCCTGGTGTAAAATCTCCCCCCCTGGGGAGAGAGAAACAGCTTTCCCTCATCTCTTCTCCTCTGTAGGAGGCAGACCTTGCAGGTGGCTGAAGCCTTCAGGAGTCCAAAGATTTCACTTCTCTCAGACTCAGGATTCTCATTTATAGAGTAGCTATGATAATGTTTTTATTATCTACCTCACAGAGTCCTTGTGAAGGATGAACTTGTTTTTTTGCTTTTTTTTGGAGGGGGAAAGGCAGGGCAGTTGGGGTTAAGTGACTTGCCCAGGGTCATACAGCTAGTAAGTGTTATGTGTCTGAAGTCAAATTTGAACTCAGGTCCTCCTGACTCCAGGGCTGGTGCTCTATTCACTGCTCCACCTAGCCACCCAAGGATGCACTTTTAAAATGTGAACTTTGATCTTTGTTAGAAAAGGGATTGTAAATGTGATTTCATTTGTTGTTGTTCGGTTATTCAGTTGTGTCGGACTCTTTGTGACCCCATGGACCATAGCACACTATGCCCTTCTATCCTTTACTAACTCTAGAAGTCTGAACAAGTTCATATTCATTTTTTCCATGATACTATCTGTCTCATTCTCTACCATTCCCTTTTCCTTTTGCCTTCACATCGAGGTCTTTTCCAATGAATCTCTTCTTATTATGTGGCCAGTGTATTTAGGCTCCAGCTTCAGTATTTGGCCTTCCAATGAATAGCCTGAGCTGACTTCTTTAGGTAATGACTGATTTGATCTCCTTGCTGTCCAAGGAACTCTTCAAAAGTCTTCTCCAGCACCATAATTTGCAACACTCAGCTTTCCTTAAAATCCAGCTCTCAACAGTCATACATGGACAAACCATAGCTTTGATTATAGGGACCTTTGTCAGCAAGGAGATCTCTCTCTTTTAGTATGCTGTCCAGATTTGCCATAGTTTTCCTTCCATGGAGCGATTCTCTTATAATTTTGTGGCTACAGTTGTCATCTGCAGTGATCTCTGAGCCCAGGAACATAAAGCCCGACACTGTGTGATTTCATTGCTATACAGAATCTCTGAGTAAGGAAACTCCTTCTATCAAGGCTGGTCAGCACCTTTCTGGTAACTTAAAGGCTTAGACACTTCCCAGAGCAGTGAGAGGTTATGTGACTTTCCCAGACAGCATAAGTCAGAGGTAAGATTTGAATTGAGATCTCTCCAGCTCCAAGACCTGCTCTTTAACTACATCATATCTCTCATTAGGTGGCACAGTAGATAAAGCACTGGACCTGGAGTCAAGAAGACCTGAGTTTAAATTCAGTCTTATACACCATCTGTGTGACCCTAAGAAAATCACTTACCCACTGTCTGCCTTAGTTTCTTTACCTGTAAAATGTGGATAAAAATAACACCTATCTCCCAGAATCATTGTAATGATAAAATGAGCTAATATTTGTAAAGCACTTTGCAATTTTTAAAGCACTATATAAATGCCAGCTGTGGTTGTTTTAGTCTTATCATCATCATCATTATCATCATTGTCTAAGGTTAATTTGAGTAGAGAAATCAGAGCTCTCCAATGAGGGAACAGGCTTGCCTCAGAAAGTCGCTCCTCCACTAAAGTTTGGCTATAAAGGCTTTTCGCATTAGATAAATTTGGTTCTACTAAACCTCAAACTACACACAATGATATGTAAGTCATTTCCATCATTGTGACATGGAAGGCTCGTAGCTTATATCTTACCCTTATCTCTGAATCCAAGCATTAGTAACAGTGTTATTCTTATTTTATATTATGGCTGAATGATCTCCAACACCAAAATTTTTTTATAATAGTAATTGACATAGGGCAATAGCTTTAAAGCTGGAAGTGTGTGGTTAGCCCAGTCTCCTCATTTCTACAGGTGAAGAAACTTGAGATACCGGATGAATAATTGACTTGACTTGATAATTGATATGGGTAAGAAAGGACAAAGGCATAATCTCATCTGGGACCTCACTACCACAAGGCAATTCTTGCCTTTTGACACTGTTGCTCATCCTCTTCTCCTGGATATTCTCTTCTCTCTAAGTTCTCATTACACTGTTCTCTCCAAGTTCTTCTACTTGTCTGATTGCTTCTCAGTCTTTGTAGGATCCTCATCCAGGCTGTACTTAGAACAGTGCGTATCCTCCAAGATTTTGTCCTGGGTTCTCCTCTCTTCTCCCTCTGTACTATTTCTCTTAGCGATCTTACCTCCAACAGATTCAGTTATCATCTCTATCATCTCAGATTTATTTGTCCAGCTCTAACCTCTCTCCTGACCTCCAGTGATATCTCAAGCTATATATCTCATGAACATTACAAACTCAATATATCCAAAATTGAACTCATCATCTTTCCCCTCAAACCCTGCCCTCTTCCTAACTTCCTTGTAAAGGGTGCTATCATCCTCCCAATCACCCAAGCTTACAACTTGGAAGTCATCCTTAATTTCTGACTCTCTCTTCCCCACCATAACCAATCTGCTGCCAAAGTGTATTAATGGTACCTTTTAACATCTTTCATACATACCCCTTTCTCTCTTTTGACACTTTCACCATCCTGGTGTAGGCCTTTCCTACCTCTTGCCTGGACATTCTGATTGGTCTCCTGACCTCAGCACTCTCCCCTGTTTACTCCATCTTCCACTCATCTTTCAAATTGATCTCCCTAAAGCATATGTGACTATGTTATCTCTCTCCCCCCATTCAATAAACTCCAGTGGTTCCCCATTACTTTTAGGATCAAATATAAAATCCTCCAGCTTTAAAAGTCTTTCATAACCTGACCCCTTCCTCCCTTTTCAGTTTTCTACACCTTACTACCCTTCACGTATTCTTCCATCAAGTAGCAGTGGCCTTCTTGCAATTTCTTTCACAAGACACTCCATCTCTGGCTTCTGTGCCTTTTCACTGGTTGTCTCCAATGCCCAGAACAGTGTCCCTCCTCATTTCCATCTCCTGGCTTCACTGCTTTCCACTACATCCCAGCTTAAACCTGACCTTCTACAAGAAGTCTTTCCTGATCCCCCTAATGCTAGAGCCTTCTCTCTGAGATTATCTCCAATTTATCCTGTATATATTTTATTTGTGCATGTGTTTACATGTCACCTCTTCCATTAGACTGTGACCTCCTTAAGAACAGGGACATTTTTTGCCTTTATTTCGATCTCCATTGCTCAGTATAATCCTTGACAGAGAATAGATACTTAATAAATGTTTATTGACTTGTCAGAAGGATTTGAATCTAGGTTCTATGACTCAAAAGTCAGTATTCTTTCTATCATACCATGTCCTTTACTCACATTGTTTCATTTGTGTAGGTGTTGTGAGTATTAAGTATATAGAGAGGAACTGGTCCTTTGGTTTTATTCATATATATTTCATTCTTATTGCCTCTACCAATGCAGGTTGACACCTTGTCTGTCTTAGAGATTCTCCCAGAGAATTGAGAAATTAAATAACTTTACTAAGATCACACATTGACTGGGTGTCAGATGCAAAATTCATACCCACAACTTCCTGGTTTTGAGGCTAGCCCTTCATCTACCACGCTAAGCTGCCTCCATAACTATCATTAGCACCATTTTTATAAATGAGACACCTGAGGCTTAGAGAATGTATGGTACATGACTGTAGCAGCAACAGGATTCAAGCACAAGCTTTCTGATTCCTAATCAGACCCTATTTTTATCAGATTAAATTGCTTCTCTATGACAGAGCAGTTTTGTATCCCTTACACAAGTGACAAATTGATGGTCTTTGTCTCCCAGATCTCAGTGCCATAATGGCATTATCCTTGCTCTTCTGGTACCATAACAGTAGTCATAACATATTTACCCTCCTTCCCAAATATATGTGGGGGCAAATATTATATATATTATATTAATTGTTATGTTATATTGAATTTTATAATGGGTGTGGTTCTGGCATTCTGACTTTAGTGATGTATATGTATGTGTATATATGTGTTATATGCATATACATAGGTGGATACAATGCCTATATGTATGTCTTTGTATGTGTGTAATGTACATGTATTTGTACCCAAATATTTACGCACACATATGCATACATATGCAGGTGTGTATATGACTGAAATGTTGAAAGTTCACATTTACCACTGTGTAAACAAGTATTACTTGCTTACTCTTTGGCTTTATATATCAGGGGCGGGAAATCTGACTCTTCATAAGAGAATCACAGATTGACCACGATAGGATAGAGTTAATGTGAGCCAGTATTCAGGAGGAAATCTTAATCTTGCCAATGAAAATGACTTAGACTTACCCCAGTCTTTGTCTCATCCCTCCCCATCCATCTCTGATGCTAAATGATCTCTCTGTATCTGAAACAGCAATATCTCCATTGAAGAAGACACTCTTCTCCAGTGGCATTGTGAAAAAGAGTACCAAATTTGGAGTCAGGAGGTCTAGAAGCAAGTTTGGGGTCTTCCACTTGCTACCTGGGAGACCTTTGGCAAATTTCTTCCCTTCTTTGGGTATTCTATGTTTTCTCACCTGTAAAGTGATATTTGAATTACAGTCTCTAAGACAGAGGCTTCTTAATCTTTTTTTGTGTGCGTGCCATGGATCCCTTTGGCAGTTTGGTGAAGCCTATGGATCTTTTCTCAGGATGATGTTTTTATGCATAAAATCCTCAGGAAAAAAAACATGAAGCAAACTAGTTATATTGAAACTACCAAAACATTTTTGCAAAGGCAAGTTCTGATCTTAAGGACGTACCCAAATCTAGTAGTCTATTATTTCTGTGCTTGAACTTTGTCATTGGTCATCTGACACGCCTCTACCCTTATCCACCATTATCCTTCTTGCCTCAGAGACAAGAAAGCCTGGGATGTTGCTTCAGAGAGCTGTTTCCAGCCGGAGTGTTAGTATGGGTGGTCCCTCTCATTCATTATATTTATCAAGTGGAGAAATAGATGCAATTGAAAGCTATTTCCCTTGTTTAAGCACCTTCTTTTCATCCTACCCTCTTAGTCTTTTTGCTGGAGGCAAAGAGGGAGAAAAAAAAGAACTTAATCAGGGAATTAAAACATCTCTGGTTTTACAAGCATTTGCTAAACCGGTCTTCTGAGCATTCTATCGTAGAGTTCAGTTTGCTATGGGGAAACAAAGGCAGAGAAATTATAACTTAATCAATCACCTATTATAAAGGCCTGAAACGTCTCTGTTAGATGATCTCAGAGAAGGAGAAGAAATAGTCTGACTGATTTCTGTTTGAATACCTCTAATGATGGGGATCACTACCTCATAGGGCTCTGATGCTAGTTCTCATTGCTAATTTTTTTTTCCAATATTAAGCTACTTCTTCAGAGTTTGTGCGTATCTGTATAGTCTGATTCCAACCTACTTCATCCCACCCTACCTCATGTTCTCTCCCTTCACAATACCCTATATTCCAAACAAACTGGATTGCTCTCTGTCTCTTATTCTCATCTTACCCTCTCCATATTCAATAACTTTATTCTTTGCATCCTTTATGCTTAAAATAGATTCCCACCCTCCCTCCCTCTCTTTCCTTCTTTGTCTCTCTGTCATCTTTCTCCTCCCTCTCTTCCTCTCTCTTTCCTTCTCTCTCTGTCTTCTCTCTCCTACATTGACTGAAATCCTCCAAGGCCCAATTCAGATACCACTTCCACTCTGAAGTCTTCCATGATTTCTCTCCACAGAAAAGTGGTCTTTATCCTCTGATGTCTCATAGGGTGTTTGCCTGGTTGGGACTTGACTATTTAAAAATGTTTTTATATTTCTAGTTCTTCACAAAGGGCCTTGTACTTTATTGGCAATTGTTGTTTGTTGAATTTAATTCAATTCCATGGAAAGTTTACTAAGTTGTTTTTATTAAGAGTTATGTTTCTGTGGCTTCTGGGGAGTTTCAGAAGGAAACATGAAAATACTTAGTGTAGAATTTAGTTAAAATATCAGAGTAGAAGCCTCACCTCAATTTGGGAAAATCTGGTAACCTTTTTTGTTGGGGCTAGGGGAAAAAGGTTGGAAATTATTAATGAAAGAAAAGGAAGTAATCTAGCACTTTGATTTAAAAAAACATTTTGAGAGCAAGCTGAGAGGATCAGGTTTATTATTTTTTTATGATGAGTAGGTAAATGAAAGGGAATAATGGTTATTATAGGCTCTAGAACCAGAATGTCCAGCCATTGGATGTCCCTGTTCCCTGGGGGAAGATTCTAGCTATTCTGGAGCAAAATCAAGAGGAGATTTCATATCAACAAGCACCAGCATGTTAGAGGCACAGAAAATAGTACAGAAATGAAACTTTATTGCCAGAAGGGATGAATCAAATACTTTATAAAGCCATGTACAACTTGGAAAATGTTTGGTGACAGTGCTGTTGCCTTTGGCGCTCTTGCATCTTGGATAACGAGTCTGACTGTTCAGTCAGACTTGGAAATAGAGTTGGCAGGTAGGTTAGATGGAAGAGAGAGACCATGGCTGCCATCTTAGAAGCAGCTTTGGCAAGATCTCCAGGAATTAGTATTTGACCAAGGCCAAATGATTGAGACTGAAGATGGGGGTAGAAAAGGATCCTGAGAAGGGAAAGGGAGAATCATAATATTATAAACATAAAGGGTTTGAAGGCCATCCAGTCTATTCTCCTCATTTTAGAGATGAAGAAAGTGAAGTACAGAGATATTAACTGATTTGCCCAGGTTTATACAGCAAGCAAGTGTCTGGGGAAGGGCTTGAATCTCGGTTTTCCTGACTTTGGGTCTAGTGTCCTTTCTACTCATAAATCAAACAAATATTTACTAAGCACCTATGGTCCTATTGAAAGGTAAACCTGGAAAAATGGATAACAAAGAGCTGGTTTTGGAGTTAGGAAGACCCAGGCTAAAGTTCTATTTTTGATATATACTGGGGGAAATTTCCTCAAGAATTCCCTACACTAATGAAATCAGAATTTTACTCATTCCTCTCCCCCTATCTCCTGTTCCCCCACCCTGGCAAAGAAATACAATGTATATATGTCTCTATGCTAGGTGCTGGGCATATAAGATTAGAGGTAACACAGACCCCATTTTTATAGTTTCCAATGTTTAGGAGGTAAAGAAGTACGTAAATTACTACAATATAAGAGATCGTGACATAAGTACAAAGAGAAGTCCAATGAAAATGCTACGAGAAGCTGATAGAAAGGGCACTTTTGCCTAAGCATCTGAGTTGAGTCTTCTCTCTCAGCCCTTCCCTTTGAAAACTAAAAGCAGCTTTGTGAACCCTCAGAATAAAGGAATTCTCTGCTGTAAAACAGTTCAGTGATTAGAGTATCAAAGCTAACACTAACACATAATTTTCTTTTTAAAAATTATTTTATTAATATTTTTAAAAAAACATTACCTTCATTTCCAAACATATTTCTTTCTCCTGGAGGAAATGGATGAGGACCAGATCTGTGAATTCAGTGACAGATAGAACTCTCAAGTGAGTCAATTCCTTCTACCACTAGATATTATAAATATTAGAAATTTATTCAACCCCAAAAGTTAAGTGACTCATATAGGATCACAGAGTCATTATATATGAGAGGCAGGATTTGAACCTCAATCTTTCTGTCTTAGAGGTCTGTTCTCTAGCTTTTATACATGTTTACTCTTTAGTAAATTGAGAGAGGAAAAAGGTGATTCAACAAAACTAACCAATATGTCAACCAGTTTTGACAGTACATACAATGCTCTATGCCCATAATTCTCCACCCCTGCAGGAGGTAGCATATCTTCACATAAGTTGAAGCTGGCCTAAGACCCCTTGCAGGTTCTTGTGTTATGTGTTGACATCTAAGTATTAAGGAGTGCTCAAAAACGACCAACCTCTCCAGTAGAGTCAAGATCAAAACTGGAGTTTTTCCCATGTCCATTTATATTGAAGCACTCAATTATCACCTAGGAAAATATTTGGTTCAGATTCACAGATCATTTAGCCCAGGATGCTGACAGAGCCCTCTATAATGAAGTCACTATTGGGCCCTTTATGGAACAGGAAGATTGTCCTCATTGATGGACACACCTCAGTGTTAAGTATGTTCCCCAAAGCCTAACTTTACATCAATTACATGGGCCCATTTTTATTAAGAAGATCAGGAAAAATGAATTTTTCTTATCCATTATTGAAATACTTTAAATGCTTTTGTCCAAAAATAAACCTTTGTCCTCTGAGGATCACCCAAAAGGAAATGGGAGGGCACACTGATAGGCTTGAGTTACCTGTAACACATTAAGAACAAGAAATTACGCAGACAAGACAAAGGATGGGCAACTAGGTAGATAAAGCACTGTGCTTGGAGTTAGTCTTTCTGAGTTCAAGTCTGGCCTCAGACACTTACTAGCTGTGTGACCCTGGGCAAGTCACTTGTCCCTGTTTGCCTCAGTTTCCTCATTTGTAAAATGAGCTGGAGAAGGAAATGACAAACCACTCCAGTATCTTTGCCAAGAATGCCCCAAATGGAGTCACAAAGAGTCGAATGTGACTGAAATGACTGAACAACAATAGGATAAAGGATACCTTCCTGGAAAAGCATGACTAAAAATGTGCTTGGGTTGGACACTGAGTGAGAAAAGGGAATAATCAATGCATTGTCTCTCTGTTCTTTTGGTGTTCTTGCATCATCAAGGGAATCTGAGGAGGAATTCTTAGCACATTGTATGTACCATGTGCCATGCTGAACTCATGGGAGGACATTGATGAGAGTCTCACAGGATGAGTAGGCCTGGATGGGTTATATGATCTGTATCACTAAAGAGAACGCCTACACCAATGAGATCCCTGATATCATTATAGAGATAGCATTATGCTCCAATAGCACATTGGAGTATAAGCTTAGAATATGAGAAAGATCACAGAGTAGTAAAGAGCATAAAATTTGAAGTTAGGATATTATTGTTCAGCCTTTTCTTTATATTGTGTCTGACTCTTTATGACCCCATTTGGGATTTTCTTGGTGAAAATACCAGAGTGGTTTGCCATTTTCTTTAGCTCATTTTACAGATGAGGAAACGGAAGGAAACAGGGTCAAGTGACTTGCTAGGGTCACACAGCTAGTAAATGTCTGAGGCCAGATTTGAACTCAAGATGATGAGTCTTCCTGAGTCAAGCTCTAGTATTCTTTCTACTATGCCACCTAACTGCCCTTGAAGTTAGGTGGATATGGATTTAAATCCTAATTCTTAAACATATTGGCTATGTGAACATGGGCAAATCGTTTAATGCCTCTGAGCCTCAGTATGTTCATCTATAAAATGGGGGTAATAATATTTGTAGTACTCATCTCACAGGGCTGTTATGAGCCTTAAATGAGATAAGGTATGCAAAGCTCCTACCAAACCTCAAAGCACTCTACAAATATCAGCTGTTATCATCATTATTATTACTTAACCTTTCTGAACCTCAGTTTTACTCATGTTTAAAAGGGAGATAATTCTTATGCTACTAATCATAATATGAATATTTTGAAGAAAGCACTTTGGACTTCAATCTTTATGCATTATAGAGGTATGGGTTATGATGAAGCTTACTTCAGAAATGTGACTGGATACCTAGGAAATGTAGAGTACACACACACATATACACACACACACAATAACTCAGAAAGTAAAATTCCACGTTAGTTCTCTCTTACCTGTTCCATTTCACACACTCATGTCCAGTACAAGGCTGAGCATTCTGAGCTTTGGAGGAATAAACCTGTTTCACCAAGCGCTTGTGGGTAGATTTGGCACCCTGAGAGCTGGCTGCTTCTGTTGCCTCCCTCCTGGTATAAAACTGGCACTGGATGAATAGTCAGCTGGGCTCCTTCTCTATGGTGGATGCCACACGACCAGTTTTTCACACTCTTTAGGAATGAATAGCCAAGAAGGGCTGGGTTTCACATACAGTTTTCAAAAGAAGAGACTAAAATGCAGCATCAAAGCAAACTTCTAGAAGGGGGAGAAGCTAAAAGTTGCAGCTGCTGTTTTGCATTTAGGCATTCCCCTGTGAGGTCAAGAGACTGGGAAACAGAATTTCAATCTTTTCTTCATCTGTGGTTACAAATGAATCATGTAAATTACTTGAAAGGAATCCATTGTGGAATGGGTCAGGGGAGAAGTTAGGCCAGAAGTTTCTTGTACTCAAGGAGAATTTAGTCAAATTTTGCCTTCTCTTCCTGATGGGCAGTTAGTACTACCTTGAAAGAGAGGAGAGAGAAGGATTATGAAGTTGTCATATCTAAGGGACTCAAAAAGAGGCAGAGAAGGGCCACTGAGGTGTTAAGAACTTGCAGGACTTCTGTGTTTACATAAAGTGGGAGCATTTTAGTGACCATTTGTTTAGTTCATGAACAAATTGGTCTTTAGAGAGGGTAGTGGAAATAAATGGAAACCTCTTTAAGTCAAAGCTAATGACAAGAACCTTTCAGTAAATTAATGCGCAATGACTGTCAAGATCTATTGACTGTCTATCAAACAGAAAAGCCATGATGCTAAGAGTGGGCAGGGAAGTTCTGAATAAAAGATGACCTTGTTTAAGATAAAGTACAAATATGCTTCTGCAGCAGACAAGGCCAGGGCTTTTCAGGACCTTGGACAGTTATGGAATGGAACAGAGGGGAGTAGTAATAGAAATTGGAATATTTTCTTCTTTTTTCCACACTCACTTTTCAATTTTGACTCTCAGTCTCACCTTTTTCCTTTGAGACTTGAGTCTGTTTCCCTCTACCTCATGCATATATATATGTGTGTGTGTGTGTATATATGTATATACATATATAGTATTGTATACATACACACATACACAATACTATATATGTATATGTGCACACACAGAAGCAAATATGTGTGTATAAGTAAAAAACCAAGAAATATATATGCATGTATATGTGAACATATGCATACACACATACACAAATATATACACACATGTGCATGTGTGTGTGTATGTGTGTGTATGGCAGGTAGGTGGCTCAGTGGATGGAGTGCTGGGCCTGGAATCAGGAAGACCTGAGTTCAAATTCAGCCTCAGACACTAACTGTGTGACCTTTGGGCCAATCAGTTAACCTCAGTTTGCTGTAATCTTCTGGAGAAGGAAATGTCAAACTTCTCCAGCAACTTTGTCAAGAAAACCCCATGGACCATTCTGTCCATGTTCCAAGAATGGAACACGACTGAGCTATACACATTCACACACATATGTGTATATGTTAAACTAAACAGTTGCACATATATGTGTGTATATATTCTTCTTTGTTTTCTTTGAATCAGGGTGAGAATATCCTCAGACTTGTCTGGAATAGGAAAATGGAAGGTTTAAACATACTAGAATTCCTTTCATTTCAAATGCCTATTCAGATCATCTCTGACTATCTTTTGAGACTTAGCTAAGAGCACTGCATATAGAATCAGGAAGACTAGGATTTGGATCCTGCCACAGACACAAATTGCTAGCAAGTCTGGCAAAATATAGTCTCTCTGACACTTTGTTTCTGAATAAACAGAACAATGAGAGTTAATGAGAGTAACTACCTCAGAGGGTCATTGTGAAGATCAAATGACATAATGCAAGTGAAACACTTTGTAAACCCTAAAGTGCTGAGAACTGTTATCATTATCCTCCCTCCTCCAGAAGGTCTTCCCTGAGTACCCTCTCTCAAATTCATTTTGTGTTTCTCTGTCTACAGAACCAAGAGTCGACCAGCACCACACAATTTGGCACTTTATCACTTTTGTTGTCATATCATTCACTGTTACTTCACATCAATCTTCCTTCCTCAACTAGACTATAAGCTCCTTGAGAATAAAGACCACGTTGTATTCTTTCACATTATGGAATGTTAGTGCTGGAAGAGAAAACTGAACGCCGTCAAGAAATATCTTCTCATCCTTACCTCTACCTCATAGAATCCCTGACTCTCTTTAAAACACAACACAAGGGACACTGCCTAAATGAGTCCTTTCTTCATCCCCCATCAATTAGGGGGCCTCTCCCTCTTACAATTACTTCATATCATTTTGTAAAAAACCTTATTTACTCATAAACCTGCTATATCTCACCCCCATTAGAATGTAAGCTCCTTGAGAGCAGAGATTGTTTTATTTTTGTCTTTACATTCCTAGCTTCTCAGGGTCATGTATATAATAGGCACCTAATAATTTTTTTGTTGAATTAAAACTGAAGTGTTCAAGGTCATGCAATGAGTTAGTGGCAGAGCTAGGCACTAGAACCTAGGTCTCTATCCTATCCTTTTTTTTTTTTACCATATATACCATATCCCTTCTATACGTAGTAAACCCTAAGTAAATATTTGTTTATCAGCAAATGATCACCCACATTCCACATGAAAGCCTCCAGTCATGGGAAAATCACTTCCACCCAAAGCAGCCCCTTTTGCTTTTTGATGACCCTAATTATTCAGATTTTTCCCCTTATATTAATCTGAAGTCCACCTCTTTACAATTTATACCCATTGTTATCATTTCTGTCCTTAAGAGTCAAGTAAGACATGTCCATCTCCTCTTCTACATGATAGAACTTCAAATATTTGAAAACTGATATTATATCCCATCCTTATGTCTTTCCTTCTCTAGGCTAACCATACTCCAGTACTTCAAAAAATACTCATATGGTATAATCTTCAGTCTTCTCAATATTCTTATTATCCTCTTATGAATGGGTTCCGCTTTGTTAATGGCCTTCACAAAATGTAAATACAATTCTCTGGATAGGCTCTGACAAAGACAAAGGACAACAGCCTGCAGCATCCCTCATTCTGGACGCTCTATTAAAATGATGTCTTAAGACCAGATTAGCTTTTTGGCTGCCATGTCAAACTATTGATATATCAAGTCTGATGTCTAGTAACCCCCTCCAAATCTTTTTCATATGAACTTTTGCTTATCTACACCTTTACTATATTATGTGCAGTTGATTTTAAAAACATAAATATAGAACCAAACTGTAACAGGGCTTGAATGAAGGAAAGTCTATACTTCTTGGCATGCTATGCAGCAATCATTAGCCCATCTGTAGGCACCACATTTCCCATAATGCTCTATGCCCAAAGATGCCCTGATCTGATTGTGGGGGAGCAGAGACTTTAGATTCCAATGAAATACTGTGTTGACAGCACAGAAGATCTCATCAGATAGAGGAAGAAGGAGAATAAAGAAGTAGAACATGAACCATATGTTGGAGATGGCAGTGGTACCTGAGTCATGTCATCACCAAGCATAAGTGATTCTGTGGATGAGTTGGACAAGTAGGTCACTAGCTGAATATAAGTAGGATGTGAACTACCAGAGCTGTGGAAACTGCCAAGGTATACCAGTGCTAGGAAGAGGCTGTGGAGAGCTGCATCCCGGGGGTGGAGTGTGGATCACAAGCTCTGAGCAGAGGGTGGCTGATGGCAAGTGGGAGCAGATGATCAACTGGATCCTGACTCATGAGGTCTGCAGCTGGGCTCTGGGTAGGAGTGTCCCAGGCTTCAGTGACTTTGCCCTGTTTTTCCCACTATGCAGGTGGGTCTCTGGAGGGGAGTGGGGGAAGATGCCTTCCTAGATTGTGATGAGGAAAAATGGAGTAGGAGGACACTCATTTAAGGAATGAGTACTGAGAATGTTTCTATTGTTTCATGTTTTAATTTATTTCAATTGTAAATACTTTAAAGAATTCTGATTGCACTATGTTGCTCACCTGGATTTCTATGACTAAGGTAATTGGGTACTTAGGCCCAAGTTCAACTTTAGAAGTTCCAATTCTTTTACTGGGAGGGAGCACACTGAAGAAAAATGATTTACCATTGAATTTTCTTAATAGATATGAACCTAATTCTGCAAAGTGTTAATTCAGTTTAATGAGGTGATACATTTATGTTCTGATATTTCAGTGGACCTGTGGTCTCACTGATGTAGTTACCCCTTCCCTTCAATATGTTCAGATTCCAACCAATACATGTCTTATCTAGTGATTTTTGTACATTTTTCTTGGAGGCCTTGATTGATATCTTTCTTAAAAATAAATATTGTTGACATCTTTTGTTTTTACACATTCTGAATTTCTCCCTGTATCTCTTCTTCTTCCTCTCCTAGAGAGCAATCCATTATGACAAAGAATTTTTTAAAGAAAAAAAAGAGAAAAATAGGAAGAAAAATCAGTACATTAGGAAAAAAAATCTAACAAGATATGTAATGTACCATACTCATGGGCCTACCACCTCTGCAAAGTAGTGGGGGAAATGTTTGCTTAGATCTCTTCTTTAGGGTCAATTTTCAATTTTGTGAGATTCATTAAAATTTTTTTGTGATTGTTTCTATTTACATTATTGTAGCCAATGTGTATATTATTTTCTCGACTCCACTGATTTCACTTTTTATTAGTTTATGTGAGTCTTTTCATACTTCTCTGAATTTATTATATTCATTGTTTCTTACAACACGGCAGTATTTCATTACATTTGTGCGCTATAATTTGTTTAGCTATCTCCTAATTGATAAACAGCTATTTATTTCCACTTCTTTAGGTACCACAAAACATGGCTTTATAGCTACCACAAAAAGTCCTGCTATAAACATTTTGTTGTGTACAGAGCACTTCTTTTTATCAACCACATTCTTGGTTTAGCAATGGAGTATCTGGGTCAAAGGGTATGAAATTTTTAGTTACTTTATCTTTATAATTCTGAATTGCTTTCCTGAATGGTTTTGCTAATACATAGCTCCACTAGCAATACATGAGTGTGTCTATCTTTCCAAAACCCCTTTCAGAATTGACTATTCCCATCTCTTGCCATCTTTGCCAATTTTCAGGGTGTGAGGTGAATGCTCAGGGTTGTTTTGATGTGAATTTCTCTTATTAGTGATAATTTGGAGCATTCTTTCATATGACCAATAATTTGCAATTCTTTTGAGAACTGTTTATTCATATCCTTTGTCCACTTATCTATGGGGAATTGACTTTTGGTCTTACATATTTCTTGGTTGTTTATATAGCTTGGATACCAAACCATTATCTGAGAAATTTGAAACAATACCTTTTTTCCCACTTGACCACTTCTCTCAACCTAGATGCATTAATTTTGCTTTGTAAAAGCTTTTCAATTTCATGCAGTCAAAATGATCTGTTTTATCTTTTGTAATTGCCTCTATTCCTTGTTCGATTAAGAATTAATCTTCTACCCATAGATATGAAAGGTGTGCTATCAGCTTCTATTCTATTCTAATGTCTTGATGGTATGATCTTTAATAGTAAGGGCACATATTAGTTTAGAATTAGTTTATAGATATGGTGTAAGTTGTTCACCTAAGCCTAATTTCTGCCAGAGCACTTTCTAATTTTCCAAGAAATTCTTATCAAATAGGGAGTTCTTTCCTAAGTAATTTATCTATAGATATTTGTACATAATAAACCAATTCCACCAACTTGTTTGCCTCTCCAAGAAGGAACTCTGAGCTATCCTATTTACTTATTTAACATTTAATTTTCAAAATTTTATTCTCAATTATGTATAAACAGATTTTTTTGTTGCAAGGGGAAGGGCAGAGCAATTAGGATTAAGTGACTTGCCCAAGGTCACACAGCTAGTAAGTATTAAGTGCCTGAGGTCAGATTTTAACTCAGGTTCTCCTGACTCCAGGGCCAGTGCTCTATTCACTGCATCACTTAACTGCCCTAAATAGAATTTTAAAATTAATTTTTTAAATTGTGAGTTCTATGTTCTTTTCCTCTCCCTCCTTGAGAAGGCAAGAAATTTAATGTGGATTATACATGTGCAATCTTGGAAAACATTTTCATATTAGTTATGTTGCAAAAGAAAATGAAGACCAAAAAAACCCAAGAATAATAAAGTTTTAGAAAATGCTCCCATTTGCATTCAGACTCCATCAATTCTTCCTCTGGAAGTAGATAGAATTTTTCATCATTAGTCCTTTGGAACTGTCTTGGATAGTTGTACTGCTGAGAATAGCTAAGTCATTCACAGTTGATCATAATACAATAGTGCTGTCATTCTGTATACCGTTCTCCTGGTTCTGTGCATTTCACTTTATGTCAGTTCATGTAAATCTTCCCAAGTTTTTCTGAAGGCATCCTACCTGTCATTTCTTATAGCATAACAGTATTCCATTGCAATCACATATCACAACTTGTTCAGCCACTCCCCAAATGATGGTCACCCTCTCCATTTCCAATTCTTTGCTACCACAAAAAGAGTTGCTATAAAAACTTTTGTACTTAGAGGTTCTTTTCATTTTTCTTTTACTCTTTGAGGTACATACCTAATAGTAATGTTGCTGGGTCAAAGGGTGTACATAATTTTTATAGAGCTTTAGGCATAGTTCCAAATTTAATGTGTCCTATTTAAATAAACTGGTAGTTTGAAGGAGTATTTCAGTTTATCAAGATTTCTCTTAAATATAAAGTTTTGATTTAAAATTGGCCATTTTGTCTCAAGTGCCTATTTAATTTTAAAGAACTATGGAGTTCTCTCTTTTTAGTGAATAAACTTGGTAATTGAATGACTTTATGCAGCCAGATTACTTGGGATAAAGACAAATTGAAGATGGAAGTCATTGTTTTTGCATTTTTTTCTGAATTTTTATGACCCAGACATTAATGTTATTGTTAGAATTCTGACTATTTACATCTTTATTTTTTCCTTCAAAATTTCTGATTTTATCCAGTTGTCTACCATGATCCTTGGTACAAAAATACTTAAAATTGAAATTTTAAAAATAAAAACGGAGAATGTGGGTGGACATTGATGGTATTATACATACTCTGCACTTGATTTCATGAGGTTGTTTTGAAGAAAAATGATAGAATGTGTGCCAGGTTCTGTGAAATGTCAACTATTATAATTATTAATCAGTGTCATTGTGGTGACATAAATGGACAATCAACTGGTTTGCATCATGCATTATTAAATGAATTCAATCATAAGCTAATAAGACAACTTTTTGGTCACATGATTAATTTCTATCATTTCATTATGGTTCTTTGCACTGGCTGAACATATGCATTGTGTGCAACTGATAGAAACAACACCTAGACAGGTTTGCAGTTATTTCATCCTTTCCCATGTATGTCATAATCTCTAGTCCCCTTACCATGCTGATTACCCTCCTCCATATGTATTCCATCTCGTTAATATTTTTCCTAGAATATGGTGCCCATACTCCAGTTGAGAAATGACTAGAGCAGAATATAGTTGGAAGGAGAAGAATGTGATATGCAAACTGGATTTCCTTAGAGGCTTACTCATCTCCTTGGAGGCTAATTGATTATTCTTCAAACTACATGCCCTGGATTACTAATTTCATATGCATCTCCTATTCATTTGTGTGCTTTACCTAGAAATCCTGGTGGAAAGAGATAAAACACCCAAGGCGCTTAGTTTCTCAAGCCCAAAGCAGCACTCCCAGCAGTAGTCATGACAACTAGGCTACCCAAAGTAGACTCCAACTTAGAGGAAGACAGAAATAAGAGGAAGCTGTCCAAGTTGTCTACTGAATGGAAGTTTGGTCAAGAGAATGTAAGAGCTATGTATCCTATTCAATAGCACACCCGCAATACTTTGGATCTTACAGTGTAGTACCGTGAAAAGAACCTTGGAATGGGACTCATAAAGCCTGGCTTCTGGCTCTTACACAAACTTATTGTGTTTTATTGGGTTTAAGTAACTGCTTATATAACAGGACTACATACACACATACACACATGTATATATAAATGATGGCTCACAAAACAATAAAAGATATTTGTCTTGCTAAATTTGGTGCCTGGGAGACCATGAGTTGGGTTTGCCCTGCCTGGCATGTTTCCCAAGACACATGTTCCTGTTAATAGTCATTAGAAATTTAAGTCTCTGGACTTACACAGAAGCCCTGAACTTATGGCTTCACTTACTTCCTCTGTAAAATAAGAGGATTGTAGTGGAAAGATCTCCATATGAGCTCACATCCTCACTTTGCAATTTACTAACCATATGATCTTGGGCACATAACTTAAACTCTGTGTCCTGAATTTTCTCATCTGTAAATTGAGAGGATTAGATTAAATGACCTCTATGATGACTTCCAGCTCTGAATCTATAATACTATCATCTTTATGCCTTCATCCATCCTTAATGTTCTAGAATTCTTGGGGTCTCACCAGAGAAACAGTTACATATACTCAATAGCTAATTACAACCACATTCAGAATCACATACATAACCATATAATCACATGTACATGCGTTAATCCCCCCCCCCCAATTTCTCAGCTAAACACTACTCTGCAAATAGTAGGACCTGGGGTGGGGGCATTGAGAATACAAGAGGGTATCCTCTCACATATGATTGAGAGCTGATCATATTTGTTGACCAAAGTGTGATACCATGGAAAGAACCTTGGAATGGGACCAAATGTTGACCAAAATAGGTGACTAGAATGCAAATGATTGCAGGCCATTAGGCTCTCAACTCAAAACAAGTTAAGCTAAATAAAATGCAATCAGAAAAAATAAGTTAACATTTTAGCCAAAATTCTATCTCTTAACTAAGATGTTTTCCTTGAATAAAGAAAGTGTGACATTAAATCCTGGCTATGATAGGAAGTAAAGAAACAGTGAAAAGGAACTATGCAGAAATGAGCAATATCTGGAGTTAAGATTTTTTTTGTTTTTCCCTAATTGGTGGCCATCATGCTACACTTGAGGATATGGACATTTTTGTTTATGTCTGTGGCCTGGGTTTGTGAGGATATTTAGCTCTGCAAGCTTAGTTAAGCCACATCCCAAAGTCCCACAGAGTGAAGAGGAGGTATTATACTTCATTTTCTTGGTGGGGCTGCAATTTCTGCTTCATATGTTGTATGGTTAGCTTCATATCATAAGTGTGCATATTGGAATCCCTTGAGACTAAAATTACACATTTCTGAACCTCAATACCAAAGTGAACCTGTCAAGGCCTTTCCCTTGGCCCAGTATGTGCTCTAGCAAAGTCGTGTGATGTTCAAATTTATTAACAAACTTCTAAGCATAGTAAATGACTTTGTGAATTGCTAAAGCAAAGCTTTTAAAGAGATAAGCCACAGGAATTCACAAAACAATTCTAAGTACTTTATAGTTGCTTTATAGGGGGGTATGGAGAAGATACAACCTTTCATGGACTACTTCTTGAAACATCTTTAAACCTGGTTAAGGTCATCAATACATGGAACTAAACTGACCACTTTAACCAGCAGGGAATAAGCATTTGGACAGCACCTACTATGCACTAGGCACTTTCCAAAAATCATCTTGTTTGATACAACTCTGGGAGGTAGGTGCTATTACTATCCTTGTTTTACAGTTAAAGAAACTGAACCTAATAGCAATTGAAGTGACTTGCCCAGGGTCACACAACTAATAATTGTGTAAGGCTAGATTTGAACTCAGGTGTTCATGATTCCAGGTCTAGGGCTCTATGCACTGCACCACCTGGCTGCTTAATTATAGCAAATCATCAGATATTTGCTACTTTCGGAATATGGGATTTGTCCTTGAACCAACCAAGAGACCCCAATTCAAGAGACAAATGCTGTCTTGAATCAGCTGATGAATTTCTAAGCGTGTTGAAGGACCTGACTCAGCCAATGATCAGGGATGACCATGATGGGTTTTAGTGGTGAGGGACAGTTGTTGAGTGCTCTTTCCAATGGCCAGATGGCCACTACTACTAACTGTCCTCTTCGTTTTTTCTTCCAGCTGTGCACAGCTGGGCCTATTGCTTCCTGGCAGCTTCTCCATTCAGGGCTCTTCTCTCCTCTTTCTTCAACTATCATGGTCCCTTATGAGAATACTTCTAGCAGGGCAGGCATGCCTTCTCTCTCTTTTAGTGATTCTGTTGCTCCTGGAAAGCCCATCATTTCCCCAGACCTGCTGAGTTTGTTGATCTCCTAAAGAGGTTTAATTCCATGGCTGAGTTTCAAACCCCTGAGATGACACCATTCTGAGTGTTGGCTTTGTACCTTTTTCCTCATCTAGTCTACATAGCCACATCAGTAAAGGTGCCTGTCCTGAAGAAGTTGACCAGAGCAGAGATAAGCATATCTACTAAGTCATAGCTAGTCCCATGACCCCATTCAACATCCCAACAAGGGAAAGGCAATTAATGAATAAAATAAAATAACTGTGCCTGTCTATTAAACCCTGCCTGGAAATTTCAGTCTGGTTTAGTCAATCAATAGGCAAGTGTGGTAGTATAATAATAACAAAACCAGTATTACAATGACAAAACTCAGTATAACAATAACAAAATAATATAGCAACACCAACACATAAGTATAACAATAACAGCATAAAATAATATAACCTCCAAACAGTAGAACATAAATAAAATAGCAATAACATCCAATATTAATCACTAATAACAACTACAGCACCAATAATCACCACTACCACCAACCACTAACTGCCAACACTATCATAAAAGTCACAATGATATCTACCAGATACAACATCCACTAACCATATCAAGGGATAGCATGCTGGAGTGGATTGAGAATGAGTCTGGGAATCAGTAAGATCTGAGTTCAAGTTTGACCTCTGACAATTACTGGCTAAATAGCTCTGGTCAAGTCACTTGACTTTTTTATGCATTAGGTAACTCTCTACTGAGTCTAAGCCTATAAACAACAATGCTATGCACTGTAATATGACATTTCCTCACTGGAAGTTCCTTACACCAGTGAAACGGGTCCTTGCCCCAAAAGAATTGCTAAAGCAACTCACATTTATACAAGCATTTCAGTGGAAAGAGGAACAGACTGAGTCAG
Organism: Pseudocheirus occidentalis; assembly: GCA_028646575.1. Lineage (NCBI taxonomy): Eukaryota > Metazoa > Chordata > Mammalia > Diprotodontia > Pseudocheiridae > Pseudocheirus > Pseudocheirus occidentalis. Next base: position 121,798,773 of record CM053595.1, read on the forward strand.
TAGACTTAGTTATATGATAAGAAACTTATTACACATTTACATAATGCTTTAGGATTTGGAAAGTACTTTAAATATTTCCCAGTTGACCCTCATAACAACCCTGTGAAGTAAGTAGATATTATTGTTATTATTATTTCCATTTACAGAGGTGAAAACTGAGACTCTGAAAGGTTAAAACTTGTCCAGGGTTTCATGGCCAATAAGTACTGAGAATGGATTTGAACTAAGATGTTTCTGGGTACAAATGCAAAACTCTATCCACTATGCCAAATTGCTTGCATAAGTAACCTGGGTCAAATCACTTCTCTAAGCTTTTTGATAAGTATGAAGCAATGTACAAATGAAAGGAATGAATGTGAGTATATATTGAGTGCTAGCTGTGTGCAGAGCACCATACTGCAAGAAGTAACCTGGAATAATGTTAGACATGGATGTTGGAGTCAGAAAACCTGGGCTCAAAATCCCAGCTTGAGCACTTACAAGCTGTGTGACCCTAGGCAATTCTCTTAACCTCTCTGAATTTCAGTTTCCTCAACTATAAAATGAAGTTAATAACACTTCATTTATAGGGCTGTTATAAGGAACATTCTTTATATGACTTAAAGTGTTTGACCTTAGAGGTTTGTCACAGAAAATGTATACTTCATGGTAGTCATCTTTGTATCCCTCAGTGCCTAGTCAAGCCCTCAGCATATAGTAGGTCTTTAATAAATATTTGGTGAAGGTGAAGTCATTAATGCCTACAGAGAGTGGAATGAGGGTGGCATAATGGGACTTAGCCTCTAGGCACCAAATCTGGGCATCTTCCAGCTGTATGGAAACAACAAATCTTAAAATCCAGTTATAGAGAATAACTAGTTAAAATAAAAAGTTACAAGATGAGAATTCAGATGAGCTCTTCCTTTAGCCCATTATTGTTCTTCCTTCTTACTCACCCCAACGTAGCTGAGAAGAGGCTCCATCAGTAGCTTCAAACCAGGGTCTGAATCACTGTCTGGGGTCTTTGTCTCTACCCATCAAGGTGATGTCTCCCATCCAACCCTATTCCTTCCATTTCCAACCAGTGTGCTTTTCCAAGCATAGTTTGTGCTACATCCCGCAGGACCCCAAATTCCCAATACCCATGTGCAAACACACACATTAATGCCATCAGGTTACCACTGAAGACCCCCAAATGTATAATAGTCATTGCATGAAAACAGCTGCTCAGCCACAGGGTCATCAATTTTGAGTTGGAAAGGATCATAGAAGCATATTCGAACCCCGTTATTTTTACAAATGAGGAAACAGAGGTTCAGGCAGGTTAAATGACTTGCCAAGCTAGGGGCATATGCATACAGTTCATAAGTGGCTGAGGTGGAATTTGAACCTAGGTCTCCCTGACTAGTTCAGGGCCCTAATGATTATTCCATGATGCCTTTTCCTTTGAATCTTAAGGTCACATACAAGAAAACTCACTGCTTATAATTTAAGATATAAGTCAATAAAAAGATTAAGTTATATCAATAGTTACAAGGCAAGTCAAGGAAAAGCATTAATTGGTTGTCTCCATGGGATAAACAGATATCTGCATAGGAGTAATACCTCACAGATACTTATAATCAGGGATGTGTTGTCAAATGCTTAACAACTGGCTCTCCAGATGTTCACAAGATACATTTCTAAATGTATCTGCATTATTAATATTTTATTCATCACTTTATTAAGCCTAGTCAATACAAAAATGTATAAATCATGCCCTGTTTTGTAGTATTTGTGGATTTCTGAGGTGTGAATGCTCACACGAAAATTTAACAAGTAGTTCTCTCAGAGTTGTAAAGACTTGGTTCCCATGAAATAATGAAGAGTGAAGTGAGCAGAACCAAGAAAATATTGTACACAATAACAACAATATTGTTCTAAGAACAACTTTTAATGACTAAACCACTTTGGGTATTACAAATACTCAAATCAACTACAAAGGACCTATGAAGAAAAATGTTATCTGCCTCCAGAGAAAGAACTAATAAATAAAAGTATATATAGTGGGTTTACACACACACACACACACACACACACACACACGTATTTGAGTCTAATGATAGTCTTCTCTAGGGTGGGTTGGGAGAGGAGGAAGGAAAAAAGTATACAGCAGAGAACAAAAGAAAACTTAAAATGAAGCACAGAAAAGCAGGATAGCTTTGAAAATGATGTGTAGTTCTTATTACATAGTTGCTGTTTTTTTAAAGTAAGCAGTATGAAATGGGAACAAAAATAGTTGGTTCCAGCATACTGCTGCTTTGAGTATACAGAAAATAAATAATCATGTTAGGTGTACAACTAGTCAGCTTGTATGTTGTAGCATAGGTGATGGAACAAAAGTTTTCTAATCTACTCATTTTTGGTGGTCTCAATATTCTGTTACAAAGTAGTCTCTCTGTCTTTTGGTTGCCCTAGGCTAAGGACTAGGGTAGAAGAGATCTGATTGCCCATTTGCACTGAAATGGAGTCTAATTCAAAAATAGTTGACTCTCTTTGTTTTTTCCTTCCTTCCTTCCTCCCTTCCTTCCTTCCTTCCTTCCTTCCT
>CM053595.1:121801838-121854896 GCA_028646575.1 Pseudocheirus occidentalis
TGTGGAACTCTGCTTCCGGGGGAGGGGGGGGGAAAGCTCTGTCCCAAATCACTGGCATTTTTACAGCTACCAGAGCTTTTAGGGGGCTGCTGCAGCCCCCACTAGCTTTGGCTCACTGAAAACTCACCCCAGGACAACCACCCAAGACCATGGTCTGGATCCAGGCCACTCAATGCAAGAACACTTGGCCTCTGAATGATTGCTTGGCCCCCCTGCAGTCTGCAGGCTGGGACCTCTGAAGCAGCTGGGTGGAGGCGGCTGCTGCTTCTGCCAGTTCTGCAGCTTCTGCTGCTTCCTTGCCCTGGGGGCAGTTTGTCTGGACTGCTTTTCTCCCTCAAATTCTCCCCCACTGACATTTCACTTAGTCCTTATTTCTTTTGGCTTGATGAATCTGGAAACTTCCACAGCTGCTTCTGATACCCTCTTCTGCAGACTCCAGCTGTGGCTCCTCCTGACCACCCTGAGGCCAGGCTCCGGTTTCAGGCTGGGCTCAGTTTCAGCTCCCAGCCTGCTGCGATGAGCCCCACCTGCCGAGCTGCCTTCAGCAAGAGATATGTTTTCTGTATTTTTGTGAGTTTTGGAGCCCTATACTTTGTTTAGAGTCATTTGAGGTGGCTATGTGGGAGCTGCAAAACCTTGTTGCTTCTATGCTGCCATCTTGGCTCCACCCCCCCCAAAAACTTTTCAATATAGACAAATGATCCCATTCTAGCTTATTTTCTTCAGCAAATTGTCTGCCTATCATCTCTCTATCATCTCCACTCCCACTTATCTTCAATCTTCCCCAGTCTACTGGCTGCTTCCCTACTGCATAGGAACACGCCCATGTCTCTTCTATCTTCAAACCCCCACACTTGATGCATCCATGCCTGGTAGCTATTGTCCTATGTCTCTTTTTTGGTGCAATTAAAGTTCTTGAGAAGGCCCTCTGCAACAGGTGCCTTTACTTCCTTCCTTTCCTTTATCTTATTCTCTACTTTCACCTCCACTCATATCTTCCATTCTCTATAGACTGTCTCCAGTTACTAAACAATCTCTTAATTGACAAATCAAGTGATCTTTTCTCAGTCCAGGGGTGGGGAACCTTTGGCCTCAAGGACACACATGGTCTTCTAGGTCCTTGTATATGACCTTTGATCTGAGTCCAAGTTTTTATAGAACTTTTACAAAATCCTTTCATTAAGAGGATTTATTCTGTGAAGTTTGGATTTAGTCAAACGACTGTACTTGAGGGCCTAGAAGGTCACATGTGGTCTTGAATCCCCCACCCCTATCTCAATTTCTATCCTTTTTGGCCTCTCTATAACCTTTGGTATTGTCTTTCACTGTCTGTACTTGGATTCTCTCTTCTCTCTAGGTTTTCGTAATACTGCTTTCTCCTGATTTTCCTCCTACCTATCTGTCTGTTTCTTCTCAGTTTTCTTCATTGAATCTTCATATAAATTGTACCTGATAAACTTGGATGCCCCAGAAAGGTCTGTCCTGGTCCCTCTTCTCTTCTCCTTCTATAGTATTTGACTTGATGATATCATTAGCTCTCATGGATTCAATTATCATCTTTAAGTTGAGAATTCTCAAATAGACCTATCTAGTCAATAGACCTATCTCTGCCGACCTGAATTTCAAATTGCCTATTGGACATCTCAAACCGAATGTTCCTCAAACATCTTAAACTCAACATGTTTAAAACTGAATTAATTCTTTTTCCCCCAAAGTCATCTTCCTAATTTTCCAATAACTGTGGAGATTACCACTGTTCTCCCAGTGACCCAGGCTTACACCAGACTTTGGTGTTACACACTCCACATTCTCTGCTCTGACTCTGTCGCTAACCTGGTTCAGGCCCTTATCGCTTATTCCTGCACCATTGTAGTAACCTTCCAGTTGGTATTCATGCCACAAAGTTCTCCCCACCCAAGTCTATTCTCCATACAGCTGCCAAAGTGATCTTTCCCTAAAGTATAGTTCTGATAACATCACTCTCTTACTCAATAAACTCCAGTGGCTCCATATCACCTCCAGTAGCAAATATAAAATCCTTGTTGGCATTCAAAGCTGGGTTGTTTTTTTTTTTTGCTTTCACTTTTTTTTGAGGGGGGAAGGTAGGGCAATTGGGGTTAAGTGGCTTGCCCAAGGTCACATGGCTAGTTTTGTGTTAAGTTTCTGAGGCCAGAATTGAACTCCAAGGCCAGTGCTCTATTCACTGTACCACCTAGCTGCTGCTCAAAGCCTTTTCTAACCTGCCCCTCCCCAATTTTTCCATTCTTTTCATGTCTTATGCCCCACCACTACTCTATGATCTAATTACATTCTCCTTGTTCCTGTTCCTCACAAAACCCACTGCATTTCCATTCCATAGGCTGTCTCCTATGTCTGAGAATCTTTCCCTCCATATCTCTGCCTCCTAGATTTCCCAGCTAAATCCCACCTTGTACAGGAAGCTTTTGCTGATCTCTCTGTCCCCCGCCTTATATATAGATAGTTTGTACAGAGTTGTTTTACAATTATCTCCTCATTAGGATATAATATTTTTAAGAGTAGAAACTATTTCTTTGCCTTCTTTTGTATTCCCAACACCTAGCAGAATCCCTGATATGCAGTAGGCACTTTATGTTTACTGACAGACTGACTCACTCAACGGTGGGGAGTTCACTACCTCCATGAAACAAACCATTCCATTACTAGGTAGTTTTAGTTGTTAGAAAATTATGCCTTATGTTGAGCTGAAGTCTGACGCATGAAACTTGTACCCATTGATCCTAGTTATCCTCTCTGAGAATATGCAGATTGAGCCTGTTTCCTTTTCCCTTTCTGGAGATTCTGAGAGATTTTGGGAGGAGAATTCTTAGTCCCGCCTGAGTTGGTATATTTCAGGGCCAGTCTGTGGCGCAAACTGGAAGCACGCTGATCAAGCAGTATTAATGAGAGCCACTCCAGGGACAGCAGCAGGGGATCATTTGACTTAGGCTGGGTAATCTATTTTCCTGATGACTGTAGGACCCTAATCCCAATAGCATGCCATCTACCCAATTCCTAATACTTTCAGTTTTCAATGCTTGCTTTCATACACCCTTTTCCAAGCCACAGGCTAGAATGGAGCATAGAAAGGGTGTGGCTTAAACCAGAAATTCTTAATCTTTATTTATGTCATCAGCCCCTTTGGATATCTGAGAAACCCTATGAACCCCCCAGAAGAATGTTTGTTGCCTACATTTCTCCAGTAATTAATTGGAGAAATGCTAAATTTCATTTAGAATGAAAATAAAGTGTGTTTTCCCCCCTATGAGTTCATATAGCTCCTGAAAACTATCCACAGACCCCAGGCCAAGAACCTCTGACTTAAGTCATGAGGATCAAGCCCTTAGAAAAAGTCACCTTTAACACATAACCTTACAGAAAACTGTTTGCTTTCTCAGTCTCTGAGTTACATTCTGGATGCTAAAGACACATTTCTCTGTTAAAAAACAATGGTCATCTAGATAATTTTGAAAAAGAGTTTTACTCATATATATTGTTTTTAAAAACTCCTACCTTTCCTAATAAATTCCCTTTGCTTTTCTACACACCCTCCCCTCCCCCCAGTTATCCTGTATAATAAAGAACACAAAAGAGGGTGGAAATTGGCACGAGGCATCACCCAGGTCCAATATTCCTACAGTGTTCCTTCCATATCCACGGCCTATCACCTCTGCAATGAAAGGTGGGGGGAGGTGCTTTTCTATATCTTTTCTTTGGAACCAAGTCTAGTCACCTAAATTTGCAACATTCCATTTCGATAGCTAGTTATTATTCTTTCCATTTACATTATTGAGGCTATGGTGTGTATTGCTTTCCTGGTTCTGCATACTCCATTTTCATCAGTTCATATTCTTCCCATTCTTCCCTGTAAATGTCACAGTTAACACTTCTTATGACACAACAAATCCCGAGGACACAATTCTGACTGGGGAGGGTCGGGTCACATGCTGCTTTAGGCTGACCCTTCTTTCAAAATCAGGTGTGGGTTTCACCATTCAGCCCATGTAGAAAGCCAGGCCGGCCTGCTGGGTATAGGAAGATTCTCTTTGAACAAACAACTAAACCTTGGGATCTCAGTAGCCGATAATTCTGATGCTTGCCCCACAGGGAATTATTCCTTATATAAGACTGCTCATTCCCCTCCCTGGGTGCTGGGCTCAGCCTGATCCCCGCTGGCCAAGAATAGCACCTGACATGAATTGGAGGCTCTTTTTTTATCTTTAAAAATTAATCTAGCACAAAACTGGATTAACAAAAGGGCATCCCTGCAGACAAAGCAGCCAAGGTCAGGAGAGACAACAGTTCAGATGTTCCTGAGCGGGGAGCCCCAGCAACATGATTTTACCCTAAATAGGGTCCTGTGAATGTTCATCCAGATAGCTTTTATCAGAAGGAAAATATGCTAGCTTTAGACTTGTGCTGTCTGTCACCAAGGGGGCATGATCAGCAGAGGGACTGGAGGGGGGAAGGGATGAAAAGGGAGAGGGGGGAAGGGTAAGAACTACAATAACAGAGCTAGGGACTCATAAGAAAATTTTATGAAATGAAGATGTAGGACTGAAATAGAGAGAGACCTTGGTACTGAGCAGCAGTAAAGGGGACTGGGGAACAAAGAGGAGTTTTTGGAGGGTCAGCAAAATTAGCTGATTGCATAGGACCCATGCCAATCAAGGCAAGAATGAGGTGATCCATTTCTAGGCTCCTGTGAGAACAAGGTACACTCCAGCTGTGCTCCCGCAGCTTTTGTCCTCATCAGAATGCCATTTCCCCCTAATTTACAGCTACCCCTCATTTGTTCTGTGGGGCTGGGCACTGACGATATATTCGTTCAGTTGCAAAGTGTGATCCTGGCATAGACAACACACCAGAAAATCTGCCGATTTCAACTTCTTGCTTCTCTCAGAAACCTCAGACAATTTTAGAACAAACATCTCTTATGGCTCCACCCCACTAACTCAGGCCTGGCAGCTTTTGTTATTTTGACTGGTCTAATCCACTGGAAATGATTCGTGTCAATGGATTCCGACATTCTAGAAAGGGGTAGGGGGTGGGAGACAGGGAGCTGGAGGTTTGGGGGTTGGGGAGCTAGGAGATTGGGGAGTTTGGAGAAAGCTGAGCAGCCACAAGGCTGGTGGGTTGGGAGTGAAGGGGGAGTTAGAGGCCAAGGAACTGACTGGCTGAGGGGCCAGGGGCTGAGGAACTAAGAGTTAAGGAAGGGCGGGTGAGAGGGGCCAGGAAGTTGAGGATTCAGGAACCTGAGGAGCCAGGAACTGAGGAGCTGGGGGTGCTGAAGACCACAAGACTGGGGATCCAGGGATTTGGGAGGCAAGGCTTGGGAGAGCTGGGAGAGCAACTGTAAATAAGGATATATAGGAAGAAGCTGCAGTTTTAGTCCCCCAATAAACCCAGTCATTCTCAGAAACTACCCTTTCCTGCTAGCTCTGATTATCCCAACTCTCAAGAGAAAGCATGAATGCACGTTGTTTTTAAATTGTTCTCTTTTCCTGTGTTTGAGTCTTCTTTTTCCCCAGCTAGATCAAGAGCTTTCTGAGGGAAGGAACCATTTTTTTCTCCTGCCCCAGTCTCCCCCAGTATAATCCAGCCTAAGGTTAGGTACCCAGAGGCAGGGGGTTGCTGAGGCAAGTAAAGACTCGTTGGTTGGTTGATTCCACAACCAAGCTTATTTGCAGGTCCTAGAATTAAATTTCTATCGAATGCTTTCTTGTTAATGGGGGCATTTGTGTGAGCCTCTTCTCAGTGAAGGACATTCAGCCCCTCCTCACACAGGTATCCTGTAATTGGGGGCTCCGTTTCCCTCTCGAAGGCTGTCTTTGTGCAGATCACAGACCCTGTGTAAACTCAGCCTCCTGACAAAGGGCCCTTGTGCTCCTGTTTCCTGAGGGCTTTCCATTCACCTCCCTGACTGCATCTCCCCCACAGAGCCCTCAGTGCCTTCCTCTGTTAATAAACCAGAAAAGACAAGTGTTGCTGAAGGACAATCCAACAAGCATGGGCTTTCACAAGGTTAAGGCTACGATTTTGGGCAATTGCATCAACCTAAGAGAAGAGTGAAAAATTCAAAATAAGTGGCTATTTGGGTTGGTAAAATACAATCCCACCTCCAGTACTATAATTTTTTTTTTATTGAATTCACTGAATTCTTATCCTTTCTTACTTTGACGTCCTTTCTTTCCATTCATTCTTTCTCACTCTCCAAATTTTTCCCTCTTCCTTTTCTTTGTGCTCTTTTTTGTTTTCTCATTCTTCCTTTTTCCTTCCTTCTTTCCTTCCTTCCTTCCTTCCTTCCATCCTTTCTTTCTTCATTCCTTCCCTCCCTCTTCCTTCATTCCCTCTTTCTCTTTCCTTTTTTGTTTCTGTTCCTTTTCCCTTTTTTATTTATTGATTTTTGCACTGTATCTATTCCTTCTTTTCATTCATCCTTTCCTGCTTAATTTCTCTTTCTCTTTTCATATCTACCTACTATTTCCTTCATTTTTCATTCCTTCATTTATTTGTTTGTTCCTTCCTTCCTTATGTTTTTATTATCATGGAGGGTGTGTGTGTGTGTGTGTGTTTGTGTGTGTGTGTATCTTTTGTATTAGCTGGAAGAACTGACCTTAGTTTAATTTCTTTTAACCAGCTAAAGATTTTGTTATTTGGAGCTTTGTCTTTTTGGGGAGGGGAAGGGATTGTTTTTCATTGGGTGTGAAATGCTGTTGGCAGCAGTATGTAAGAAGAAAAGTTTCAATTGAATTTTAGTCAACGTTTCTCTGTACAAGAATGCACAAAGTTCAAAGACTGGACATATGTAAACAACAACAGTAACAACAAACCCCTCGATTTCTTATAACAATCATTACTTGTTTTGTATTTTTAAAAATTGTCTTGAATTTAGTTGCATTTGAGAGCCATATGTATCTTATTTTCTGTTGTTTTCAGAAAGGTGTTTGCTTTGTGTTTTATATTTATATCTCCACTTTGGAAAAAATCTTTTGTCTGGTACTTGGTATAGAAGTGAGATTTCTCTATTCTCAGATGCATTTGTATGAACAAAATCCAATCAACCTATAGAAGGACCTGGGATGCAGAGGTTCTCAGAATGGAGACCAGGAAAAGGCACCCACATATAGGAACTCAGAGTGATAGCACAATTTCCTGGGCTTTATGCCTCCATACTTCGCACCTCAGTATTCTTATCTGTTAAAATGAGGAGAGTAATCTCTTCCCTACCTATCTTGACGAGACAGTGCATATGGAATTGCTTTATAACTGTAAAGCATTGTGAATTTTTTTCAGTGTTATCATGATCATAATCATTGATTTTTTGGTCTTTGAAAACAAGAATGATACATTACTAATATATTATTATATAATGTATTCTGTAATATATTATAATATATTGTGCACATATTAGTTAATACTAAATTTAAATGAGAGTATCAATACTTCCCTCCTTTTCTGTCCTCTTCTAAATTTCCTTCTTCGTTCTTCCACATGTTTTTAACGTTCCAATGATGCTCCTATCTTTTTACATTTTTTTTGCATTACTAACACTACTCACACACCCCACCTTCACAACTCTTCTTGCTTTGCTGCTCCCCACCAAAAGAAAATCTTTCCTTGTGATAGCACATGACTTCATGTTGGGCATGGTGCAGTAAAAATGACATTGCTCCAGACCCTGATCTCAAAAAATTTACAATATAAAGTAGGAATCAAAGAGGTGCGCTGTGAATAATAGAATAGGGAACCAAGAATTGAGAGAAGCATGCGTTTAAAGCATCTAGAGACCAAAGTTAAGGCAATTATTGGTATAGCGGATAGAGTACTGGTTTTGTCATTAGGAAGGCTGGAGTTCAAATCTAGCCTCAGATACTAGCTGTGTCTTGCTAGCTGTGTGTCACTGGGCAAATAACTTGACTAGTTTCAGTCTTAGTTTCCCTATCTATAAAATGGGAATAATAATATAACCTCTTTCACTGGGTTTTTGTAAAGGTCAGAGAAGATAATATAAATAACGTGCTTTGTAAACCTTAAAGTGCTACAGCAAGGTTTATTATTTTTGCTGAGGCTAAGGTTCAAGGCTAAATATATAAACAAGGGTTGAGATAGCTGTGAAAATGTCATGTCCAGGTAGCCTGAGGTAACCAGAATAGCGATGGACCTTGTAATATAAAAGCAGTTCAAGGAGTTGTGGATGTTTAGCTTACAGAACAGATTCTGAGAGGACTAAGAGAAGGCTCGGGAGGTACAGGGACAGCTTTAAGTAATGCCATTTCTGTCGTGTGGATTAGACTTGTTATGCTGAAAGCCAAAAGGCTGAACTAGGAGCAATGAGAAGAAACTGCAAGAGAAGTAGACTAGCAATCTAGGCAAGTAAAAACTTCCTAGGAATTAGAATTATCCAGAAATGGAATGCCCACTTTAAGGAGACAGTGAGGTCTTCTGAGTAGAAGGAAAATGAGTACTTAAGGGATGCTGGCAGAGAGAATTCTTAACCAGGCAGGGTTTGAAGGGCATGGAACCCAATGTCTTTCCCACTCTGAAATTCTGCCATTCTATAGAAACTGTTGACTCTTTAGTAAATTCCAGAAAAATTTCCCAAAGCAGAATTTTAGGTGCACACTAAAGGTGCACACTAAAATTGGCACCAACAAACAATCAGTAAATATCTATGAAACCTTTACTCTGTTCCAGGCACTGTGCTAGGAGCTAGGGATGTTCATGCAAAGAAAGAAACAGTTCTATTCATAAGGAAACTAAAACCTAGTGGGGAAAACAATGCCTGGATTTAGTTAATTAATTGGTATTAAATTAAATGAAACAAGAATAAATGAAATCAACTATTCAGTTCAGTAAAGGTGCAGTGGTTTGCAGCCTGTGTAGACTTGGTCTAAAATGCAAGCCATAGGAGAGGGGTATGTGAGCTCCAGAGTGTCCTGGAGCCAGCTTCTATCATTGGAAAGCGAGTTGTTGAATTTCCATTATATTTGTACTTTCGAAACAGACAAACACTACATATCAGGGTGTAATTTATTGTTTTCTTGATTGTCAAGACTTAAGAAATTGATGGGAAAACACAACAATGCAGATTAAATGTAAAAGTGAGCTGTGTGAACATTTCCCACCCCCCTCACCCTCCCCCCAGAGCCAGTTGTTAAACATTTAACAACAGGCTTCTGGAGAGGAAGAGATAGGAGTGAGCTGGGCTCTCATAAGTAACAATGTGGTGAGGGGAAGGGTTTGGGCAGGCTTGAGAGTGGGCATCCTATCTGCACAGAAGCAAAACCAGTTATCTGTTCTTCTGCAAATCTTCTGCAACGCTGACCTCCAGGACTTTCATCCTGTCTTCCTTTCTCTGTCCCTAATGTAATATGCATACCTGTAAGTCTATCTATGTAGAAGGGTCCAGCCACATCTAATATGATTATACTGCATCAGGCCCTGTATCTGAATTCAAGCGTAGGCATAATGTGGTTAAAAACAGGAATACGTGTGTGTGAAGCCATTTGCTTTCACGTGAAGAGAATCATTTTTCATCTGGCTGATGCACAGAAACGGAACACGACCAATAACATGCTGTTAATGCAAAAAGAATTGAGCTTTATTCTTCATAACTTGGAGCCCTTGTATCTCATAGGATCACCCCCTGCCCTTCTCAGCAGCCTGCATGTGTGACAGAAAGGTAAATTAGAGAAGGATCTGACACACAAGAGCCTGTGTGTGTCTTGCCAGAAAAGACACATTCCATTCACATTATTATTTTTTTTTAATAAGAAAGGGATTTCAAATGAATTCATTGTGAGTAGTGACTTTTAATAGTGATTTTACAGATCTTCAAGATGTCCTTGTTCATTTTCTTTGATTATGCTTTGATTTAAAATTCTGGGCTCATTAGGTGCCATAGAAAGAAATCTTTACATAATTTACCAGCTCCTTTATATGAAGATTTTAATAAAAGGAGTATACCTTTAAATCGAGTCACAAAGGCATGTGACACCTTTGAAGGAGAAACTTACATTCCCAAACACAATAAACAGTCTTTTATTACTATGTTAATTTGGAAAGCAGGTCATGGGAAATTAAATTGCTTAAAATAGGTCACCAATTATAACTCCGCATTCTATTAAAATCAGAGCATCTCTGAAATCTTTATTAGTTTATTTTAATTAAAGGCAAAAAATATTCAGAGTTAAATTATTGCCAGTTTTATGTTTTGCAGTGCTGTGGACACACTTCTTTTATTATGCAGTGTAAAATACTGTGGATCATGTTCAATTATGATGCCTCGATCACTCTTGGTCTCGTTGCCCAGAAGTCTACAGAAATCATTTTGTAATTTAAACCCCAGCAGGAGAGACCAGAAATGAATGATTAAAAAAAAGCCAACAAGTTAAATCATTATTCATAATAAAAGTAGAGAAAAAGTTTCAGCTATTTGAAAAATACTGTTAATCTTAACTAAGTACAGTGCATAAAATCCTTGAATGGAATTAGCTCCACAGTTCCAGATTGAAGTATGTATGATCAAGTTGACATTAATGGCTTAATATCTTTCTCTTAGAAGAGACTTGGATCAGGTTCTCATTGGACAGAACCAAAGAGATGGAAAGGCCATGAAGTCCATCCAGCCCTCAGCTGGAATAAAAAAAAAATACAGTTCTTGACTTGAATAAAAAACACTCCTCTATAACCTTTTCAATAAATGATTATCTGTCCTTTATTGATCATATTTCTTTTAGGGTTTGGTAGGGAAGAACTTGAGAGGCCTTCTCAGTTCAAATGCACATATGATATAGCAGAAAGTTGAAACATAGGACCTGGGTTTGAATCCCAGCACTATTGCTTACTACCTGGGTGGCCTTTTATCATTTTATCTCCTGGGACCTAAATTCGTCATCTGTAAAATGAAAGGACTGGATTAGAAGTCCCCAGAGGTCCCTTCCAACTCTATATCTGTGATCCAATGAAATGCCTCACACTTGAAGGGAGATTTGTTGATCATTATTAATATGTGACTACACTAAAAGTCCCAGAATGACCTAGAAACCCCTGAGATAAATTTGCATCTGGCTCTATTTGACACCTGCTCTTGGTATAGAAGGGAGGCTTTTATCCCATAGGGATCACTGGAGGTACCAACTTTAGACATAGACTTTCATGGACTTTTCCTCCTTTCCCCACAACCATTTACCCCAGCTTATTTTATCCTTGGCTTCCAAAAGTGGAAGTTGAGGATGTCGCAAAAGTGTCTATAGAAAATTGCATTTGGGGAAAAAAGTAATTGTATATTGATTGAGGAATGGTCAAACTATTATGGTACATGAATGTAATGTTAATATGGTATCAGAAACGATGAAGATGATTAATACAGAGAAGCCTGGGAAGACTTAAATGAACTGATACAAAATGTTATAAGAAGAACCATCAAAATAATATGCACAATGAGTACAACGATGCAAATGGAAAGTACAACAAAATTATTGAAAATGAATCCTTTGGAGTGATAATGACCAAATTTGTTCCCAAAGATGAGCTATGAGAATGCAACTCACTTCCATCTTTGCAGAAGTGGTAGAGTATGGGTATGGAACACTACCTATGATGTCAGACATGGTTGATGTTTTAGTTACTTTATAAACTGTTTTTTATCTTTTGTATTCTTTGTTACAAGGCATGGGTCTCTTACAGGGGGAGGGGGATGTAGGTAGGGGTGTGTAGAGGGAGAGGAAATGTGGATAAGGTAAAAACAAAATTATCAATAAAAATGTAAATGCTACTTTTAAGTGAGTGAGAGCAACGAGTCACTCATGTAAACTGAGCTTAAATCCATGAATTGCAGTGAGTTAGATGAGGCATTTTCCAATAAAGACACCCCTTATATAGTCTAACATGACCCGTAGAGCCCTGTTGATAGTGTTATTGCAAAAAAAATCATTTTGTACTTGATTTTGAACAAAAAGACACTTTTCCAAATGGGCTATTTGCTGTCAGTATTACCCTATTTTTATTGCAATTTACCTATGCCATTGCAATCTCAAGTTAAAAGCATGCTAAAGTAAGTGCTACTTTTTTTTTTAAACTTGTTCTTAGAATAAAATCACTCTTGGTAGTGATACATTTTATTACTGATCACACAGTTACCTTTAGATTATTATGGAAAACCAGGCAAACACTATACACACACACATGCATACACATATATATACACATGCACACATACCTATATACCTATACACATATATGTATGTGTATATATGTGTGTTGTGTGCACACGCATCTATGTATATCCATGTGTAGATTGAAGTATGCCAATGCTGCATGGGAGTGATGTGAGGTAAAACAGAAGGAGAGTGCAAAGCAATAAAATTATTTTTGTGAGAAGCTACCTCATTAATTCAGTTAATGAAGACGAAACAAACTAAGGTCTTTCTAGCTACATTTCTCTTAAAATGGAGGCAGACTCAGTTTTTAGTTATAACATAATACCTGTAATTCTCAGCAAAATCTTATATTTGCTTATTTGCTTAAAACCTCTCCTCTTTGTTGATCCTAAGCACACATGATTCCTAGAGGAAGAAAGCACCTTTTGGCTCAAGGCTGCTTCTAGGCATCCTCAGAATAACTGACTGAAAAATGAAAAACTAAGTTGAGTAGTTTTTAATCTATAAGGCACCAAACGGACATGAGTGCTTTGGTTATTGTTATTTTAATTCACTTAACTATTTAATGGACTATCTCAAGCACCTGAACATCAAATAGACAAATATAGAGGTTTGAATCCAGCTACAGAGAGGCTGCATGGAGGAGCAATGGAATATACGCTGGAATGGGACTTGGGACACCTGACTCCTAGTCTTGGCTCTACCACTAATGAGGTGAACTTAGGCTAAGCCTGTCATTGTGACTTGATTTCTTCTTTTCTATAGTGGAAATACCTCACACGATTGCTGTGAGGATTGAGTAAATAACACGTGTAAAACAATGTCTGAAAACCACAAAGACCTCAGTACATTAATGAATCAGCTAAGGTTGGGGAGTTAAGCCTTATCTCAACTAATGCAAGTTAATGGCTAACTAAGACTTAGTTATCATGGTCAGTCTTATTTTCTAGAATATAGGAAAGAACCGGTGTGTATATAACATACATACATATATATTTGTACATGTGTACATATATGTATACACAGGTTCAAAAGTGTGACTTTTGGATAGTGTGATATTGCAAGAGAATACACAACAAATATTAAAGTAGGGACAAGAAGTCTTTTGACTCTGTTCATCTAGTCAAATTTCATGGATATGTATAGCCAGCCTGATACGTAAAAATCTAAATTTATAAATTAGACACATTAAAGAGTGATTTTTTTACAAAATGATTCCACATAAGATCCCTATTGTGCAACCAAAAATAGAATTTTATTTTCCAAAATCCACTCTACTGCTATTTTCCAGACACATATGTATCATGTAAATCAAGGTTCCCTTGCCCCCTTATACGTGACATGGCTCATAGATTTGGAACTTCAAGGGACCTACAGACCATTCCGTCCAATCCCCTCATTTTATATATGCAGAAACTGAGGTTATGTGACTTGCCCAACATGGCAACAGGTAGTGTCAGGTCCTATGATTTCAAGTTTAAGGGTCAAAGTTTGGCACTCTTTTCCCTTCACTTTTGCCTTGGATTGCTTCAGCTTGGGTCCTTTTCAACTGGAAGCTTTTAGTTATGTGCCACATAAGCACTCTTAAGTTTGGGTTCCCTTCCCTTTAGACTCTGAATGTACTTGTGGGACAGTGAATCCCAGACTCTGGTGAGAATATTGTTGTACTTTGGACCTTGCTGTATCTTTTCAATAAACGTCTCTTTGAAAAACTAATCAATATTAATTGCTTAATTGATTTGGGGGACACATTGACTAGTTACTTAATATTAGGTTACACTGGGTGGGGGACCAAGTATTAGTATTAGAAATAAACACTAACCCCTCAGGGTTACCTCTGAAAACCTTGAGGAGAGAAGTTGTCAGTCATACTTTAGAGACCCAATCTGACTGTCCAGTGGGATTTGGAAGAGTGAGTCCAAACCTGCAAAACCAACTGATACAGTGACTTCTAATAGAGTAAACAACATGTAGCACCAGAGTCCCCAACCTCTACTAAAAGTATCCTAGGATCATAGATTTTGAAGGAACTTCAGATATCTAATATACAACCTTCATTTTACAGATGAAAAAACCAGAACTTAGATCCATAAAGCAAAGCGTCCAGAGTCTCATAGGTAGGTAGTAAGGGATGAAGTCGAGGTTTGCACCCATGTTCTCTGATTCCAAATCCGGTGGTCACTCATTAAATGTCAATCATCAATATCCTTCATTACCTTTAATCTGGGTTCAGGTGCATCTCAATATTGTTTTAATTTGCATTGTTGTTGGTATAACGGGCATGTATAGAGCATGCACAGGGATTCCCTGCCACCAGACCAAAACCTGTGCTTAACTCTTCACTGGAGATAGGGAGTTATATTTTGAAATGATGAAGCTGTCAGTCCTTTCCCTGGCCACGGATCTGGAAAAGTTCGTAACTCGGTGGATCTTTAAAAAGGGAGTGACTGCCTCTCTTCCTCTCTCTTCCTTCTGTCCTTTGGGTAGCTTCCTGTAACTCTGAGACTTCCAATGAGGACCAAAGAGGACTACCCCTTCTCTACCCTGGCCACATGGTGGCATTTTTATATTATTCTCTTGGTAATACTTTCTTTGTTCTGAATCACTTTATACAAGCCTTCCTATGTATTTCTCTAATACCCATTTCCCCCCTTATTTGTTTCTTCTATGTACATTTGCCATCTTAACTTGGGAGTCCTCGATGGTACAACTGCTTAAAGTTCCAGGCCCTCTTTCAGACACTTACTAGCTATATGACCCGGGGCGAGTAACCTACCTTCTGTTTGCCTCAGTTTCCTCAGCTGTAAAGTGGGGATAATAATGATAGAATCTGCTTCACTGGGTTACTGTGAGGGTAAAATGACACACTTGTAACACGCTTAGCACATAGTAGGTACTTAATGTCAGCCCTGCTGACTTTTGATAAGAATCTAAAAGAAAAGCTCTTCCCTGGTTTTCAAAGGTTGCCCATTTACATTGGGGCCTTTGGTCAGGGAGCAATGACCACAGAATCATAGCTCTTGATCTGGAGAGTACCCAAGACATCACACCATTCAGCTCTTTCATTTTATAGAGGGGGCAAAGTGAGGCCCAGAGAATTGGAAGCCACTTGCCCAAAATCAGATCAGATTCTCCCTTCAGCACTGGTATACTGCTTACTGGGAATTATGAGGAGGAACTTAACTACCCAAATTTGGGTTTAGGGTATTTGGAAATTCCAGTGATGTGAGTTGTTTCGGACTGGAGGTTTCCCCATCAGGATCTGGTTTTTACAAAAGAATACAAGGGAGTTTCATTTTCTTTGGGGACTTAATACTTTTTTAAATATACAAACTATATTAATCTGCATTCTGATTTTTACAATCTGCTTATAGTTAGGGAGAATAGTGTAAGAGGAGGTTAAGAAGACATAGACCTGGGACTCAGAAGACCAAAATCCCAGTTTCAGTTCTTCCGTTTACCAGCTGTGTAAACTCAGGCAATTCAAAACTCTTCTCAACAACACTGTTTCCTTCCCCTCTGTCCCCTCTGTTTTCTCATCCATCAAATGGAAATAATCATTGTTGCCTGGCTTCTCTTTTGGGGATGTTGTGAGCACCAACTGAGATAATAGATGTGAAAGTTTTGTGAAAAGTACTTTATAAAACAGATGCATTATCAAATGACATTATCAGGCAGTTTGGGAAAACGGCATTTTTTTTAGCCCTTTTCTCCAAATACATTAATATATAGAATCAGATGCTTTGAGAGCATAGGTGAAAAGGTCCCTCTTCAGCATAATTTCCTGTTAAAAGTCTGTGATCATAAACACTTGGAAAGGGAGTTCACCAGACATAGAAGTAGATAGGAGTCATGATTACTTATGAGAGAGATTACAATTTCTGGGCCTAGAGTCAGGACAAAGTGAGTTTGAATTCAGCCTCAGACACTAACTAGCTTTGTGACTCTGGGAAAGTCACTTAACTTCTGTTGGTCCCAGTTTCCTCAACTGCAATAGGTAAATTCTAATAGCACCTATCTTAAAGGTTGTAAAAATCAAATGAAATAATATCTAAAAGCACTTAACAGAATGCCTGGCACACAGTGACCACTATATAAATGCTTATTCCTTCCCTTCTGTCTTTCTTCTTCCTTTACCTTCCCTTTTTTCTTCTCCTTCCTGATTCTCTTCTCTTCCCTTCCCCCTTTCCAATATATTCAGTCTCACCATATTTCCCAGAAAGGATATTTCTGGTTCAGTGGTGAAAATTGGCCTGGAATTCATTTACGCCTGGGCAGCAAGTGGATTCCCTTTCTGGTCACCTCTTTGGCACTAATGTTATCTCTGGGCCCTGCTGCTTCAGGAAGTAGTCACTTTGTTGTTCATTCTCATAGCCAGTCTCAGGAATCATACCCTCGATCCAAAAACACCCTCCAGGGTCAGCGAGAATCTTTCACTCAGGTATCATGGAAGGAGAGTTTGTGCTGCTTTTCCTTTTCCCATCAAATAGGGTGGTAAGAGACTAGAAAGGGTGGCACCCTTTCTGGTGGTAGTGGTAGTGATGGGATGGATTAGGGTGTGGTATTTTATATTTTGAGAATAATGTAATAAGTTTGAATTAAAGATTATATGAATATGTAAGTATATGTACAAAGATACGTACATACATGTAGCATGTATAAATACACATACCACGGACAGACACATTATCCCAGGCTCAGCTAATTCTTGACACTGGGAGCAGTATTCCTGACATCATGAATTCTAGTTACAGCGAAAACAGATTACACCATTTTTGCAGGGGTGAAATATGTATTTGCAGGGAAAGCAATCTGATTTTCCTCCCCTTGCTACAGAAGCACGTGCAAGCGCGTAGCAGAGGGGGAAAGATTGGATATTCAAATCTTTTGCCTCAGCAGCACAAATGTCTCGGTTCGGTCTGGCGGAAAATATTGTGATAGGAAATTCAGGCTGCAAATGTAACCCTGTAGAGCTGTCTGTCAGTTCATTTGCAAAAGAAAAAATGTAGATGCTTCCACCCCCACCCCCAACCCCCATCCTTTGCATCCTGAGCTTTTTCCAGCCAGTTTTGAACGGTGAGAAATCAGACATAACTAAACCCCCAAGATGAAAGTGTAAAGCGCTAAAATGCAAACACATCAAGAGAATATCAGTTTGTTTATTTGAGGGAGAGGGAAGAGGACGAAAAGAAAGCAGACCTTTAATATATTTTATAGTAAAGGAAATTTGGAGGTGGACGCATCTGCACTGTCTGCCATAGAGACTAATTCTGCCCCAGCCAGCATTTCTCTCTAAATCATCTTAACTTTCTGCCCTGCCCATTCCTTGACTGGAATGGTTTAAGCATCCACGTACCAGGATGCATTTTTCAGTGACCACTTCAGCCCATCATCTGGACCCTGCGTGTCCCATGGCAAGTCACTGGAGAGGGCTCTTAAAGGCAAAAGACATCAAAACAATCCCATAAAACACCACCTCCACCACCATCGCTCTCTGCCCTTCCCCTCAACCCCAATACCCTTCTTACAGACTAGGAATTCGGAGTCAAAAAGAGAGATTGGCAAACCTCGGGGCTTCCATGCAAATGTGGCCCCTTAGCTCCCCCTACTACAACCCATCTAAGCACTGGGGAGTTTCCTATGAGAAAATTCATCTACAAGTCCATTGGCGTGAGCCTTTCAGAGGCTCTTTCCTTATTGCCATTGTTGTTATTTGGCTTCCATACCCAAATCTAGTTGTATCGCACCACAGCGGGTCCATTTGCCCTATGATTTCAGGTGTGCTACGATTTAAGGCATCTCGGAGGCAATATGCCGGTGCATAAGGCGGGGGTAACGAGAAAGATTTTGTGAAGACCCAAGGTCTCCTGAGATTTTCCTGGGGCCGGAAAAGAGATAAGAGAAAAGCAAAAATGGTTTCATTCTATGCAGGAATCTTTAATGAGACCCGAGAACTCAATTTTCTCTCCTCTCCTTCCCCCCCCCCCCTTCCCTCTTTTTCTCTTCTTTGACTCCTCCTCTCCCAAACCTCGATATCAGTCTAAACAATTGTTTTCATCTTCTTTTTGCAAAAATATTCCCTACCAAGAATAGAGCCTGGTTTTCTTTTCTAACCACGTGAACTTCAGTTTATTTTTATTTGCATCTTGTTTATTTAATGGCTCAGTTTAAAGGGGAATTTCAAGTGAACCAGGGATTTAAAGTAGTCCCCCCTCATAGGAGAGACAGAAAACGTGGATATTTTTTGCTCAGGGAACGTTTCCTGACCTCACTTCTGAACGTATCACCAGGCAGGCCATTTCTGAAGCAAGCAGAACATGTCCTATCAAGTCTCTTGGCTAAATTCATTTTTCTCTTGAATGTCGAGTTGTGAAGAAAAATGGAAGTCTAGAACAGATGGAGCAAGAGACACCCAGTACTGAACTTCAGCCCCAGACCCCAGTGATTCTAACCCCGCCCCACCCCCACCCCCCTTAGGGAACTCAGAAGGCCGGGGAAAGAATTGAGAATATATGAATTATTTGTTTGTTAACTCTTACTCTTTGGCTGTGTGTAGAATGCCAAAACACAAATGAAAAGAAAAATGTGAAACAATTGCAAATACCTGGATGCTATGTTGTATAGCTCAACGATCCAAGTTGCAAAACATTTCACTTTTGATCCAGATGGCTTGCAGCAAGTATCACTTAAAATGCAATTTGTGACCTTATATTGACCTGGCAGTCTCATTACATCAACATTTCCCAGCAGACCATGGAAATCCCTTTATTGTCTGGTCACTGGATAGACTTTAGGAGAGGAATGGACCATTTGAGCTGTTGCTCTGTGGTTTCATCTCATACAGCTTCTCTCAAAGGTTAGGTAATAATTGGCAGAGATAAAGCTAGGCATTTTTTACTGCCACTCTCTTCACCCTCAGTCAACATCTCACAAGGAGTCAAGGCTACCTTTTGGACTATGTCCAATTTTCCACTAGATTATTGTGGGGGGAAAAGCCCAGGACTGGGAAACAAGGAAACCTGGGTTGTAGGTCCAACTCTACCCCTAATTTGCAACATGACTTTGGGTGAGTCACTTCCTTCCCTGGCCCTCAGCTTCCTTCCCCGACAAATGGAGATCATAATGCTGACCTAATCTACATTACAGTTATGCTGTAAGGATCAAATGATGTAGCCCTTTAAAGGTACTCTGTAGAGTTGTATAGAACTGCCGAGGTGCCGGCTGCTGCTAGTGTTCTTATTAATAGCTACAAGTGAAAGGGAGAGGATGCAAATTTAGGGGTTGGAAGAAAGAACTTTCAGTCCTTCTACCTCTGTTGGAAACCAGATGCTGCGGCTTGAGTTTGTATTCTAAAGCAACTAATAACCCAGAAAGTTCTGTGTTTTGAACTCTTAGCCCTGCTGGCAACCAGTGAGAGTTATTTGGAGAAATGTCATTAGTAAAAGATACATGGGAATAGCTCCTAAACCATAAGATTTTTTTCCTCTAAATTCTGAATAAGGTTGTGTAATTTGTTTGAACCAAATCCACTAAAATGTAACTGAGCATTTTAGCACTTAAGGTTAAGCTCAACCCTGCTCAAGTGCTCCCTCCTCCAGGAAGCCTGCTCTGATTGAGCCCGCCTCACCTAATTTCACTTTTTACTTCTTGTCCTTTGTGCATCGCTGGGTTCAGACTGAACTACTTTCATTTTTTACCTGTCTATGTATTTGTAAAGTCCTTACGTCTTTATTCACACCCGGGTTTGTGCCTTCTCTCTTCAGCCAGCCCGGCGGTTTTGCTCGGCTATAGGGCTATAGACGGAGCCTTCTCTGCCTTTTGTCTGTCCTCTCCCGATGGGGCTGGGCCCTCAGCTCGTGATGTTTAACAAACTCGGAAATAGCAAACCGACGCCGAGCTGAAAGAAACTTCATCTTTGAGGAATAAACCTTGGGTAGTGGGGTTTTTTTTTCTTCAGTCTCCCAAGAATTTTGCCTGACATTAGCCAAAGGGGCAGAAACATGATTGGAACTATATGGGACCACCTATTAAGTGTTGAAACGGGTTCATTCAGTCAGTTTAGTCAATGGAATGATTGTTATCATAGTCTTATTAAACTGAGTGAATCAACCATTCGGTTATCTTGGAGATGCTGTTTGCTTCCATCGAACTGAGAGAAACGTTTTAAAGTGCGAAATTTTGGGGGGAAGATGATGGACACTGCGGCTTTTCGGGGAGACTTATTCTAATAAGTAGAGCCAGGTGGTCTCAGTGAGAAGATCCCCCTCAAGGAGGACGGCAGAGATTTTTAAAGAGGAGCGGAAGCTAAACTAGCGGAGAAAAGAAGGGGAGGGCGAGCATTCAGAGGAGAGGGAGTGGCCTGCCCGCTTCTTCCTTTGAGGAATGAAGGCTGGGGCCAGGTAAAATGAAATTCTACCTGTACGACCAGCCATGAAAGCCTTTAGTTGGTTTCCTACAGTCTCCAGTATGGGTCGTCCCTATGTGTGGTGCATTAGCTAAGTTAATTACAACAGCACAGAGGCTCACTGCAAATTGTTCCCAGTTAAAACTGAGAATTCACTGGAACAAGGAGTGCTAATTATATTCCACTTGTTACTGCTGCGTCTTGTTAATATTCCAGCAGCTGCTTCAGCAAGATAATGATGGTTCCAGCAGAAATTACTGAACAAATAGATTTTTAAATCAGTAACAACATATTTACCAGAATGTTTTTTTCCTTCATACACAAAGTTAAGCCCTGCCAGAGTCAAGCATTCATATTCACTGAAAAGTAGAGATAAAAAAAAAAATCAACACTGCCATTATTGTGATAATTTAACACACTTAAAGAAATGAATCCAGGGACTCTGACTGATGCAGTAAGTCTCCCATCTCCAGAATGAGCGTGTAGATACAATCCTCTGCTCAGATTTAGTTCTTTATAAGCTGAACTGTTTCTCCCTCATCTTTATGGTCTATTTTGGATTAATTGTGTTGTATTGTAAAAGATGACATCTAGACATACAGTCTGCTGATACGGGATTGTTTTAATGCTGCATGCTTGAAATTCTATTACCATTTCCCTTTGTCAAGGCTATTGCAATTGGTTGCTGTCTTGCTGTGCAAACAGATTTAAAAATTGCTGTTATGACAATGAAGCTTTTTCGTACCTTCTAATGTTAGATAAAATGATGCAGGAATAACAGTTACCAAAACAACAGGACTCTCAGATTGGGGACTGGATAAACCCCTTTCAGTGACGTGCATGGAAACGGGTTTGGTTGTGAAAGCCATTGGAACAAAGGAATGCAAGCTGTCATTTTAATTTCCTGTAATTATTTCGGTTGTTTCCCACAGAAATGATGAAATCTTTATTCCTCTAGGTTTTAGTTATCATATTTTCTCACCTAATGCCCACTGCTGCCTCTAAAGATGCAAACGTGTTTTTAAAACAACTGGTTGAGTAAGTGGTACTCTGAACTCAATCATTTTCTTTTCGTCAGATAGGGTTATGTGTTTAGATACAGCCTGGGACTGAGGATGGGAAAAGTAAAGGTTTAGAAAAAAAAATGTCTCCAGTATTTGTGATATCTCTGTTCTTAATTTGGAATATGGGTCACAAAATTATAGAAATCATACAAATTAAAATTATGATAATAAATGGTTTACTATTTAAACAAAATTATGGCTACCAATGGTTGTTTTTGTAAACACACACACCAACACATGAAGACATTTACTTACCCAGTTACTATTAATTAATAGTAATAGTAATAACTGAATGC
Source organism: Pseudocheirus occidentalis (assembly GCA_028646575.1). Classification (NCBI taxonomy): domain Eukaryota; kingdom Metazoa; phylum Chordata; class Mammalia; order Diprotodontia; family Pseudocheiridae; genus Pseudocheirus; species Pseudocheirus occidentalis. Next base: position 121,823,785 of record CM053595.1, read on the forward strand.
CCTTAAGCAAATTGATTCACATCCCTGGACTTCAGTTTTTTTATCTGTAAAATGAGTTGATTGAACTGGATGATCTCCTACCCAACTCCCTTCTAGTTCTTAGATAGGAGCATGATAGTGGACCTAGATGACCTGAGTTCAAATCTTCCCTCTGGTACTACCTTTCTGACCTTAGGAAAGTCATTTAACATTTCTAGCCCTCAATTTCCTTATCTTTAAAATGAAAAGATAGGATTTGATGGCTCTTGAGGTCCCTTCCAGCTCAAGACATATTAATCCAATAAGGATATCACTATTTATCACTGGTATTTATCACTGGTTAGACAAAGTTGACATTCGTCAGATACATCTTGAACTTTAGCTACAACATAAGCAATAATCAGTATTTAAGGTTTGCAAAGAAGTTTCTCACAACAACACTAAGAAGCAGAGAATGTTAATATTCATTGGACCAAAGATTTAGAGATAGAAAATACTTTATAGATTTTTCTTGTCCAACTCTCTCATTTTATGGATGAGGAACTTGAACTCAGAGGGTCACAGTGATTTCTTTGTGATTATCAAGGTAATAAATAACTGAGGTGGGATTTCAACCCAGGGCTACTGACTCCAAGTTCAACATTCTAACCACTGCACCATACTACCTTCTGTATTTTATTATGTATGTACATGCAATATTTTATTATATGCTACATATATTATATTACATATTATATCATATACATCTCTGCCAAAATAGATTTTTGTTTATTTGAATAGTTATATCTCCAGAGGCATATTTCTAAACTTGTGGAAATCTTGATGAACTAAGCTAGCTATAGTTTAGCAAAAATGAAATTATGACAACAATGAGATTTTAAATGTTAAAAATTCTCCAGGTCAAGGACTTCACATATTTCTTCCATTTATGTGCTATCATCATTACAAACAATTAATAAATATTAAATGTTATTAAATATAATAGTAATCATGATCACCCAGGCAATTATATTATCCAGCCAATGTTGACATTGTTATCACTTTTATCTAAATATGGAACAGTCAGAAAGACTCCACATTTTCTTTGCTAGAATTTCTACTCCATCAAAATCTTATCATTTCCGCAAGCCTAAAACTTCCAGGCATTCTGGGAGGGATTCCTCTCTTAGAATGTCTTACATTTTTCATGAACAGACTAGTTGGGGGATGCAGAAACAAATAATTTGTGTCACACACATGTGTATATATGCATATATTTATGTGTGTATACACATACATATGTGTATATACAAATATATATTATTTGTGTAACTTCTTTGAGTTCTTTGACACAAGCTAAAACACAATACATGATGATATAGATGAAAGAACATAGAGGTGGGAATCAAATAGAGTTGGTTCATAGCTCTGGTGTTACCAACTAGCTGTGTGTCCATGGTTATTTTACTAAGCATCTCTGAACCCTAGTTTCCTCAGTTGTAAAATGGAGACATGCCTGTCTTGTCAGTCTCAGAGTGGTATTTTAATTCTGTAGAAAAAAAAAAAGAATGTGCTTTCCAAAATTAAAAATGTTAGGTAAAAATATGTGGGTTATTCTCCCACCTAAGACAGATATGATGTAGACAATATTGATGTCCTGGACTGGTTTATTCTTGAAAGTGGCTAGCAGGCAGTTCTACTGATTCCTTTAATTTTAATTCACACTTTCTGGACACCCCATATTAGGCCTCATAACAGGATAGAAATGTCTTTTCCCCATAGGACTGAACTGTTAAACTATGTCACTATATATAAAAGTGTTTAATTTTTGAAATTTAAATTTAAATGGTGTGAAATGCTTTTTGATGCAGGCATCTATGAAAAAAATCTTTCCTTTATGATATCAGAAATATTCATTTAAAATTCATTTTTAAATATTCATCATAATAATCATCAGAGATCGTAGGATTCTTGGGAACTTTGAATGTTCACTTAGTCCTGTCCTATTGATGCCAGCAGAAATAGGCCAAAAAATCATTTTAAAAACTAAAATCATTTTAAGGGAGAGATTTGTCATCATCACAACACTTTTCACATTGAATTGATAATCCAACGGGGGTGATAAGCTGTCCTGAATCATTCACTTTTTCACCTAGTCCCGTCTGTGACCAAGGGCAAACACTTGAGATAATAAAATAGAAGATATATTGGGGATATAACAGTTTAGGCTTAGGAGTTGGTCTATCAGTATGAGAAAAGATTTTTTCTCTTTCTTGGGATATCTGAGACAACAAGACTGATCTTAGTAGCACTCTACTCCAATAACTGACCGAATTGGTCTCAGACATTATAGTCAGAATTGAGCTCTCAGAAAGAGTCAATGCAATATGTAGGATTCAATGAAAATCAACAGATATTCCTGAAGTGTCTACTTAAATGGGAAAGGCACTGTGCTTGGCACTAGGGATGCAAAGAAATAAATAAAACCACTTGCTGGGTGCTATAGGAAGTTAAATGGATTGATATCTTTTCCTCATCTTTGGATTTATTATAAAGACACCAAGAGAGGCAATGAGATGGAGAGGTAGTTGATATAGAAAGGTGTTTTTTTTATAAGACCTTTTTTTATAAGACCATCTCAGAGTGCAAATTCAATTTTTTACATTAGGTATATTAAGTTTTATTTCATACCTGCTTTTGAGATTTGTAAACTGAGGCACACAGAGGCTTAATTCCACTATCACCCACCACCACCATCACACTTCCTCACCAAGAGTGACTTGTAACTCATCCTTAGAAACTGCTTTGTTTGCAAATTGGCAAACAAGGCCTTCCCAAAGTGTGAAAGAAGTTTTGTTTTGAGGTGTAAAATAAATCAAGCTAATACAAAAAAAGTGCTTTCTTTGAATTAAAAACCTGTGACTAAGAAAACAATTAAGATAATAGAAAATCCTCAATGGTTTGGCATTCAGGGAAAGTGTTTTTCAAAAAGAAAGATCATTTTAAAATTCACTATTAATTCAATAAAGTATGCTTTTTAAAATTTAACTTCATTTTTTAATCCCTGAATCCATTTTTTCTCTTCAGTTGGGCCGGTCCTGTCAGCCAGGTTACTGTATTTAGTCTCTTAACACAAGCACACACACATTCTCTCTCTCTCTCTCTCTCTCTCTCTCTCTCTCTCTCTCACACACACACACACACACACACACACAAACAGATCTAGTTCCTTACAATAGAGTAGAATTCAGTAAAAGATGAATCTTTCTTTGAGCTCCACCCAGGAATGTGTAACTGTGAGGAAGGTTGTGTCCTCAGTATGAGACAGTTTCAGCTCAAAGCTAGGACTTATGAAGGAGAAATTAAGGTCAGATTACTTAAAAATTTAAGCTAAAATTGAGGCTGCATGACCTTTGAGCTTCCTTTGAACTCAGTATGGGTGGGGCCATTTCCTTTCTCTTAAAGAGAAGATAATTAATGAAATAAAAATTTAAAAGCGCTTTAAAAAGCATTGGTTTTTGGAGTCAGGAAACCTATATTTAGAGCAGTTAGGTGGCACAATGAATAGAGTACTAGCTCTTGAGTCAGGAGAACCCAAATTCAAATCCAACTGCAGACATTTACTAACTGTGTGACCCTGGGCAAGTCACTTAACCTTTTTCACCTCAGTTCCTCATCTGTAAAATGTGGAAAAGGAAATGGCAAACCACTCCAGTATCTTTGCCAAGAAAACCCCCAGTGGTGTCTTTGAGGGTCAGACACGACTGAAATGACTCAAAAACAACAAAACAACCTCAGTCTGGATTCTGACTTTACTACTCACTGCCAATGTGATCTTCTGCAAATCAGTTTTCCTTCAGGATCTCGATTTCTCCATTTGTAAAAGGGCGAAAAATCCTCGCATGGACTTTGCTGTGGAATCATTGTGAGGAACAAGTGAAAAAAAAAACAAAGGTGTTAAAGGTGTTAGTGATTCAAATGAATCCAATCAACATTCATGCAGGGCCAGCTGTCATAGGTGGCAGACAGGGAGCTAGAAAGTGTGGATACAGAGACAGAAGTGAAAACCAGCTCCTGCCCTCAAGGAGCTGATATTCTCTTGAAAACCTTACCATGTATTATAAGTACCACTTAGCGTGATTTTCCTCTCCATTCAAGTCTTCCTTTAGCATCTCATTGTGGGGTAGAGGAGACCTGGGCTCCTCAAAGGCTACAGAGCATGAACTCTGTTGACTCCTCCCAAGCTGAGAAACATTCCAGTTTGGGTCTGCTGGCAGGCTCTGTGTCTGCCATCTAGGGACCAGTCCAATTAAGTTTGAAGAAGTTCCTTACCCTGGACACCAAGGTAACTGTTTTTGGAAGCTGTTAGTTAAGGCATGGGATGGATGTAATTTGTGTCAGTGGAGGGTATCCAGGAAGCACTGACATATTGAAATATCTGGATATTTTCAGGGGGAGGGAAAGCATTTTGTCAACAAAAAGAAATTAAATCACATAGGCTTTTATCTTCCATTCCACTTTGCAAACATGACCAATCTTAAACAGAGTTCTGGGCTTGTGAGATCATAGATATGGAATCAGAGGATCATATAGGAAGAGACCTCAGATGTCATTGAGTTCAAACCCTTCATTTTACATCTGGGGAAACTGAGGTTTATGGCGGTTAGGTGACTTGCCCAAGGCTACACAGGTGATAGACATCAGAGATGGGATTGGAACACAGGCTCTCTGTCTCTAGGACCAATAGTGTTCTTTCCACTATACCACTGACACATTGGTTCATGTAGTGACCCCTCTAGTGCTTCTGATGTGATCTGAGTGTCCAAGAATTATAACTATCCTTCATTTTCTGGACCTCACTACACCCCACTGATCTGAAAGAACCCACCCCCCCAGGTCACATGACACCACTCATCTGATTGCTGGGGTTAGTTCATTCTGACAAGTAGTTAAAAAATGAATTAAAAAGGGTAAAGGGGAGTATGGGACTCCATACTCCCCTTTGGGAGAAAAGGAGCATAGGTACAGGAGACAAGGAATCTATGGTCTAACATAGGCTCAATCACTAATTTGCTAATGTAACCTTGGATATATTAGAGACAATTTTAGAGTTAGAAGACTTAGAAGTCATGTAGTCTAATCCAAATCTAAAGCATAAATCTCTACAGTGTCCTGCAAAAAGTCATAGGGCCTATACTTGAAGGCCTCCATTGAGGAAGATCTCACTACCTCCTGAGGCAACCCATTTTGCTCATGACGGTTTTAATATCACTTCCGTTCATTGCTCTGAGCTCTGTTCTCCAGAGCCAAGCAAGCTCGACTTGACAGCCTTTCAAACATTGGAAAAGGGCCATCAGGATCCTCTCAAATGGTCTGATTTATGTACCTCTCAATATTCTGATCATCTTCCTTGGGAGGCAGCTTCTCAGTGTCTTTACTAAAATCCTTCCTAAAATGGTCAAGAAGGACATATAATACTCCAGATGTGTTTTGACAAGGGCAGAACACAGGAATGATTACTTCCTTTGTTCTCTCATATTGCTATTTAAGATTCTACTGTTGACTTTTGTTAAGCTGAAGTACACTAAGATCTCTAGATGTGTGTGTATGTGAGAGAGAGAGAGAAAGAGAGAGAGAGAGAGAGAGAGAGAGACTGAGACAGAGAGACAGAGACAGAGAGAAAGAAGAAAAAGAGGAGAGAACATAAAGGAGAGAGGAAGAGACAGAGGAAGAAAGAGAGAAGAAGAGAGACAAAGAGGGAGAGGGGGAGAGAGAAGTGTTAGTGCATGTGTAGGTGAAATTGTTTTTTAATGGAAAGAACAGATGGAATATGGGGAAATGTGCCATATTTGGATTCAGAGAACTTAAGTTCATATCCTGTCTCTGCTACTCACAGGCTGTGACACTGCACAGATCACTTAACCTCTCCAGACCTCAGTTTCCTCATCAATAAAATGAGGGGGTTAGACTAGATAGTCTCTAATAATGGTGGCGTTCTTTAATTCTGTGAAGCAGTGATAGCTTGTATCATTGGCCTACCATTACTATATGAGACTGCCAACATGGATTAACATGTAGTCTTTGGCAAGCAACCATGCAAGAAGTAGAATAAAATTTTATTATAATTTGTACTTAGAGGATTTATGAATTTATGGTATGTAGAGAGGAAGCTGTGTTGGATCACTGACCCTAGAGTTCCTGAGTTGAAGATGAAGGGGGCAGAGGCTATGTTACTCTTTCCACACTGGAAAGGTGAGGTAAGCTTGTAGGGAGGGGAGGCGATGTCAGCTCCTCCCTTGTAGAACTCCATAATTTACAGTGGAGAAGAGAGGATGTGCTAGCCCCTCCTCCTAGAGGCTCTGAGTTTATAGAGTGGGCAGAGGAAGCTGTGTTCATTAGCTCTGCCACCCTGAATCTAAGGAGTTTAGGGTGTGGGGAGGGGGAGGGCATGTCAACACCCTCTTTTTTACTACAGAATTTAGGGGCATAATTCACTTTTCTTTCTCTGAGATTTTTTGAAATCCAGACACTTGGGTGTCAAGTCTCTGGAAGAAGGGTTTCTACTCCAGGAGGTCCCAGTCTTGAAACAAGTTTGATGATTGTGAAGCTGGCTCCCCATTGTTCTTGCTCTCATCCCTGATGCATGCACCACAGTGAGGAAATCTACTGAGCAGTGAGGAATCTGACAAAGAATCAGCGCTACTGTAGCCAGGAGCCAACAGCATCCATTGGCCCAGGATATCTTCAAAGAAGCTATTCTAATTACAGCATGCATTTTACACAGTGGTCCACTGGGGGAAAAGCCCCACAATTGCTTATCGGTTTACCATTACAACCTTTTATTAAGTTTTTCTCTTTTTAATTAAAACGGGGAGACAAACCCACATCCTTATCCTATCAGCAATCTTTGCTGGTAAGTCTGTGGCAGCTTTAGTGGACTAAACCCACTTGATTACATGGCTGTGATCTTATGAGGTCTGACAGCTTCATATATTAATATAACACACGCAGATTAGCATGTGTACAGAGGCAATATAGCCTCCTGTCCCAGCATAGCCTACTCATGGGTTCTAAGAAGAACTATTCTCTCCTCTGTTTCATCTTCTAATTTAGGTCTTGTCTATTCTGTAAATGGGAAACAAAGAGGACTCCCCCACCCTCCTTCTACCTTGAATAGATATGCTAGTGGTGCCAGAAAGAGACCTTGGTCTGTATTTCACTAGCATCATTGAAGTTAAATCACATGGCCTTTGCTCAGAGTCATTGCTGGTGCATTTAGGAAGAGGAAACGGGTAGTATCAAGTCCAAGGATATGGCCATACATGAAATACAGCTTTATGAGAGGAGTAGAAGAAGTGGCTGTTGGATGCAAGGTTCAGGGTGCTTTGTCAGTTTGTTAACAACTGAGTTACAGTGAAAGGGCATTGAGTTTGGAGTCATAAGGCATAACTTAAAATCCCTTTTAAAAAAGAATTTTAAAATGTATTTTAAATTCATTTTCTTTCTCTCCCATCTCTTCCTTCTTCTCCATTTCCACTGGTCCAGTCATTCTGGAAAATGATTTATAAGTAACTAGGCCCCCAAAGAAATTAAACTGTGTATATTCTTTGAGCCAGTGATACCACTACTAGGTCTACACCCCAAAGAGATAAAAGAGGAAAAGGAACCATAGGAGAAAAATATTTATAGCTCTCTTATTATAGTGGTGAAGAACTGGAAACTGGGTATGGGACGGTGGGGAATGGTTAAATAAGTTACAGAATGTGAATGTAATGCAGTATTATTGTGCTATAAGGAAAAACAAATTACACAGTTTCAGAAAAAGCTGGGAAGATTCATATGAACTGATGCAGAATGAATTGAACAGAATCAGGAGAACAATTTATACAACACTGTAACGACAAATTGCCTAGAAAGACTTCAGAACTCTCTGATCAATGCAGTCAATCTTGGGACTTCAGACAAGTCTCTTGATTTCCCTGGGTCTCAGCTTCCTCAATTATAAAATGAGGGGATTGAACTAGATGATCTTAAGGGCCCTACCAACTTTAGATCTATGGCACCATGATCCTAGGCAGTAATCTACCTAGGACTGTGCTCTTCATCCTTGAGCCCCATCCTATCTCCACCCTCTCACTCTTGCAGCAAGCTTTCAGTACCTCTTTGGTGCTTTATAGAACAGAGATCCAAATGTTAGCACAGATACACCAATAGGGGGAAGAGAATGCTTAGCACTGTAGTTGGCACTGTCTATCACAACTCTACCAGCATTGTTTGTGGGTGATGAATACTTTAATACTGCACAGATCCAAGCCTTTCTTTCATCAAGGTAGATATTATTTTCAGATCAGTTTTTTTGGCAGCCACAACACTCTGATGGCTTATATTGAACTTGTGGCCCTCTTAAATCCCCAGAACTTCTTCAGAATATCTGCTGTCCAAATTTGGAGAGCATGGAATAGTTTAAGAATCTAGGCTCAAACAAAATATAGAGAGCATTGCAAAATATAAAATAGGTAATTTAATTATATAAAACTTAAAAGGTTTTGTGCAAACAAAACCAATGCAACCAAAATCAGAAAAAGCAGAAAACTAGGAAAAAAGTTATAGCAAGTATCTTTGATATAGACCTCATTTCTCAAATATATAGAGAATTAAGTCAAATTTATGAGAATATAAAATCATTCCCAACCGACAAATGGTCAAAGGATGTGAACAGGCAGTTTTCCAACAAAGAAATCAAAGCTATCTGTAGTCATACAAAAATGTTCTAAACAACTATTGATTAGAGATATGTAAATTAAAACAATGCTGAGGTACTACCTCACATTTATCAGATTGGCTAATACGATGAAAAAGTGAAATGATAAATGTTGGAGGGCCACTAATATACTGTTGGCGGAGTGGTGAACTCTTCCAACCATTCTGGAGAACACTTTGGACCTATGCCCAAAGGGCTATAAAACTGTTCATACTCTTTGATCCTGCAATATCATGGCTAGCTCTGTATTTCAAAGACATCAAAAAAAGAGAAAAGTACAAAAATATTGATAGCAGCTCTTTTTGTGGAGGCTAAGAACTGGAGACTGAAGGAATGTCCATCAGTTGGGGAATGGCTAAACAAGTTGTGGTATATAATTGTGAAAGGATATTATTGTACTATAAGAAATGACAAGCAGGATGATTTAGGAAAACCTGGATTTACATGAAACAACGCAAAGTGAAATGAGCAGAACCAATAGAACATTGTACACAGTAACAGCACTATTGTATAATGATCAATCGTGAATGACTTAGCTACTTTCAGTAATATAATGGTCCAAGACAATCCCAAAGGATTCATGATGAAACAGGTTATCCACCTCCAGAAAAAGAACTGATATTGTCTGAATACAGAATGAAGCATGCTGTTTTTCTTCCTTCCCTCTTTCTTTCTCTTCCTTCCTTCCTTCCTTCCTTCCTTCCTTCCTTCTTCCTTCCTTCTTCCTCTCCTTATCTTCATGAGTTCAAATCTGACCTCAGACACTTACTAGCTGTGTGACCCTGGGCAAGTCACTTAGCCCTGGTTGACTCAGTTCCTCATCTATAAAATGAGCTGGAGAAGGAAAAGGCAAATCACTCCAGTATCTTTGCCAAGAAAACCCTGAAAATGGGTTCAGGAAAAGTAAGACACAGCTGAAATAGTAAGATAGTAAGTAGTAGAGCCAAGATTAGAGAGCCCTGGTCTTCTGAATCTAAATCCAGTCTTCTTTTCATAGTTACTACATCATCATGAATTAACAGCAAACATTTCTATAGCATTATAATATTTACAAAGTGCTTTATAGACATTTTTAAAAGTTGATCCTCACCACAATCCTGTGAGGCAGCTAGATAGTACCGTACTGGGTTTGGTGTCAGAAAGAACTGAGTTCAAATCCATCCTCAGATATTTACCCTGGGTCAGTCACTTAACCTCTGTTTGATTCAGTTACCTCATCATACAAGATTGTAACAACGATAGTATCTTCCTCCCAGGTTTGTGAGGACCAAATGAAATGTCATTTGTAAAGCACTTAACACAGTGCTAGGCACATAGTAATCTATAAGCATTTATCCCTTTCCTCATTATCCCTATCTGATATATGAGGAGACAGAACCTCAAGAAGGTCACATGGTTTGTACAGGCACATGTATCTAGTAAGTGTCTAGGCTGGTCTTCAAACTCACGTCTTCTTAACTCCAGTTCCAGGACTCTTTTCACTCTGCCATATTAACTCTCATGATACCTTGCTTTGGGATCTATCCAGAAAACTGCTCATTCCATTATTTTTAAAATTCAACAAAGTTATTAAGTTTCTGCATTGGCAGATCCTGAGAGTGGATGTTAAAGGAAGAGATACAAAGGTGAATAAGACAGGTGAATAATACGCCTTGTATGAGATTATGTTCTGATGAGGGGAGGGGTGGGTGGTAGGCAGGAAATCAGAGACAAGTATCTTCAGATTTGGTCTTTAAAATAGTAAAATACTGTAAGAATCTGTGGTATATCCATGTGTGCTTTCCCTCCAATAAAGCAGATTCCAGTTTCCCTAGAAGTCTTGGAGAAAAAGACCTGGCAGAAAAAGTCTTCTACCTGTGGTTAACTTGATGATAGACATGTCTGAATTTAAATAGTCTAATTCTCAAATAACAGACCTATTCATCCATGTCTGGAGCCATATCCAATATCAATACATAGATAGGGTCATAGATTTAAAGCTGGAAAGGATCTTAAGGTCATCTAATGCAACTACCTAATTTTGCAGATGAGGAAACTGAAGCCCAGAGAGGAAATGTGACTAGCCATATAAGGGGACATCACATAGCTCACATCCCAAAGAATAGAAATATCCCCAGCTCCCTATGCTAGGGCCTTTTTTCCCACCAGCAATGACTAGGAGATATATGTGGCTTTGTCTCTGTGCCCATGTAAATGAGATTTTTAGTAACAGCCTCTCTTTGCAAAAATTCACCTATATTTAGCAATTGGTATAATGCACATTCATAATAAGAGTTGTAATAGCTGCCCACCTCTAGCTGACAAACTTTATAAAGCATTCTCAGTCTTGCTGGAGAAATGATTAGTGCCCAGCTGACAAACCAAATGAACATTACATTGGCCTTATGAGGAATAACAGACAAACCTTTTAATATATGAGCTCTCAGAAAGTCCCAGCCCAGAGTCCAAGTGAATAATGGTTATGCCCCAAGTAACACACCAGGGTCATAAACAGTCAATCTTCACCAAGAGAAGAATGAAATATTGGTTGATACCATTTTTAATAAAGAGAATAAATTAGGTTTTAAATATCATGGTGCATCTTTAAACTGGGTAGGACCCAGACTTGCATGCCAATTAGCAAGTGAATAAGAGTGACAGGGGTCATCGGCCAGTAATTACCTCCCAGTCCACTTTGCATGATACTGGGCATTGTGTCCACCCCAGGACCTAGCAATCTGGCCACCTGCTTAGGATAGCTGTGTAGATAACCAGCTTTGTCTGCTGAATTAAAATGGTGGCTTTAATCTCGTCATTAATTCCTAATTCCACTGGTTCAATCAGTCACATGATGAACAATGCTTTATTCCGTGCCCGTATTTGCTCTTTTTTTTAATTAGAGAAAATCCTTCTACAATGTCAAACTTAATTTCAGATGTTGACTAGGAATATACCTTATTCAGCAGAAAAGCAATCCCAGGACACTGGGAAGGGAAAGAGTTAAAAAAAAATGCACGTATCCTCTCTCTTCAGGCTAAGCATTAAATTGGAAGAATTGTATCAAAATTCAACTCTGGTTTTAAAAATACTTACAAACATATTAATATTTGTATGTGATTGCATTTATATAATATTATATGTGTATATGTATACATATATATTAACCTCACACACTACTTAGGAATGGAACACTATGAGGGATGAATCAAAATGTAAACATGTACACGATTTGGCATTATTAATTGGGCACCCGCCACCCTCATTATAACACCAGCTCTGCTGAAGCGCACTGGAGAGAGCCTGCTGTAATGGGGTGGCTGATTATAATGGGGTAGAAGGCAGCTGGGGGTCAGGGAGCACCAGCGTTGTTTCTTGTAACAGGCAGCTGTATAAGGAGCACCGAATGTTAATTCTTTGATTTATTTTTATACCTGTCAGGCTAATGATGTTGAAGTATAATGCAATTCAGCTGACGGGGTTGAATGTTCAACCTTTAAGAACCAAGAACTGCATGAGGCGTGCTTTTTTATTATTTGAGGGGAGAAAGGGATGGAAGAGAGAGGGGGAGATGAGAGATGCCCAGATCAGGACTTTAAATTCATGGCTCACTCCCCATGTCCAACCTTTCCCTTTTTAATTCTTCTGGCACATCAAAGTAACAACTCTTTGGTGTTTTGGTGGCTAACAGGTTAACTCTAACAGTTAAACCATTTCTCTTGGAAGTCTCAAGTCTTGTACATGTTGCTACATTGACACCAAACCTACATTTTGCCTTCCATTGTATGAAGGACAGATCTTGAGAGGATGAGGAAAAAACAGCACATACACCAATGCATCTTCCTTTGCTTGCTATTTGATGATCACCGCACCCCATCCCGAGTATGGGGGGAGCCTTAACTTTGCATTTCAATGGTTTGGGTTTTTTTTTCCTTATTAATCCATCTGCGCACACAGAGGATGAAAAAAAATCCCTTTCTGTGCTATACAAGGCATAATTTAAGCAGGCTTCAGAAATAAAAAGGAGAACAAATGTTATTGTTATTCTCAATATACAGATGTTTATTCTCATCTCCCCCCTCCCCTCCCCCCTTATTTCTACTACTGTCTTTTTGGTGACGACATAAATAGGACTTGTCTCTTCACCATCTCCCAAAGACTTTTGTTTCCTGGGACAGCAGCCTATTATGATGTCACACACTGAAACAGTAATAATCTTCCCCCCCCCCCCAAAGTCTTAATAGAAGACAATGAAAGGAACCATATTGTTTTGTGACGGCACTAAATAAAGGAATTGTAAAGAGAGAAAGGGGAGGAAGGGAGGATACTCCAAAGAAGGGAGACAAGTAAGCAGTACCTTACCTTGGACACAGCATCTTTTTTTTTTTCAATTAAATGTGGGAAAGGATTGGGAAGTGTCTTAGAGCAGGAGGAAGAAGAGTTTTTTCCACTAATCAGATGATGATGAGTGGTGCTTCACTGTTGTGTTGGCCATGAAGGCTTGTCTGAGATCAACCCACTTAGTTAAGGAAGGATCCCTGAAGTCACAGTCATTCAGGTTCATTGTTAATGCTTGGGCTGGAGAACTGATGAAGATCAGCAGAGTTTGAGTAGTAGAGTTGGTGAGACAAGAGGAACTGTAGGAACCCTTCAGTTTGTCACAGAATCTTAGAATACCAGAGATGGAAAGGACCTCAGGGACTGACTATTCCAATTCCTTTCTTACCAGGAATATGCTCTACAAAATTCCTATGTCAGCCTCCATTTCATGTCCTCCAAGGACGGGGAACTGACTATATTCTCCTTTTGGATTAGTGTTAGGACATTTTTCCTTGTCCTTTTTATGGAGCTAAGTTCACATTCAGAGCTAGAAGAGGCCTTGGTGATCATCTACTTCAATCTTCTCATTTGGCCAATGAGCAAATATTCCTCATCCTTGGTTGTTGTCCTTTGTTCTCAAAGAGGAGATGTGGGGTTGAATTTCAGTGTGTCTGACTGTGGCTGATCAGACAAATACAAGCTCAGAAAGCTCTACCACAGACTGGGCACAAATAGTCCATGTGAACATTTGGGGTGGATTCTCTAAATTTACTCATTCTGCATTTCCTTTGAGCTATTTCTATTCTGCTTTGCTCATAGAGCACAGCACCTTCTCTGATGTGGGCACTCCATGTTGAGTGGTCCTGGACCAACAGCTTCCAGATCACACAATCAATTCCAAATTCTTAAGAGAGACCTTGAGAGTGTCCTTATATCACTTCTTCTGACCACCTTGTGAATACTTGCTCTGTGTGAGTTCTCTATAAGACAGTCTTTTTGTCAAGCATACATTTTGCATTGAAACAAATCAACCAGTGCATTGGAGTTGTGCTCTCTGAAGTAGAGTTTGAATGCTTGGAAGTTTAGTTTGAGTAAGGATCTCAATGTCTGGTGCCTTATCCTTCCAGGTGATCTTAAGACAATTCAAATGAAAGCACTTCTATTTCCTGGCATGGCAGTGATAGACTGCCCAGGTTTCACAGGCATATAACAATGGGGTCAGACACATTATGTTAATGGAAGAACTAGGACTAGAATCCTGTTCTCCTGGCTCAAAGTCCAGAGTTTTTTCTAATGCATCCTATTTCATTTATGATAATAGTAGCAGCAGCAGCAACAACAGCATTAGCTAGAATTTATACAGTGCTTTAAAGTGTGCAAAGAGCTTCATATATACCATCTCATTTAGTCATTGCAACAACACTGTGGGATAGGTGCTATTATTATCCCCGTTTTATAGACAAGGAAACTGAGCCCGAGGAAGGGTAAATTATTTGTCCTGGGTCACACAGCTAGTAGGCATCAGAGGTCTTTGAAAACCCAGAAGAGATGATATTAAAAATTTCAAGAGAAATGAGTATAATCTGTGAAAATTTAGGGGGCATTTGAGGGGGTGATACTTTGTAGACTTCCCTTGAAATTGGAATGATCTATCTTATTGCACTGAATTTAATTTGTGGAAAAATCTTTTCTGAAGAATAAGAAAATATTGAGACAAGATAAATGTCAACTTTTAAAGGCAACTCCCTCCCTTCCACATAAGCTCACTGACAAACACAACATTTCATGTTTGTGAGAATCAGCAGTAACTGGTGATGACGCCCTTTGCGAATGTAAAGTGTTTTTGGAAATGGGGAAGAAGAAGAGCAGTCCCTATGCTTTGCTGCAAGTTTGGAATCTTGGAAGTGGGAAAATCATTAATTTCTCAAATTTGCACTTGGCAAAATATTTCTCAGCAAAAGTGGCGCCTTTGGATCCACTTTGGAGCAATTTGGCCACTGAGGCAGACACGTTGCTATTTGCTTCAGGAAACCATTTTTTGGTTTCATACGAAAATGATGCCAGATTTGAGGCAAACCAGAAAATTGCTCCAAATTTTTGCCAAGTCCTTCAGGGAATAGAAGTTTAGGCAGTTGCAAAGAGATCTAGCTGCTCATATTACAGATGGTGAGCACCTCAGCTCAGCTCAGCTCAGCTCACATTGAGATCATAAGCAAGGTCAGCTCTGGAGGACATTCTGTCTAAGCCATTTAGTTTTTCACCTGGTGGACACATATATACACACAGGCACACACACAGACACACACAGACACACACATTTTGCAATGTGATTCTTTGCCAAAATGTTCTTTCAATTGGGCAGCAAGTCAATCAGTATGTATTTATTGAGCACCTACTGTGAGTGCCACATTGCTAGGATTGCAAAGGTGACCACCCCACAATCTATCTGGACATACAATTTGCTGGCCCACTCTTTGGTGTCTTCAGTATACCCTAGCACAAACATGCAATATTTTCTTTTATGTTTAAGTGTCACATCTTCCTGGATAGTTCCTTTTCTTCACTACATAACATTTGGGGAACATTAGTTAAATATGGTCAGATTAAGCCCCTGGTGCACAGAGACATGAAGGTCATGTCTTCCTGATATCCAAACATCTGGATGACAAGTAAAAATTCAGTTAATTACCTGGATATTTGTCCAACACAACACCAAACATCCATCCAGATGTTCCAAAATTGCTCAGTCATGCCTGGATATTTGGAAGCATCTGGATCGTGTGCCACTACATAGACCAAATATCCCAAACAACGAGCTTTGTTTTTTCACTCATCACCCAGATGTTGCAGCAGCTATGTAGATTTAATCAGTATCTTTGGTCTTCAGTTTCAAAGTCTATAAAAATAAGGGGGTTAGACTAGATGACCTCTAAGATCTTCTCCAAATCTAAACTTTTGATCTCATAATTCAGCATAAATAAGAAGCCAAGATTGGAGGAATAGATGATGACGTGTACTTTGTTTCCAAGGGGTGATCAGTGATGTATGCAGTGCTGTACTCATAATTTGTCACCCTCCTTATAAAACATGTGATTGAGTCAGCAACACTGTCACTTCAATTTCTGCCCCTGTAATATGATGTGCTGCATATCCACAGCTTTTTTCAGTGACCAATAGCAACTAGAGTTGGCAACTCAGTCTGTGGCCAATATTGTTAATAATTGGTGGCTGGGGTAGACTCAATCTGGAGCTGTGGTGAGAGGCCAGACAGTAGCCAGGCTTAGGCATTACCCTGTAGCCATGTTAAGGAACACAGAAATGAAGGTAACCGGCTATGTCAGTCCTATAGCCCTGTCCAGCTTCTTACCAGATTCTAATCCATTGGCAGCCAGCCAAAAACTCTGGAGTCAGTCACAGAAATTGGTTTTCAAACCTCCACAGAATCTGAAATAATCATGCCCTGCTTTTAGATGTCCAGCCTTGTTTTTTTAGATGGTGGAAGGAAAGGCAAAAATTGAAAATCAGGCTTAGACAAAAAATGGGTATGATCCAAATTCTATGTCAGGAGGGAGAGAAATTGGGCTTTGGGTGAAGGAAATCTATGTCTGAAGATGGTGACTGAGTTTAGGCTAATGGGAGGACCCAGGGATAACCGTAGAAGATTGGTACAGATTATCATAGCCTGAAAAGAAATATCTAAAGGACTGTGAAAAGGCCTTGCCTACTAATTAATAGTGTAGTTTTCAGGTATGAATTTCACTGACCTGAATGAAGTCATGCTTAAAGAGCACCTTCTCTCCTTCTATCTTTTATGAAAGGGATATTTTAGGAGGGTCTTACCTTGACCCATCTTGGGCAAACTGATATCTACTTGGGTTCGCTCTGGGGGAAGTGCTGTGAAAAAAGACTTCTTTAAACATTAATGTCTAAGGCTGAGAAAACTCGTCCTGAGAATGGTGTAAGCACTGCTTTGGTATGATGGCAGGATAGGGGAACAGTGGTCTGAGATGACCTGGAGTCATTTGACACAATATTTCCTCCCTCTTTCCTTTTTTTCCAACTCTTCAACCAAAGGCCACAGGTGACCAGTGGGAAATTTCTTTTGAGTATAATTGCTGCCTCAACTTCCTTAAGTGAGTCTTGATTTTCCTCTTAGCTGGCTAGAGAGTGGGAGGAGTTTTTGGGTAAACCTCAAACTTTCTTCAGGTGCTTGGAACTCAGTGAAATTCCCCAGAGAAACCTGATTATTTTTTAAAGGTTTCCTATGGATGCTTAATACTCTCTCTCCAAAGACTGCCAAAGCCCATTAACCCGGAGAGTCAATTCTTCTAGGGTGGTTTGAGATCCTGGGTAAAGAAAGTATCTATGATTTGGCTCTTTAAGCCCCTTTAGAAATTCTGGCCCTAGGGTTAATAGAGAGCTCTGGTTTCCCTTCACCCTCCTCTGTCATTAATAACACAAATATACCAAACAAATTAATTCCTCCCCCCAAAAAAACTTGTAATGATTTTTTTCTCTGTTAAGTTTTCAATTACATCAGCTCTCTCATTCTCATTAGGAAGACACCAGCCCATCTTCATTAAATGTGAAACTAACTTTCCAGCAGCAAAGAGGCCCGGGTGAAGAGGGTAATGATTTAATTTTCTTCATTTCAGAGAATTACATCTCTTATCCTGGGGCAATCCGTCTGTAAATGCAGACAAAGTGCCATTTGAAACTCCATTTACATTACTAATTTGATGAAGTTACTCAGAAGCCACCCCTCCAAGAAGTACTAGGCCTATTGGCCTTCATTTTGTGGGACCTGCTTCTCACCAGCGTACAGGGTGGGGTTGGAGGCACTGGGAAAGGAAGCGAAGAACTAAAAAGCCTTTCACACATTGAGCTCATTGAAGAATTAAGCTCAAGTCACTTAGCCTCTCTGGGACTTTATTCCCTCATCTATAAAAAAAAGGGGATGTATGAGACGGCCTCTAGATTCTTTTTTCAGCTCTAAATCTATGGATTATAGCAATGTAGAGCTAGCATTTCAGAGGGCAATTTGAGTAGGGAACATTTTGTCAGGAAAAATTCACTCTCCATGCCAAGACAGAATTCCATTTTTGCTCTGGTCCTTTTGTTTTGTTTCATTTTTCCTGAATTCATTCACTAGGGTCAAGTCATTGAGGTCATTAAGGCAGACATGGAACTAAAGTAAGAATTTGCATATGTGACTGGTTAGTGATGATGTGTTTCCCATTTTGTTAGTCTACCTCCTAAAGTGCCTTTAAAGAGCCCTATAACTCCCTTCCCCCACCAAGCACACGCACCAGCTCGCGCGCGCACGCGCACGCGCACACACACACACACACACACACACACACACACACACACACTTTCCCTTGAATACTTGAGCTCTAAAGTGATTCATCCCTTTTGACCTGAGGAAAGTAGGAAGAATTTGGTTTCTCAAAACTTCCCTAAACTGAGTTGTGTCTTTCTTCTCTCATAGTCTCTACTAAATAAATCCTTTCCACCATCCCTCCTTTCTTCCCAAGATCTCAATTGGGTACTTCCCAAATTGGATTACAACTTTCCCTTCTATCTCTATGAAGCCTTCTCTGACCTCTCCAGGCCAGAGTGACCACCTTCTTCTTTCAAATCCTACATTTCATGCATAAATGATCACATTTGTTACATTCTTATTCTGTCGCATTAGTTTCAGTTTCAGGCACCTTAATGCACTAATGCCTCCAGACTGGAGGTAAGCTCTTCCAGGTGTGAACCAGGAGTATCTTCTTCCTTTGTCTTTCCAACAAGCTCTCAGCACTCTGTAGGGTGCACATTAAGTTCAGTAAATATGTATTGGAAGACTTGTAATTCTATTAGACTGTGAGCTCTTTGAGAGTAGGGACTGATTTTTACCCATCTTTGTATTTGAGACTTTAGCATACATGTGCAGTATGTAATAGCTATTTAATAAATGTGAGCTGATTGACTGTGACTAGGGAAAGGCGATCAGAACTTTCCCCCCAAGGCACCCAGATTTAGAAGGTGCTGGCACTACTTTTACTCTTTGAGCAGGCATAGGCACTGACCTTAGCACAAATTTAGAAAGAATAATGACTTAAAATAGGAAATCACCAGATGGTACTTCTCACCTGGGGGCTTCCCACTTCCACTCCCTTTTCCAATAATCTTAAAGTATATCAGTGTCTCTCTTCCCATGGAGCTTTGAGGTTTCTACCTCACTACCCGAAAATAAATTTGATAAAAGTTGATTTGAAAGAACCTTTTGTGCTACTTGCCTGGGGGCTAGAATTAGAACTGGAAGGAATCTTAGCAGCATCTATTCCATTAATCTCATTTTATAGTTGAAGATGCTAAAGTCTCAGGTGGTTGTGATTTGCCCGAGGTCATATAGGTGGTCACGTGTCAGAGGGAGGATTTGAACCCAGATGCTTTGATTCTGCAGCTAATGTACTTTCCACTTCACTATGCAGTCTTCACTAGGCAGGGCTCTCCTTATTGATTTACTGAAGACTTTTCTTTCCCACTTGCCTTCATCTAAGGGGAGGCAGCATGGTGTAGTGGAAAAAGTAATGATTTGGGAGTCCCAAGACCGTGGCTTCAGATTCAAACTTTGATGCTCATTACCTGCATAATCTTGATCTACATAATTAATCAACACTGATTAATCCTGGCTCTCAGTTTCCTTATCTGTAAGATGAGGGGCTTATATTTGACAGTCTCTAAGGTCCTTTGTTTTAGCAGAAAGGAGACTTTAAAAAAGTGTCATTCTTAATTCCTCAATCTCACTCCCACCCCTTCCAATCTGTTGCCAAGGCCTATTTATGTTACTTTTTATTCTGGAATACACCCCTCCCCCCCCCAACACTGCTACTACCCTATTGCAGACCTCATTACTTGACACCTGGATTATTGCAAAAGTCTGCTGTTTGGTGTTCCTGCCACAACTGTCACCCTACTCCAGTTCATTTTCCACTCAGTTGCCAAAGAAACCTTCCTAAACCACAAGTCTGACCGTGCCACCTTCCTGCTCCATAAGCTCCAGTGGCTGCCTGTGATCTGCAGGACCAAGTATACTCTTGTATATCTTGTATATTGTTGCCCTCATCAATTTTCCAGTCTTCCTGTACCTTGCACCCACTCCTAATGTATGCTATGATCCAGAGACACTGGCCTCCTGGCTGTTCCACAAACAAAATACTGCATCTTCTGACTCCAGGCATTTTCTCTGGCTACCCCCCACACCTAGATGCTTCACTGCCTCATCTCTACTTCCTGTCATCCCTGGCTTTCTTCAAGTCCAAGCTAAAAATCTTATCTTCTACAGGAAGTCTTTCCCAATCCCCCAAATTACCTTCACTCTGTTGATTGTTTACTATTTTTCCTTATTTAAACATAATTGTTTGCATGTTGTCTCCTTCCATTAAACCATGAGCTCTTTGAGAGCAGGGAATGTTGTTTACCTTTAGTTGTATTCCTAGCACTTAGCGCAGTGCTTGATACATAGTAGGCACTTAATGAATGTTTAGGACTAACTCAAGTATTGCATTCTACTGAACAAAGGAGTGAAAATACACCCTTGATTCTCCTGGTGCCCAGCATTGCTGACCCTAAGAGATCTGTCACAGCCACCAGGAGCACAGAAAACATTCTGAAGGTGGGTTTCGCAAAAGGTCACCCTCTGCCCAGTACAGTCTCCACTGGTTCCATTAGCAGATCATATTCTGGTTGCCACAAAATGAACCACAAGTGATAGAGTTGGGTGACTGAACGGCCGTTTATAATGATGCTGACTACTTTAATATTAATAGACACTTCACACATTGGTGGCGCCTTCCATTGAAGGACTGCTTCCAAAGCAGTCCTGCCATTGAACTCCTGGCACCTCTGTTAGGGAGAAAAACACTATTATCATCTTTTTAGAAAAGGGGAAAACTGGAGGTTGAGCCACCTGCCTAAGGTCACGGGGGCAGAGAGAGGAGGTGCTGGGGCATGCCATAGGTTCTTCCATAGATTGACCTTTGGGCCAGAGTCTCTCCTGGGGGAAATGGAGGAGGCCTGAGTAATACTTCCCCAAGTCATGCTGGCTTTTTCTCACAAAGAATTAAAATGAATTGATAGGAATCCCTAGTCCCAGAACAAACCAAACAGATTCTACTGAAGGGGAGGACAAGAATCATTTATGGAAACCTCATTGAGCGATAAGAAATCCCTCCCTGAACTGAGACTTGGAGCATTAGTCTCAGCCAGAGCCTAGTGGATGTCTTCCCTGGACAAAGAAAGACGGGGAACTGTCTTCATTCAATGCCTAGGTTAATTTTTTTTTAAAACTTGCCTCCTAAGTCAAGAGGCTCAGTCCAGCAATAAGAGACAGAAGTAAGCTCTGAATCAGGATTCTGACCCTCTGTTTACTTCTTTTCCTCTCTTCCTTTTTCCTTTCTTTTGTTTTCCTTTCCTTTTTTGCTCTTTTCTTTCCTTCCTTCCTTCCTTCTTTCCTTCCTTCCTTCTTTCTTGCTTTCTTTTCTCTCTCTTTTTTTCTCTCATTCTCTCTTTCTCCCTCCCTTCCTTCCTTCCTCCCTTCCTTCCTTCCTTCTTTCCTTCCTTCCTTCCTTTTTTCCTTCCTTCCTTCCCACTCTCCTTCTCTCCTTCATTCTTCCCTCCATTCCTCCCTTTCAATTCAGGTAGCTGAATTGAGTTGAGTTGAACAGAATTAAAATCAGTAAAAGAGCCATCTCCCAACCCTCAACTCACATTTTGAGTTGCTGATGATTTGATACATTCCATTTTCAACCTTTTCCCTGCCCCTAGTGATTAGAAGTAGTGAGCACAGACAACATTGATACAGGACCTTGTGTAGACATACTTCAGTGTCCTGCAAGACCAGAAATGGCTGCATCCCTCAGTGCCTGGGGAGCTCAGTGCCTGGAATACACACTGCTTTATGGAGGGTGGAATTTTGGTTGAAAAAGGAAAATACAATGGACTTCTATAGGTAAAGGCCCTTCTGTCCATTTCACTCTCTGTCCTCAACCCCAATTTCATCCCTATTTTTCTACTTGCTCAGTGGTATCCTCATTTCCCTTTACAGCTACATTTTCTCTTTGCTTTACATGACCATACAAGATATATTAATGACAAGTTTGTGAAAACATAAACCATGATCAACTTTGCTGAAAGATATTTGAATAATAGATTCTCCTGGGTCTGAGTCAGGGTCAGGGACTTCTTTGTTTCCTGTATATTGATCTATGAGCAAGCCTTTATATTGATCTATGAGCCTAAGCTCCCACCCTTTAGCCCAGTCAAGGAAGGGGCAAACTCATGTGCTCATGAGTCATCTAAGTCCATAGCTCTTGTTTTCTGTGTCCTCTACTTTCCAGATCATGGCACTTTGACATAACTTGGCTTTGGGGACATCCCTATGCTCATAAATAGTGGAGCATTGTCAGCAAAAAAAAATTCTATGGCAGGAGGAGAAGCAGGGGCAGGTGGGTTTAAGTACAGTGGTCCTTGAAGGAATGAATCAGCTCCCTTTCCCTCAATATTAGCTACAGTTCTGTACAGATCCTTAGTTTGTTAAGATAAGAAAGAGAGTGAAGACATGGCAATTTGCAATTTCCCCCCATGAACTCCCATTATTTTTCACTGGGGAATTATTCTTTCCTAGAGGAGAGAAAGAGAGAAACCATAGGACTATAGACCTGTACCTATATGGGACCTCAGAGGCCGTCTAGTCTCCCCCACTTATTTCAGATGCAGAACCTGAGGCTCAAGGAGGTTAAGTGAGCTGCCTATAGTCACACAGATGGTGAGCACCAGAAAGGGGGATCTAGACCTAGATCCTTTGATTCCAAAGCCAATGTGTTTTCCACTCTAATTTGTTGCTTC
Organism: Pseudocheirus occidentalis; assembly: GCA_028646575.1. Lineage (NCBI taxonomy): Eukaryota > Metazoa > Chordata > Mammalia > Diprotodontia > Pseudocheiridae > Pseudocheirus > Pseudocheirus occidentalis. The sequence continues at coordinate 121,846,697 of CM053595.1, forward strand.
TGGGAGTCATGTAAAGAGACAGAGACAATGACAATACAAGGAAGAAAGACCTGGGAAAGAGAGCAAGTGCAAGAATGTTCAAGAGAGACATACAGAGAAAGAAGAAGAGACAGAAAGAAGGATCTTGAAAGTGAGACAGAGAGAGAGAGAGAGAGAGGAAAGAAGGAGGAGCCAGAGATAGGGAAAAATGGAAGAGAAAGGCATAGACAGAGACAAACAGAAAGAGAAGGAAAGAGACAGAGGAAAAGGGAAGAGAGACAGAGAGAAAGAGAAAAAGAGAGAGAGAGAAGGAGAGAGAGAAGGGGTGAGACAGATGGGGAGAGAGAAGAGAGAGAAGGAGAGACACACATAGAGAGGAGAGAAAAGGGGAGACAGACTGAGAGACATAGAAGGAAGAGAGGGGGAGAGACAGAGATGGAGAGAAAGTGAGGAAGAGAGATCCAGAGACAGAGAGATTGGAGACAGGTAGAGAGAGATATAGAGAAATGAGAGAGAAAGGGAGACAGAGAGAGACAGAAAGAGGAGAAAGAGAAAGAAGAGAGGGCAGCTAGGTAGTGCAGTGCACCAGAGCACCAGCCCTGGAGTCAAGAGGATCTGAGTTCAAAACTAGCCTTGTGACCTTGGGCAAGTCACTTAACCCCAATTGCCCTACTTTCTCCCCTCCAAATAGCAAAAAAAAATAGGGAAGAGAAAGAGAAAGACAGGGAGAGAGAGAAGAGAGAAAGAGATAGAGAGACATATATAGAAAAGAAGAGAAAAAGGGAGACAAAGACAGAAAGATGAGAGAGGGAGGAGAAAGAGAGAGAGAGAAAGAGAGAGAGAGAGAGAGAGAGAGAGAGAGAGAGAGAGAGAGAGAGAGAGAGAGAGAGAGAGAGAGAGAGAAAGAGAGAGAGAAAACCAGATAGAATGAGATAGGGTAGTAAGAGGGATTTAAAGAAAGTGGACATGCTCTGGAGTAAATAGCCAGACCACTAATCAAGAAGGCATCCCATGAGACTAGGAGCCCAGACACATGTATTGCATTTGACGGTCTTGAGCTGACTCTGAACCATGCAGCGGATCTCTCTGTGGTTCAGGCTATATGTCACCAAAACATCCAGATGAAAAGTGAAAAGTTCTGCTTACCATCCAGATGCTGTGCACCTGACACTGAACATCCAGACATTTGTGAAACATCTGGACAGGGAAATTAAAGTTTTCGGCTTTCATCCAAATGTTTTGCACCATGTACACATTACTTGCATTTGCATCTGTTGTACAGAGGGGACTAGACTGCAGCAAGGCTCTTGTGAGAATTAACAGCTGAAAGGACTCCACAAGGTTACCCATCTTGATTACTCTGTTTATGTGAACTGATCATACCACAATGGTGAGAGCTGCTGACCTGAAGGGGAGTCAGGCAACCTGGCTTCTAAGCTTCATTCTGGCACCACCTTCAGGACCTTGGTTAGCTCACCCTTGTAGGAGCCCAAGATAACAGATTCCAAGCTGGAAGGGACCTTTAACCATCTGTCTCATTTTGCAGATGATAAAACTGAGGTCCAGGGAGTGACTTGTTTAGGTCCTGCAGATAGTAAATAAGGGAGCTGGTGCTGGAACCCAAGACATCTGACTCTAGATTTAGCTCTTCCCCTCCTGCACCAAGCTCATCTTTTCTTTTCTTTTTTTTCTCTTTTCCTTTCTCTTTCTTTTAAATTGTTCCTCACCTCCTCAATTAACAAACGTTTATTTTCTCTCCTTTCCACACCCTAACCTGACTGTGGAGAAGGGAGACAAAATGAAAACGCAAACCTCTCTAGCAAATAAGGAGTGTTCCAAAAATCTTAGTGCAATGTAAGGTCTGAGAGGGAAAGAAATTAAATGCTTGTTAATTGAAAGCACAAATTCTTTAAGGTATTAAAAGAACCCTTAACACAGAAAAATGAGCTTGGTGCAGTGGGAAAAGCACTGAATTTAGAGTTAGTTGACCTGAGTTCAGATCCCAGCTCTATTATTTACTATCTGTGTGACCTTGGATGCATCACTTTCTGAGTCTCAATTTTCTCATCTGCAAAATTAGATGAAGCTGATTTGCAGTTTAAAAAGTTAAGCTTTAGGAACTTTAAAGTTATATTTATTACTTTTGGGATACCTTGCATCCCTAGTCAAGCAAAAGAAATACCCAGACTAAATTCTCTTCTTTCTAAATTTCAGTTTTCTCATCTATAAAATTAGCAAAAGGATTGAGATTAGATGAACCCTAAAGACCTTTTAGGCTCTACTTGAAGCAGCCTGAAGGACAGGTGACACTCACCAAGTGGGTGGGATAGGAAGGGGAGCGTGGGTTTTCATTGCACTCGAAGTATAAGGAGATGGTACTATAGAGATCACAGAGCTAACCTGGGTCCTTCCTGTGTAGGGCACAGACTCTGTTAAGGTAGGGGCTGTCTTGTCTTTCTGTTCTCAGCATAAGGGACACTGTTGCTGTTGTTTTATTATGATGATAAACATTTTGATGAACTGTGCCTAACTGCTACAGGGGATAACTCCCTCTACCAATGCATCTTCTCTGCCAGCCTTAGAGGGCTGTCCAGAGTGCTGAGAGTTAAGTACTGGCCTGAGGTCACACAGCTAGTATGTGACAGAGGAAGGACTCAAATCCAGGTCCTCCAGACTCAGAGGTGACCCCATTGCCTTTCTGGCTTGCACACAGTAGGTGTTTAATAACACTTTGTTGAACTGACTTGTTGAATTCCTGACCATTCTTCAAATCTCATCTTGTTTGCTCCCACCTTGACTCAATTATACTCTTCTTGGAATCTGGTTTCTGCCAGGACTTAAAGATTTTGCTCAGATAAGCACAAACAAGTTTGTCTCAAGCTAGCATACCATCATCCTGCACTTGGGCACTGGGCTTTGATCACCTTCCCTATGATCTGATTCTTCAGTATACACTTTTGGCCTCAACTACACAAGCTACAATACTAAGTGCTCCCTTTGTGTATCCCACTTTCTTCCACTTTCTGCTTTTCCTCTCCCTAATACTTTTCTCTCATTGGTAGGATTTTCTTATAATCTCTGTTTCTGGGAAAGATCTTAATTTTAAAAGGCCAAGGTCACCCACTGAATCCTGGGCCATCGCCAGTCATCTTGACTCACCTTGCCACAGAACTCTGATGGCTCTGGAGGAGAGAGTGAAGCTGATGATCTTTCAAAGCTCCACTTCACTTAAATCAAATTCACTCACAAGGTAAGACATTACTCTTGTGATGTCATTGGTCCTCTTCAAGAACAAAGAATGAGCAACAAAAGCAATTTTGGGGAAGGGTCCATATCTTTCCCCATCCTTCATTCTCTGAATTTTGCCACCATATCCACACTGGGCTACCTCCTCCCCCACCCTTTTTTCATCTCCCCTTTTATATATTGTTATCCCACATTAGAATATAAGCTTCTTGAAGGCAGAGATTCTCCTTTTGCTTGCATCAGGATTGCCAACGCATAATGTGTGGCACATAATAAACTTAATAAATGGTTCTTGGTGGTTTGTTGACCTGCCCTAGGTGATCTCTGACTCTCTGAGTAACATTTACTTTTTTGATGAAAGCTGCCCTAGCCTGATGGTTTAAGTACCAAACCACATGGCTTCTCATACCACATGGGGTGACAATACCAGGTTCCACAGGGCTCAATAAAGGGGGTCACAGACTATGGGAAAGGGCCTTCTAATGTGTCTGTATTTACTCAGGCTTCAGGACCCTGAAATTTTTCATTCAATCCTTCTTTTCCCACATTTAGAACTGAGGTTTCTTCTCTCCCCATTGTGCACTGTAGGCCTAGGCTCTTAGAGACTCAGGTAACTTTAAGAATTTCCTCATTATGTCTTTTTCAAGACAGGAACAGGCTCCATTAAAATCTTCCATAATGCTGACAGCTGTAGATATGAGGGTGTGGGGGTGATCCTTTCGTAATGGATCCATCACACACAAGATAAAACCCCTCTAGGTTCAGAGGTAGCACACTAACAACTTCACTCGATGTTACACTACCTAATCTGGTCCCAAATCTATTAAATTCCACAAGCATTTATTAAACACCTACTGTATGCCAGGCTCCATACTAGACACTGGAGATACAAACAAAAAAAATGAAACATTTCCTACTGTCATGGAGCTTATATTCTATTGATGAGGGTGACATAGGGACAATGAAAACAAAAAAAAACACAGAACAGGTGTTAGATATGTGATTTCATTCCTATAGAGGGACTCCAAGAGAGGAAATTCCTTTCATCAACATAGGTGAGCACCTTTTCTGCAACTAATACTCAGAGCATTGCCTACAGCATTGGGACAGTAAGGGATTTGTCTAGGGTCAAACCGTCTATATGTGTCAGAGGCAGAGAATTTGAACTCACATCCTCCTGGCTTCAAAACTAGCCCTCTATCACACTACCAGAAAAATATTTGCAAAGTAATCTCTTGAGGGAAGGTATAAATCCAATGTAAAGGGCAGTATGTTTACAATCAACTGGAATTCACAGCAGCTATTAGCCCCTTTGGGTCCAAGGCAAGACAACTTACTAAACAATGCTCCTCACTGAATAATGCATGAATTATACCCCAAGATAAGATCTGGGGTAACATCTACACAGTCAAAGTAGAAATATACCCCTTCATTAACCATTGAATCTTACCATCCATTTTGCCTCTTTCAGTAATCCTAGTACTTAGCATTATTTACAGCTAGCATATAGTGGGCACTTAATAAATATTTGTTGATTAAATGATCACTTGAGATGACCAACCTATAGAGCCACACTTTTCCCTTGAAAGGGTCAAAGACACTAGCCCTGGAGATTTTAAGAAAAGAATATAGATATAGGGCATGTCATTACAGAAGTAGATATGGCTGCCTACAATGCAGTGGGTTAGCCAAAGCATCCTTGCTACAACTCTTCAGATCTCAGCTTGTGCCATGAGTAGGTCATGAAAAGAGTCTAACACATGGAATCAGGACACATAGGTCTGAGTCCTGATTCTGATACTTACGAACAGGTGTTCTTTCCATGGGCTTAAGTTTTCTGAATCTTTAAATATAATAGGAATCTTTTGGTTTTCTCATCTATGAAATGAAGAGGTCAGAACAGATGATCTCAAAGTCCCTTTCCCATCTATACGCTAGAATTCTCTTCTATTGTCTAGGCCACCAAAACAAAATTGATGGAATCATCAGATCATGGCATAATGGGAAGAATGCTGAATTCAGAGCCTGTCTCTGATGTTTATTTACTAATTGAGAGAACTCAGAAAGTTCTTTAACCTCTCTAGACCTCAGTGTCTTCATCTGTGAACTCTATGACTAGAGGGTTGCTGAGATTCCTCCTAATTCTATGTACATGATCCTATGTGGTTGAAAAACAACAACAACAACGAGTCTAGAATCAAAAGACCTGGATCTGAGCCCTGGCTCTGATATCTCCTAGTTATGTGACCTTGGACAAGTCATTTGACTTTCTTTGTCCTAAGGTTCTCCCTCTTAAAAATGAGGATACTAACACATAATCTACAATAACAGAGCTATTGTAAGGAGACTACTTTATAAACCTTAAAGAGTACTAGAAATGAGTTGCAATTCTTGTCGCTGTCTTCACCATACCCTGCTAAGCTCCCTTTGGAATTAAAAAAAAATTGAATATACAGGCCTTTCTTTTGGATACACCTTTGAGTTAATTTGCTTCCTTTTCAGCCCTGCTGAAACATATAGGTGGCATGGTGGCTTGAGTGCTAGATTTGGAGTCAGGAAGGCTTGAGTTCAAATCCAGGCTCAGACACTTTCTAGTTGTGTCATTAACTGCTGTTTGCCTCAGTTTCCTCATTTGAAAAATGTGGATAACAATAGCACCTTTTCCCTAAGATCGTTGTGAGGATCAAATAATAGTTTGTAAAACCTTAAAACATTATAGAAATGCTAGCTATTATTAATTATGTGTAATCACAATGATACCCTAGTCTTATCCAAGAAAATATTCAAGATTTGGGGGATAGGGGATCATGAGAACAAGGCTGACTGTGCTGTTTACAGGTGTTTGGGGGTACAGAATAGGTACAGTGAGATTTCTCCCTTGTTTGAGACAGTATGTACTGTGACCTTGGACAAGTCATTCATCTTCCCTTGGCTGTGGTTTTCCTACTTGTAAAATGAAGCAGGATCATGACTGTAGAGCAAGAAGGCACCTCAGAGGTCATTTTTTTCACCCTCTTCAGTTTGCAGATTGGGGGTAGAAATTTTAAAAAGCCTAGTGACCTGCCTCCAAGTTACAGAAATCCAACTTCAGATTAAGTACCTTTAATCCTGTCTCACATCGACATGGCCTCAGGATTGCTTTTACCTACAGATTTCTTTTTTTAGCCATTCATTTAAAAATTATTGACAAATTTTGTGTTTACATCACTGTTTTCTGACATAGTCTTCCCAGCTCCTCTACCCCAAAAGTGTTTCTTTGTAAAGGGAGAGAAATAATTTGGAACTATGCCAAGAAGATGACCAAACTCAGTGTATATACCCTTTTGCCCAGCTGAAGCACGACTGGTCCTATATCCTCAATGAAATCAGAGGAGGAAAAGTATCTATATGTACCAAAATGTGTATAGAACCTCTTTTCATGGTAACCAACAATTTGCAAACTAGCGGGATTTCCCCTAATTGGGGATTGGCTAAATAAATTGTGGCATATTACTATAATATAATATGACACAACATGACACAACGCAACACAACACAACATGACATCACATCACATCACACTGCATCGCATTGTATTGCATTGTATCGTGTTGTATTGCATCACATCATATCGCATCATATGGCGTTGTATTGCATCATGTCTTATTGCCATAAGAATTGGTGAGACGAACCATTTCAGAGTAAACTAAGAAGACCTTTAGCAAATGCTGCAGAGTGTAGTGGGAGGAACTAGGGGCACAGTTTGTATAATACTAATCTAACAACATTATAAAGAAAAACAGCTTTGGAAAGACTTTAAAGCTCAGATCAACACAATGATAAATGATGAGTCAAAAAAAATGAAGGTGAAACACACCACTCACCTCCTGACAGAGAGATAATAAATTTAAAATGCAGTAAGAAAATATACATTTAAATTACTGGGGGCGGAGTCAAGGTGGCAGTGTAGAAGCAGGAAAAACCCACAGCTCTCCCCTTAACCACCTCAGATACCTATAAAATATGGCTCTAAACAAATCTTCGAGCTCCATAACTCATAAAATGACAGAGAAACAAGGCCCCTGCTGAAGGCAGCCTGGCAGGCAGACTGGAAGGGTCCATTTCAGTGAGCTGGGAGCATGTAAACCTGCGGCTGGAGCCCTAGGGCCACCAGAACAAGCTGCAGCTGGAGCACAAATCACCAGCAGCTGAGGCATTTTCCAGAACTACCAACCCATAAGAAACAAGGACTAAGTGAAAGGTCAGCGGAACTCAGCTAAATTTGGGGGCGAGGATGCGGCCAACTGACCTAGGGCTAGAAGCAGTTTCAAGCTGATGCCCTGTAGCTACCTCCATGTGGCTGCTTCAGAAGCTCCCAGCCTGCAGTTTGCAGGGGGTGGGGGTGGGGGAAGCAATCATTCAGAGGCTAAGTGCTCTTGCCTTGAGTTGCCTGGATCTGGAGCGTGGCCTTGGGTGGTGGTCCTGAGGTGTATGATCAGTGAGCCAAAGCTGGTGGGGGCTGCAGAAATGGTGGCCTCTTAATAGCTCCAGCAACTACAGAAACTCTAGCAATTTGGAACAGAGCTCTCCCCTCTGAAAGCAGAGTTCTACTGAATCTAAAAGTCAAGTAATTGACTGGCAACATGAATAGGCAAAGGAAGCAAACTCAACAATGGATTTGGCTTTTTTTTTGAGGACAAAAAGGATCAAAGCATGAAACAGGAGGAAGACAACACAGTCAGAATTTCCACACCAAAAGCTTCCCAGAAAAATGTATACTGGTTACAAACCATAGAGGAACTAAAGAAGGATTTTGAAAACCAAATAAGAGAAGTGGAGGAAAAATTGGGAAGAGAAATGAGAATGATGCAAGAAAATAATGAAAAGAGAGTTAACAACCTGACTGAAGAAAATAACACCTTAAAAACAGATTAATTCAAATGGCAAAAGAGGCCCAAAAAGCCAGTGAGGAGAAGAATGCTTTAAAAAGTCTAAT
>CM053595.1:121861974-121933157 GCA_028646575.1 Pseudocheirus occidentalis
CCTTCCTATCACAAAAGAAGAGCAATCCAAACTCCTCTAACATCCCTTCTAGCTCTAAACCTGTGAGTTTATGAACCTCAGGAGCACTATAGCTCTTCTACCTTGATGAAGTCTCTGGATTCCCATCTTTTCCAGGACCTTGATCTATCAGCCATCTCCACCCTCTCATGGATCTTTAGTCTTTCTTTCTTCCTTGGCTTCTTCCCATTTGTACTCAGGTTTCCTCAATGTTAAAAGAAGAAAAAAACCACCCTTCATATCCCTGAGCATTTCTAGATATTGCCTTACCTTTCTCATCCTCTTCACTGTAAATGGGGGGAGGGGGGGAATGTTGTCTATGCTCTCATTGTCTACTGTTCTGTGATAATCGTGGTTTGTTTTTTTCCCTGAAATTATAAACATGACCAATGAGCAGGGAAATCTGGAGTTGCTTCATGTGGAAGGTACTGACTGAGCAAAGTTTTGAATGAAACTTGAATGAATTCTAAGCGGCAGAAGTGAGGTGAGAGTGTATTTATGGCATGGGCAAGAGCAAAAGATAGGGAGACACAAGCCAGACTGCTAAGTGTAAGGGAAGGCAAGAAGGCCTGTTTGGCTAGGCCAGGGTGGAGGAAAGGGAGTTACATATTTGGGAAGGTCAGTTTGTGGCCAGGTTGTAAAGGGCTGCTGATAAAGGACTGCTTATAGCTGCTGATAGTTAATCTTGGAGGTAATGGAAAGGCACTGGAAACTATTGAATTATGGGAATGCCATGGTCAAACATGCGCTGCAGGAAAATCACTTTGGTAGTTACCTATCTACATCTGGCCCTGAACTCTCTCCTGGGCTCCAGATCTTCATCTCTAAATGTCTACAGCACATATCCACCTAAGTGTCTCATTGGTCTCAAACTCAACACATCCAAAACAGAGATCAGGCTCCTCCCCCTCTAAACTTTGTCCTTCTTCTGATTTGACTATCTGTGTCAGTGATACCAGAGTTCTGACAATAAACCAGTCAATTAAGATGCATTAATGAGATACCTCCTACATGTAAGGCACTTTGGTAGGCACTGGGCATACAAAGCCAAAAGTGAGACAGTCCCTAACTTCAAAGAACTGGCAATTCCATTAAGCACTATATCCCACCTTCAGAGCTTTGGGATTATATTTACTAGTTCCTCTTATTCATCTTTCTTATTCAATTGGTCCTGTCATTTCTACGGCTGCAATATCTCATCTTTTCTCTCCTATTTAATTCCATAACTATTCTCATAACATTGGCCCCTGTTGCCAACCACAAGGGCCATTATGTTGGCCTCTTTAAAGATCTTCCTTTTAAAAAATCCTTTCTTCTATTTCCCAGTATTTCTAAAACAGCCTTCACACTGATCCTAGACTAATCTTTTAAAAAATAGAACTGATTATGCTACTCATCTGCTCAAAAACCTTCAGTAACTCCCTTTTGCATAATACTTAAATTTCAACTGCCTTAGTTTGACATTCAAAGCCCCCCAGTAATCCTACCTTTCCAGGCTTATTTTATGTTACTCCCCTCCAGAGAATGCCCTTTCTACTATTCTACACTCTAGTCAAACTGGATGCCTTGATGTTGTCTATACTTAGCCTACATTTTCCTGTTGCCTCCATTTCTAGGATCACACTGTGCCTTTTTTCTGGAATGTCTTCCCTTCCATTTGACTCTTGGGCAGTTTGACTTTCAAATTGTTTCCTATCCCTCAAAACCTGACACTAGCATTGTACCATCTTTTCCAGGAAGTCTGTTCTTATCATCTCTTCAGCAGCAGTCTTTGATCATTCAGACTTCAGAGTGCTTACACTCTTTAATGCCTTTATCAGTGATTGGTTTATAATATATTTCTATGTATTTATCATATCTAATTCATCAAGTGTAAGCTCCAGAAGGGCAGGCAGGCACTGTGCCTTATCTAAACTTTGTATGTCTCCCAGCACCTTACATAGAGCTCTACGTACAGGAGGCAAATATTTATCACACTAAATTGAGGTCACAGAAGCTTACACACACACACACACACACACACACACACACACACACACACACACACACACATATATATATTTCAGTTACTACCTAGAGTAACTGCCTTTTCTCCCTTGTTTAGCTTTGAATCATCATTCCTGAGGATACCACTACCAGGGCTCCTCCCTTTCGGGAAACTGCCTGAAGCCTTTCCTCGTATGCCAGTAATTTCAAATCAGTTTTCTTTATCCCTTGAAGGAGGCCTAACCTGACCCTACCTTGGTAAACTTTTGTTAGCTAGTAATTCTTGGAAACACTTGAAATTCTTGAGCTCACCTTTTTAAAAAGAATCTTCCACAAGACTGTTCTTGAATTTGGATGGGAAATTTCCCCACTTATGTAAAAAATCTCATCAGAATTGTATCTGATTTTTCCAGCTCTTTCTCCCTCCCTGCTCTTTCTAATCCAGGTGGAGCCATGGAGACCGTCTTGGGAAAGACTTTGAAGATTAGAAATATACTGAGAACACATTTTTCCTGAATAGTCCATCATGATTGATCTCTTTCACTTACTGACTTATCTTTTCTGAGGATGTTTTTTAAAATATTTTTAATTTTTTTTTCTCTTTTTTGGAAGGGGGAAAGGCAGGGCAATTGGGGTCAAGTGACTTGCCCAAAGTCACACAGCTAGTAAGTGTTAAGTGTCTGAGGCTGGATTTGAACTCAGTTCCTCCTGACTCCAAGCTCAGTGCTCTATTCACTGCGCCAACTATCCACCCCTCTGAGGCTGTTTTTTAAAGATCTCCTTGATGGAGAATGTCTTTTGAAGAGTCAAAAATAGAAGAGGGATTCCTTAGCAGTGGTGCTATGCACTAGATTATTTTTTTCATGGATGACTCCATGCTCATTTGCATCAATATATCGGTAAGATATATTCATCAATATAAATGTTTTTTTAAAAAAATTTGTTAATTAAAAGTGCATATTCTCACTGCAAATATGACAGTGGCCTACATGTAATACCAAGAATATCAGGTGAAGGTCACTATTTCTAGTGTTATGAGGTGCATCTTTAAAGATTTCAAAACTCTAAGGTGGTTTGCATAGCTCTAGTAGAGATTCCAGTGGCCTGAGGGAAGTTGAGAGACATTTATTCACCCTAACTTAAATATTCAGTAGGCTTGGGACAATTACTACTAAGAAGAGGCAAGTTGGTTAAAAAAGAAGGATCTTGACCTGAAAGGCTCTTCTCTGTGATATCTAGAAATGGTCATCAGGCTGATGAACAAAAGGAACTAAAATGTGTTGATTAAGCCTAGGTCTGGGCAATCTCACAAAAGAGCAATAATACTCCTTTTCATTAAGAAGTCTCAGAGCAGAAGACAAATCTCCCCCATGGTGACACATCAGTGGCAGAGAAGTCTGGAAGGATCATAGAAAAAGAAGAGCAGCCCAACAGATAAGAGCATCAACTTTGCAGAGAAACAGTCAGGCAGCTTCTGAGGCTGAATGCAGCAGCAATAAGGCAGAATTGATTTCTGGGAGCTATCACAGGTATTGTAGACAGTGAGCAAGTCAAGCATTGTGAGATGTTTTGTGAGGGGAGAGAGGGGGGAGTGAGTGTTCTTCCTCTAACCAGTTGCATGGGAATTTCTGGGATATTGTGTCTTCTGTGTAGTAGGAGGGGATTATTACTTAGAATTTACTTGGATATTCTATTTGATTAAGAAAAATTTTGAATTCTATGGATAAGTTCATTTACCTTGGCAGTATACTTTCCAGGAATGCACACAAAGATGATGAGGTTGACCCAAGCATTGTCAGAGCTAGTTCAGTATCTGGGAGGTTCCAAAGGAAAGTGTGGGAGAGAAGTATTAGGCTGCCTACCAGGACTGGAGGTCTACAAGGCTGTTGTGCTGACCTCATTGTTATATGCCTGTGAAACCTGGTCAGTATACCAGTACTATGCCAGGAAATTCAATCTCCTCCTTTTGAATTGTCTTAGGAAGATTCTGAAGATCACTTGGAAAAATAAGATACCAGACACTGAAATCCTTTTGTGAGCTGAACTGCTAAACATTCAAATTCTTTTGCAGAGAGGACAGTTCTGATGAATTGGCCATGTTGTTCAAATGCCAAGCATTCATTTACCTAAGAGACTATTTTATAGAGAATTCACACAAGATAGGCACTCATATGGAGGTCAGAAGAAGGAATACAGGGACACCCTTAAGGACTCTCTGAAGAACTTTGGAATCTATTGTGAGACATGGGAGACACTGGCACACGACCACCCAGCATGGCACACCTGTGTCAAAGAAGGTGCTGTGTTCTTTGAGCAAAACAGATTTGTAGAAGCTCAAAAGAAATGTGTGATGTGCAAATTTAGGGCTATTTCCATTCCAGATGTTCATGCAAACTATTTGTGCCTGACTTGTGTTAGTTTTCTGAGCTCATATTAATTGGATTGGCCAAAGCTGGACACATTGTACCTTGACTCCAACATAGTGATGCCATTTTGATTCTTTTCAAGAATGAAGGACAGCCACCACCTAATTAAGAGCTTTTCTATTTGACTTAGTAGTTCCCTTTCTGTTGATGTAGAAAACATTGATTGGGGCTTAAGCCATATTTGTATAAATATGTGTTACACAACATACTCTGTCCTGAATGTGGGCTCATTATGACATGTAGTTGGATGGGAGTCCCACTGAGATAGGCTTTCACCTATGGATGGACAGTAGGGATGGATAATGACCCTGGACCCAAATTAGAAAGAGAATAGGATCATCAAATCATAGATTCAGAGTTGCAAGATAGGGAATACTAAGGCCCTAAAATGTTAGACAACTTGTCCAGGGTCACAAGGCAGTAATGGGCAGAGCCAGGACTTAAACCTAGTCCCTCTGACTCTAAATCCAGCAATCTTTCTACTCTATTAGGTTCAATTTCATTCAGAAAATTGCTTACTACTTCAAATGACCTAAAACTTGACCTTAACTGGACTCAGATCATATGGACTGGGCAGGTTCTTGGAGAGAAGGTCAATTCTAGCAGTCCTCAATTTTCCCTTCCCTCACGGGAATGCGGGTTTTTACCATGAAGAGCGAATTAAACTCTCCAGAAATTTAAGGCACATAAGATGATATACTAAGTCTGAAGGACTCTATACATCACTGTGGAAAAGCAGCAAAAGAATTGTCTTCCTATTGATGAGGTGTAGGCTCTGGGACCCTCCACCCCCTCCCCCTCTTTTGAGCTCTCTTTGAATCTTTGAGGTACATACTCTGGGAAACCTCTTGAAGTCTGATTGAATCTTCAGGAAGCATTTGCAGAGGCCATAAGTATTTCATTGTGGCTGGGCCCAAATCTGTTACTAGCCTGGCCCTCCATTGCCCATCTGCTTCCCACCCTGGAGTCTATCAAAATGTCAGTCCCCCTCCCCAAACTCATTACTAGAGTCTGATCTCATTAACTCCTCCTGAAGACCCTCCCCAGGCTCCTCCTCTGAACCACCCCTAGATTCCTCTGTATATAGAGTCCCATCTTCCCTCCATCTTTGTGAGAGCGCCAGGAAATGGCCTAACACAGACTTACTCTGTGAGAGCACTGTAGAATAGCTTAGCATAGACTGGTTCCTTAAGAGTCTACCCCATATGGTGAACTTGAACTTTCAATAAACTTTGTTTTTCTTTGGCTGAGAAGACTTGAGTGTAATTCTTTCAGCAGGACCCAGCATGTTGGTATTTTGGGGTCTCAGGCAGCCCTAACCCTCTTTGGGCGCCCTCTTCACTATGGGTTCATGCATGAGTCCAATCTGTATTTTGGAGTAAGGTTAACTAAAACCTCTTAAATTCAATGTCCTCTTAGCTCTAGCACTTGCAGAGGAGTGGAGGCCCCTCTGGGGGAAATTTTTTTAAAATACAGACATTGCTCTTCTCAGGATTTCCATGGATAAGAACATGAGCTAGAGCAATTTTGGGAGAAAATTCCAACAGTTGTACTTTGATTCACCATATCAGTTGCTGAGTCCAACTGACACACATAATGCCATTGTGTGGAGAATTGTTAGGGAAGTACCCTAAAAGCATCATCAAGGACATATATGACAGAAAAGAAAATGAATCCATCCATTGGATATTCATAATTGAGGAAAGCTGATAAATAGGCTGCTGCCTTGGTATCTGTGAAATATCAGAATAACCAGAAATGGGTCGTTGACAGAAGGCTTGTAGAGCACATAGACAAGAACTGCATGGTATGAGAAATAGTATATATTGTATAAGAAAGCATGGAGGGATTATAATCTGTATTGGCAGAAGAAATACTCATTGAGCTCAGTGGGCTCAGGAGTCTATTCATCTGAGGAATAGGTGGGTCCTGAGGCTAGCTTCTGAGCTTCTATCCTCTCAGGATAATGAGCTCTGTGGTTTACTTTCAGATGGTAGGACACTCTTTAGTGTAAGTGAAACTTACCTCTTTCATGATCCCACCATCATGATCTGGGATCTGCGCATTCTCTCCATACACAGACTGGCAAGATTTTGTGTAGTAGACCAGACTTTCAGGAGCCTTGGCCCCATTAACAAAATGCTCCCCATGTCTACAAGGTCACTAGGCAGATATGCAGGAGGAGTATAATCTTGTTGGGTAGATGCTTCCATTGGTTCTATGAATATCTAAAGAAAGTACAGAATAGCTAATTTGCAAGTTTTGTTTGTGACTCTCTGTTTGTTTGTGCCTCTGGACATGGTCTGAGGATAAAATCTTAATGAGTGATTAGCCTTGGGCTGGGGTAGGGAAAAGTTGAAACCTAGGGTGAGTCCTTGCATTCTGGTCTCCTAAGCATCTCTGCAATGGGGAATATAAGCCCTGTGATTTTCTTGTATCATCGGCTCTGTATGAAATGGTTCTGTAATAAACAGACTATGGAATACTTCCCTGTCTCTCTCCCTCTTTCTTTTATTCAGCTGGAAGCTCTCTCTCTCTCTCACTCTCTTTTTTCCTTTATTCAGCTGGGAGCTAGGCCATACAACTGTGCTGGCTACAGCAATTTTGGGAGCTGTGGCCATGGACAATTCCTTGGATGAGGGAGAGTAGAATTCTAACTTTCAGCACTCCTTATGCTCAAGGGCCTAAGTATAATGGAAAGAGCATTGACTCTGGAGTTAGAAGACCTAGGTTCAAATCCCACCTCTGACCCTCTGTACCTCTAAGCCCTTTGGCAAGTCACTGAACTTCCCTATACTCCAATTTCCACATTTGGAAAATGAGGGGGTTGAGCTATGTGACTTCTAAAGTCCAATTCTAAATCTATGCTCCTATGATCCTAAGGGATGCTGGCTAAGAATGCACTAAAGGTTTTAAGGTGAAGAGCTTGGGCCTGGAATGTTTGTCTTTTCCCTTGATAGTGACAGGGTGGGCCTTATGGTGATATAAAAGAAGAAAAGAGGAGAAAACAAAAGTTAGGGATGAGTGTACACGAAAATACTAGTGAGATTTTGTTTGTATGTGTTGGAGAGAAGTGAAGAGTTGTGTGACTGTGTCCACAGTGGAACTAAGTAACATCTAAGCTTGTGTAAGAAAAGAAAAAAGCAGAAATGAGCCAGCAGGCCAAGGATGCATTAGCATTTCTGGTCTAAGAGGCCCAGGGAGAGACAAAATCAAGATGAAGGAGTCTGCAGGATTAAGCTTGTCTTTGCTTTTGCTGGTGGAACTTAGAAGCTTCCTGAAATGAGTCTAAGGTGTTTCTTTGTTATAATGCCTTTGTGTTTCTGGTTGCTTCCTTTCTCTTACTCAACTGTAAGACTGTTTTTGCTTGTTTGTTTTTCTACTCCCAGCACCAAGTCTTGCATAGAATAACAAACATTTGCAGAACTGTTGATTGATGGGTAGATGTTTCCAAGCCTTGAAGTATTTTGAGTGTTATCTCTCAACCATCTCCTGTAGTAATTGAGACTCTCAAACAAGTCCCTAGAGAGATAAGGAAGGACCATTAGATCAATATGTAGATATTCAATCAGGACTATGTTTGAATCACTCTTTCATCACAGACTCACCTTTCCAGTGAACTGAACCTCTTCTTAATGGTAGGTAGAAACATAGCCCAATATGTGACATCTAGCAGGATGACATAGATCCACCATAATCAACCCCTCTTCCTACCAAAATCTGTCTTCCCACTGGTTGGTTCACTAGCAGAGTATATGAAAACACCTACATGAGAAGACTCAGCAGGATCCCCACACAGTTGTAATTGCAACCCCACTCCCTGAAGGGTTACTTGGGACATTCTTTCTCTTTACTGAGAAGTCAGTTCAGACCGGAAGCAAAATGATTGTGGCCAGTCTTTTTTTTTTTTTTTTTTTTTTACATTGAAAAGATTTTATTAAGTCAAACAAATTCAGGGGCAATTTTATAGGGTGTCCCAAAGATCTGAGTGCAGTTTAAAACTTCAGTGGCCTTAATAAATAACCTATTAATAAAAGTTTCAATAGCTTCAAACTTCACTTAGATTGTGGGATACTATGTATGTGTGTGTGTGTATGTGCACATATATATATGTGCACACTATATATGAATATATGTGTGTATAGTTCTTTTAAAAAATTGTCTTAATTTATTTGTTTACTTTTGGTATTCAAGATTCAGTTCCACAATCTCTTGAGTTTCAAATTTTCTCCCCTCCTTCCCCCCATGGCGGCATGCAATCAAGTATAGGATCTGCAAATACTTTCACATTAGACATTAGTCAGGTTGTAAAGAAGGATTGTAACAGATGGAATAAAAAACAGGAAAGAGGAAACAAAACCAAACAAAAAAAAAGAAAGAGAGCAGGTAGTTTGCTTGCTTGTGGCCAATCTTACATTCACTATAAGTAGAACCCGTTCTCACTGCTCCTTGGATACTCCCAGTTAAACAGTGCTTTGTACCCCAGATTGGTGATATAGTTATTCAAAATAATTAACTTTTTCTCAAGCCTCTACTGAGTTCCTCTAGGTATGATGCTAACATCTTCTTTACCTTATGCCTAACTCACATCAATAGGTGGGGTCTCACTTTATTTTTCAAAGCCTTCATTAAAGAAAATCACACCTCCCCCATCAGGTTTTTACAAGCTCAACTATCTTGTCAATAATCCTGCTAGGAAGGATCCTAATAGAGTGTTCTAAGGTCGCAAAGCACTTTACATATGGTCACTTTACACTTTACACTTTACATTTGGTCGCCACAACAACCCTGTGAGTTAAGCACTATTATCTCCATTTTATGAGCGAAGAAACAGACAAAAAGTGGATACATGGGACTTCCTAGGGTCACACAGCTAGTAAGATATCTGAGGGAAAATTTGAACTCAGTACTTCAAAGTGATGAGGATGACTGGGCGTAAGGGGAGTAAAGGAGTTGAGGGAAGAAAGTTTGAGGATCAGGTTATTGAGTTTGTTGATGGAAGATTCTGTGACTGTGAGCGGATGTAGGTTCTTCACATTACCTTTGTTCCCTCTCAGACTCTGGGGCTATTCGCAAATGCATAAACACACCTAACAAAGTTTCACAGAGGATGGTAGTCTAAACTAGCATGTTGAGAGATGTCTACCTTTAGAGGGGAACCCACATCACCAAATTCTCTCTGTCTCTCTCTCTGTCTCTCTGTCTCTCTCTCTTTTTCTCTCTCTCTCTCTCTCATTCTCTCTCTTTTTCTCTGTCTCTGTCTCTCATTCTCTCTTTCTCTCTCTTCTCTCTCTGTCTCTGTCTTTCTCATTCTCTCTCTCTCTTTCTCTCTCTCTCTGTCTGTCTCTGTCTCTCTTTTTCTCTCTCTCTCTGTCTCTGTCTCTGTCTCTCTCTCTCTCTCTGTCTCTCTTCCTCTCCCTCCCTCTGTTTCTCTGTTTCTTTCTCTAATAAAAGAAATCTTCACCCATTCTCCTTGACCTCCTATACCCAGACTGCTAATATCCATGCAACAGTCTCTCTCCATCCATCTTTCCCTCTCTCCCACTCAGTGGGCAGTCTGCAAATGTCTCTGTATTTGGCACTAGCCCCATACTCAGACGTGCTACTTAGATGTGCCAGGAGGTGTAGATACAGCTTGTGTGATGTAGTCAGCTGCTGTTACCCACCCCAGAGTCACCATGGATCACACCCCTCTCAGCTTTGAAGATTTGGCAGAGATTGGAGCCTTTAAAAACAACAAAAACAACAACAACGAAACAACAACAACAAAAATAACTTAGAAGACGATGTTCTCATATCCCTTTCCAGTTCTGTCTCCATGTTTCCTTCTTCCATCCTCCCTCATTAGATGTCTGTGGTTTTGGATTAGCTGATGATTAATCCATGGATTTATGGAAGCATTTGGAGTGGAAGGATGGGGATTCAGAATTACGGAGGTCAAGTTACCAGAAATCTAATAAGTACAAAAGTTCTGGAAAAATGACTATGGGGGCGGCTAGGTGGTACAGTGTATAGAGTACCAGCCCTGGAGTCGGCAGGAGCTGAGTTCAAATCCAGCCTCAGGCACTTAACACAAATCTAGCCATGTGACCTTGGGCAAGTCACTTAACCCCAATTGCACTCCCTTCCCCCTCCAGAAAGCAAAAAAAGAAAAAATGACTATGACATGAGAGGCATTGATACTTGGCAAACAAACACCAATCAGGACGTGTGCCAGGTCTGTGCCCAGCATAAGAAAGACAGAAATCTGATCCAAAACCTCTTTCTGGGGCCTGAGCCATGAAATAGCTGAAGAAAGAGACCATCAAGTTGCCACAGGATCCCAGAACTTGTGTGTTTATCCTGTGTTTTTTTCCCCTAGTATCCCTGAACACTTATCTAGTTGTTCTTCATTCTTCATTTTTGAAGAGGGCCAATAACATCCCAGGGTATTGCCTCTACTTGTGTGAACTGGATTTAAGTGAGGCCGAGCTGCAGTCATCAGCCTCACTCTCTCTCCCTGAGTCATCAAAGTCCTGGCATGACAAAAGTCAGAGTGAGTTGCAATGGCTTGGTTTCAGTGAACAACCTTGGTGTCTTCAGTGTCCTACTAAATTCTTAGCATTTCATAGCACCTGCTTCTGCTGCTTTCATGACTGTTGGAACAAATTATTCTCATTCGCCCTTTCCTCTGGGGAGAGTCTTCACACTCTTGGGTTAGACATCCCCCTAACTCACCAACAGGCTTGAGGCCTGTTGGTTATCCTCAACCTGGTTTGGCCCATCTATTGGCATGGTTTTACGGGGTGTTACTTCAGCTTCTTGGAGCCCCAGGTGAGATTCCAGTGCAAGGTGGCCACCAAAAGTGGACGAGAAGCCTTGAGCCTTCACACCAGAGGTACTAGTCATCCCCAAATACCCCAAATACCTCCCCTCTTATCTAGTGGAGGGGTGAGTCCATTAAGTTCCAACCACATTTGGGAATTTCACTGCGGGAACTTACATTATCTGATCTTATCACTTCCCTGAAATAACAAAATTATTTTTTCCTTGGGCAAAGCAACTTTAGAAGTTTGCACTCTGAATACAATTTCTGGTCCTTTTGGGAATCCCAAACAAGTAACTATGGTTCTGGCTTAGGAGGGCACCCCACTCCTTTATTTAACTTCCTTATCCCTACCCAACAAATCAGGAGCACTCAGATCTTGCTGACTGCTGGATCACCAGAGGGATCCTTTTCAATGTTTACCTGTTCTCTTGCCGGCTCCGTCTTCATACCTTATTCTCTAGGCTCTTGTCCCCTCAGCAGGGTGGGGTCTTTAAGTAGCCAAAGTGGAGTAGCATAAGCTTATGCCCTTCCAGAATGATGGTACTGTGTATTGATAGGATCCTAAATCTTTGGAACTAGAAATATAATGTGATCCTGGGATCATGGATTTTACATTTTGCAGACGAGGAGACTGAGGTCCAAAGAGATTAAGTGATGTTTTTTCTCCACAAGGTTATATTATTAATAATGTTTTTTGACTCTAAGTCTAGTGCCCTTTTTACTTGCTATAAAGAGAGATGTTGGAGGGGAAGACAAAACAAAACACTACCTCATTACGTGAGCTTGCTTTTGACCTCATCGCCTCTTTTCTTTTGGTAGGTGGAGGGGAGAGACCTGTTTAATTTTAAACTATTACGAAGTAATATGGATGGGCTTCCCAATACCTGCCACACACAATTAGCAAACTTCTTGATTGGCTAAGAGTGAACGCTGGATTGTAGAAAGGACAGATGTGCTCAATCCAGAGTAACTAGATGGGCAAATTTCAACTCAATAAAAGGATGTTGTGGTGGGGGCCATGAAGGAATCATAGGCTTCGTACCTAGAGAGTATAATGACCTAAGATAGATCCAAGAAACTGTAGCTAAATAGAACAATTGAGAAGCTTGGCTATCATTCAGACTGACACTGGGTACATTTCTTTTATATATGCTTCTGATTACTTTTCTTGGTTTACTATTTCTAAAACTACTTGTATCTCGTAAACAAGATCTGGAAAATATATTCTTTTGGTTTTAAGTATGGAGGGCATGAAAGGAGCATGGAATGGGAGAGAAAAAGGGAGCAGATGTCAGTATCAGGCATTCAGTTACTGTGGCAGGACAAGAAAAGTAGGAGAAAAGTAATTAGAGGATGTGGAAGACCTATAACCTAAGGAACCAAGTAGGCTCAGGAACAGAAAAGGCTTCAAGTTGGGTTCAGTGATAAGGGAAAGCTAAAGAAATAGCGAAAGGTGAAAACCCTGGGCCCAAGGTTCACTTAGACAGTCTCTGAAAAGGACCTGGGGTTCCTGGGAAGCTGATGTGATTAACTGGGGCCTTGGGTCCTTCACAGATGATTCCATTTATTTATTTGGGGGAGAGGAGTAAGGGAAAGGAAGAAAATGAACATTTCTTGGTTGTTAATGCTTTGTCCATTCAGCACTGTGCTGAAGCTGTGTGAGCATTTACACCTTAGAAATTGGCAAATGTACAGATTAATGATTGATTTGTTTTTTTTGTTGATCATCAAGGCTTAAGAAGGTGATAGAAAAAATGTTAGGAATGCAGATTAGATTTAAATTATGTTGTGAATATATCTCACCACCATTCCCCAGCTAGTTGTCAAGTATTTTCCAGAATACCCTTGCTAATCTCCTATCCCTCCACTTTTCTCGTTCTTGAATAGCCCAGACAATATCCAGACAGACCTTCTACTCATATGAATCATTCCTTCCATTTCCACCCCCACCCAGTTTTTTGAATTGAACTGCTGATTTCATTATTTTGGGGAGTTCTGGGTGAACCCCGGGGGCCCCCCCCCAGGCAGATCTGCATCTTTTAGCCTAGAGATTTGCCTGTGAATTTCCCCAGGGTCACACAGCTAGTATGTAAATTAGAGGAGGGATTTAAATGCAGGTCTTCCTGGCTCCCAGGCCTGTTCTAACTCCTATCCCACACTGCCTGTCTTGTCATTCCCTAGTCTGCCAAAATCCATATTACAGTCTGTCTATGTGTTTGTGTTTCTGAGCTTTTTTTTTTTAATGTTAAATATGATCATTGAAGTTTCTCCAGCTGGAAATTATGCATCTTTGAGATGCCCCAGGGGAATCATAATTTTAAATATCTGGTCTGATTGAGCTCTTAGTGCATTTACACTAAGGCTTTCTCAAAATGGTGGTACCTTTCCCATTCTAGGAATAGAGGAATTTCCCTTTAGGTTTATCTCAGGCACGGTATGGACAGTCAGTAGGAAGATGGTAAGTCATTTGAAGAAAGATGACCCAGGATCTAGAGTAGGGGTGGCTCACAGAGTCAGGAATACTCTCAAGGTCTTTAACACACTTTAGGACAGTAGACGACTCATGGGACATACCAAGATTTCACAATGCCCTTTGGGTAGAGGTTTTGGTTTTTTAGAGATCAACTTGTTCAAGATTTTTAAAATTTTATTTCATTTTATTAATTTTTTTCCCATTCACTTGTATTTTATTTTCAGTTCCAGATTCTCTCCCTTCTGTTATTGCTTTTCCACTCATTGAGAAGGCAAGAAATACAAAATCTATGAAAGTACCCTTAGGATGAAAAGATTTAATACTAAAATTGACCACACCTTAACATGGTACTCAATTTCTACTTTGGGGTAGAAGTGAGTAGGATCATCTTTTTAACTTTTTAAAATAAAAAAAAAATGCATATTATGTTCATTAAAAACACACACATTTGTTAGCTCCTCTCCTTCCCACAGTGACCTCCTTCCCCAATTGAGCAACAACAACAAGACCCTTTGATAACAAATGTATCCAGCAAAATAAACTTCCATATTGGCCTTGGAATTGTATGATTTCCAATCAATAAAATAACTGAGTATTTATTAGGCTTGGGGAAGGAAAGGGAAGAGAAAGTAAGGGAAGGGAAGATCATTCACCCCACCCCACCCCACCCCCCACCCCTCACCCCGGTTAAAAAACAAAGCAAAACTACATCTAAGGAGAGCACAAGCCCTAGCATGTCCTGTGAAACTGGAAAAGCTTTGCTAGTGGGTATGGCAACACATGTGTCTCCTACGAGGAAAACACTAGGTAAGCGTGGAGATGCTCATCACCAAAAGGTAAGCCACAAGCTAAGGATTTTTCCCTCATCGAGATTTATGAACACCTTTGATGAAGGCACAGAAGATTTTTCAGTCTATGTCACTGGAGGTATGAGTACCTATAGGGAGAAAACAGACTTTTGAAAAACTGAAGTATTTGTCAGGTGAGGAAAAGAGAAGAAGGAAAAGATTAAGAAGCTTCTGAAGGAAGAAATGCCTGTACCTTTATGATAGATTGGTTATAGGGAATTTAGGAGAAAGAAGAGTCAGAGGTAATGTGGAGACCTCTGGCCTGGGACTCTGAAATCCAAGTTGTTAACAAAAATGAAAATCATTGGACATGGGAGCTAGTTTGGGGTGGGGAAGGTGATAAATTGATTTGGTCATGTTGAGTCTTATTCTGTAGGCTTTCAGCTTAGTTGAGTTTCTGACAACAAATTGCTCTGCCACACTAGAGTCACCAGTCTCTCTCTCTCCCCTTCTCTCTGTCTCTCTCTCTCTCTCTCTCTCTCTCTCTCTCTCTCTCTCTCTCTCTCTCTCTCTCTCTCTCTTCCCTCCTTCTCTCCCCCCCCTCTCTCCCTTTCCCTCCTCTTTCTTCCAATGTGGATATGGCAGTAGCAGGGCGGCTCCAAGTACTTGATCATAGAATCACAGTCTTAAAACTAGAAGACTGCCTTGACCAGACAATCCAAGGCCGCTGGACTTGGGGTCCATGGGCCCCCAGCATGCCTGAAGATGCATTTCAGAGGATCTATAAACTTGGATGGAAAAATGACATCTTTATTTTTAAAGAATTAATTTCTTTTGTAATGCTTTATATTTATTTTATGCACTTAAAAATATTCTGAGAAGGGGCCCATGACACAAAAAGGGGTATGAAACCCTGTTCTCATTTAGCAGATGGGGGAAGTGTGGCTCAAAGAGAAGGGTCTTTGATGAATAGGGCATAGAAAGGCCAGGGAAGGTCATAAACACCCTGTTGGAGTATTAAGCATTAGTTCTCAAACCCCACTCCAATCCCCATTTTAAAGCTACCTGAAACACGTCTGCCTTCTCCAAGTACCTTCTGGCTCCTCCCTAACCTTGACCTACACCTTAGCTGGACAGAGACCCTTTCCCTTCCTTTCCCTGAACCAAGGCTGAAAGGGGCAATCAGGCATGTACCAGAGGGCTGGTAGAAGGGACAGGACCCAGAGACAATCCAGTTTACCTCACGACTGGTCTGAGCTGGAAGGGGTTATAGCTTTGGGCATATGTTAGGCTTTCCTGCAACAGGGACATCCATCATCCTCCCCCACCCCCACCCGTCTCTCATTTGAATTAGATTTTCAGCCTAATCAGGACCATTCCCCAGACCCAAACTCTGATTGTGAGCCACTCAAACCCTCCTCCCCCAATCCCCTCTTTTCAAGGTCTTTCTCCTTTGTAGCAAGGTTAGGGTCTATATGTCTTAACCATATGCCCCAAGTGAGGAATTCATTAGCATACATTATGCATTCATGAGTAACAAATGGGGCTGGGAGGTATTGCAATTCGGCTCAGCTGCTCCTTGACATGGGGCCTGGCAGGAGGGGTAATGGCCGGGAGGGAGAGTCTGGGTCCCAGCCAGACACACCTGCTTCCGCTAAGAGCAAAGACCAAGACGGATCTCACTCCTTTGCCCTCCCCTACACACAGACACACCCGCACACGCATACAGACATAAGCATAGGGGCACACAGGCACAAACACCAACACCCCCATGGCTCCCTCCTCCCTCTCACAGGGGGCCCGTGAATGCTTTTCACACACACAGGGGGCTCGCGAACGCTTTTCGCCCTGACGGATGATTTGCAAGTTTTCCGCTGACAAGAGCGTCTGCCTGCGTGCGTGCGTGCGTGTGTTTCTGTCGCTTCATTTAACTCTACAACAGAAGATGATTACGGGGAGGGAAATGGCTGAATCCAGATCTTTATACTCCCCCCCCCCCATCTTGCCCCTCCCATCTCTATCTAGCTACCCAGATTTGTCTTGCATTTCCCACACTAATATCAAAACACTGTCCTCTCCCACAATGCCCAGAGATGCCTGCTATCCCTTAAGCACCCAGGTACCTACAGCCACTGTTTACATGGTGTACACTGCTCCAGGATTACAGAGGCGGAAAAAGCCAGCCAGTCCCCATCCCTAAGCATAATTAGTATCTGATTGAGAGTTGTGGTCAAAATAAAGTCAAACAAATATTATGCTTTTAACACAGTAACATTGGTTAATGTTCCAAAGCATCATGGTTAAGAAGCCCACTCACGCTGCAGCACGTTTTCCTAACTGAGGAATGATCAGCATCAGGGAGGAAGCCCCTAGTTCAAAATTCTATGCCATACCGATTCTAAATAGACAGGCTTCTCTCACCATTATTCTACTTGGTAAAAATGCTGGGCTGGTAGTGGAGGGAGGAAGTATGACTGAGGCCGGTACTGGCATTATTTAAGAGCCAGTGGTTCCACTAAAATAACAATCATCCATGATTTCCGGCTTTCCCCTGTATTCTGCAATAGGGGCAAAATTGTTAAGGTTATTGCTTTTATTATCTGCTGTAGGCGCAGAGGGGGAAAAGACACATTGATGGGGGTATTATCTCATTCAGTCCCACAGAGATTTATGAGTGCAGCAGTCATTAGCACAAATGAGAATAACTGTGTAACACCCCTGTGCCCCTTCTCCCACCCCCTTCTCCTTGTGTCACAGACTACATACATGCACATACTGAGCCTACACAAATTGATTCCACAAAGAGAGACTACACAAATACAAATTACACACATGAGATGGGGTACATATATATATGCACACCTTGAGAGACTGCACAGAGAATACACAAATAGATGCAGAAATGACAAAAACAATAAACATGGAAAAACAATACACACAAAAAGCAGGAAAAGATTTGTTCAATATATGAAAATTAGTTTAATATGTGAAAATTGACACATAGGTCAAACATCTTAATGTGTGTGTTGGGGTGGGGGTGAGGGTGAGGTGGGTAACGAACTCTAGACCTTCCCATGCACAGTATTGAATGCCCCCAGTTACAGTTCAGAACAGTGTCATCCCAGTACCTGTGGACAGGGGTCCATCCACTTTGGGCCATTAAATAACATAAGGAACACCTGTTGTCATTCCAAGGCCAACCTTGGAGGACATGCTGAAGGAACAATATTGCCAACCACAAGAACAACAGTAAAAGAGATAGTATATGTGACAGCCCTCAACATGCAACAATGGTAAAGCTTGAAACAACAGTACTAAACAAAAACAGTAACAATGACAAAACAAAACCAGCAAAAGAGCTGAAAGAAAACAGCAACATCAAATGAAGTAAATGAAAGGACAAAAATGATCCCCTTTTCTTTGTTAGTATCCTTTGGCAAAACCCTCTCCTTGGGGAGAAAACAGAGAGGAGAATTTTATTCAGTGTTTCCCAAAAAAGTGTTTTGATGGTTTGGCCAAATCTCACCCAGTTGGAAGGAAATACGGAATAGCAGCTAGTTTTTGTAAACACCTCTCAGTATCTCTATGATCACCTGAAGCTGATCTAGACGTTACCTCTTCTCCCCACGTGCAGTCCCCAAAGTAGAGATTCAGTGTATATACAGATAACTAACAATAATGGTCATTATGAAGTTTAAAAAAAATCAGTTGTCAGCCAAGATATTCAGTGAACCACTTTTGTTGCTGAAGGGATTGATGGGGTGTTATGTGCAATAGCCCAGCTATCACACGGTTGTGACAACTAGTCAGAAGTGAAATGGTGCAGTGTAATAGAAGGATTCCTCAACTGAAAGTCGGAGACCTGGTAAGTCAGGAGACTCCTGGCTCTACCAATAAGTAGCTATAGATGGTTTTATTGAATAGAGGATTTGTGGGGTAGTTAGTTGGTGCAAAGGAAAGAGTGCCAGGTCTGGAGTCAGTAAGACCTGAGTTCTAATATGGTCTCAGACAATTTCTAGTTGTGTGACCCTGGGCAAGTCACTTAACCTCTTCTGCACTCCAGTTTCCTCATCTGTAAGATGGGGATAATAATAAAACATTCTTCATAAGGTTGTTGTGAGGATCAGATGAGTTAATATATATGAAGTGCTTTTCAAACCTTAAAGTATTATGTAAATTGTAACTACTATATGATTTTGTTCCTGTCATTTTCCATTTCTTGGAATCAGTTCCTCATATGTAAAATGGGGAGGGAATTGAATTAGCTATCCTTGGAGTACCCTTCTAGATATAACACTCTTTGAGTGTAAAATAAGTGAGTTAACATCCAATAATGACCAACAGATTAATAATTTGTACCTATTTTAAGAACTTTTCTCAACTTAATATTTAAAAACCTATTTAACCGATGACTGCTATTTTTCTTAGAAGCTTTTAGAATACATATATTACTTTGTTGGGCTCCCCTGCTTTGTTCTGCACTCTATTTATTTGGTCTAAGTTATTAAGATTATAATCATGCTCACTTGCTTTGGTCTGCAAACAGTGACTAATGAAGGCAATTAAGCAATTAGATTGAGAACAGAAATGTCAACTCAGGAACAATCTAAGAATTGACCGATCATTGTGTGGAAGTAGTAATGAATTCGCTTTGGCCAGCATGATATATATACTAAGAGTTTCTGCTCAGAAAGAAAAGTGCAGGGATCACAATAAGCTTCATAGGAACGATGAGTTTGTACAAGTGAGAAATCACTGTGTTTTGAGGTAATCATGGAAGGCTGCATGGGGGAAGTGAAATCTAATTTAAGCTTTGATTGTGACAAGTGATCATCTCTTCAATGTACATAGTTCATAACACTTTCACAATTATCATCTCCTTTGATCTCCACAATAATCCTGCAAAATAAGCTGTAGTATGAAAATAATCCATTTTACAGATAAGAAAATAGAGGGGAAAAGGATTTGCTCAAGGTTATGCAGTGAGTTAGTAACAGAAAGAATCAGAACTCATCTCAAATATCCCTACCTAGTACCCTTTGCTGCCTCACGTTGCCAAAGTTCTCTATGGTTCTGGTCATGACCTTCAGTAATATGATCAAGGAAATGCGCTACCCCACTTAAGCCTACAGTTCAACCAGTCCAGTAGCTCAAGAAACCCTCTCTCCATGAACTGTATTATTGTCAATATGGTCCTGGCTGGGTTTGCTCCCCTCCCCCATCTTGCAGTTGGCTCAGAACCCAGGGAAGTACTAGCTGACTAGAGAGAGGAAGAATCTACTCCTGAAGGCAGGGATGGGAGAGCCAAATGGAAGTTGCGTTTAGTGTTTGGGAAAAATCTATTGTTTGACTTTTAGTTTGGACCTGTGTGTGTTCTGGCCTTCTGGGCCATAAGCCCAGCTCATACAGGTTGCAATGGATTCTCTCCATTAGTTTCAGGAATAATTGCTTTTCCTCCCTAGATTATTGACTGGATCACAGGATGAAGTGGCACTTCCTATGCCAGAGGCCCCAAACGGAGGCCAAGTCATCCCCTACTCCCCACAATCCCCTGCTGACTTCTTGGCACTTAGGGCTCCTTCCCTACAGCTGAGAAGTCTTTCCTGATCTTCGGAAAACTTCCCAACAGAGACCACCTCACCTCCTTCAACCTGTCAAAGACCTCAGTGCCTGGCAGAGTGGGCTGTGACTGTCAGATGGCCTCACTGAACTGAACTCCTTGGATCCAGAAAGGGAAACAGCATGAGGACCTCCTCCATGCCTGGCAAGCTGGCTGCGGAGCTCACTCCCATCCAAGCCGTGTGGGGCCCCTCATTAACCACCTCACATCAAGAGCTGCCATGCTGCAAAATTAACTATTTCTTGCAGAAGGTTCCACAAAAGAACAGGGACACTAATGAGGTTAGTTAAAGGGTGGCCCTGTTTCATTAGCTTTCCTGGGCTAAGTCTGCCAGGGAGGAATGATCAAGAAGATTGCTTTTTTTTTAATTACTCTGTTAATTGATATAAAACAAAAAGGACGCAGATTAGTTGCATGCAATTAGCAAATTAATTCTTGGCAATTACAGACTTAATAATGGAGTGGCTTTGCGGCAGCTTGTCTGGTTCTGTAGTTTATTGATTGTGTTTATGGGCAGAGTGATTGACACAGAAGATGTTCAGGATGAAGGATAGATGAGGATACAGGTCTAGGTCCAGGTTCCAGAGTCTCTTGGATTCTAAAAGGCAGGTTTATGGTAATTCTGCTAGAGCTCGTACTCAGTACTCAAAGCAAGAACCCTAATACTGAATAAGCATTATTCTTAATAAGACTTAAAAATAACTTAATAAGAACCTTAAAACTTAAAACTTAATAATGAGTGTTGTTTCTCCAAGCTGCTTGCCTGAGGCCCCAGCCAGCTCGATAAGGGCTGTCAGGTCTTGGTTACAGCTTATTTCTCACTTATATCATAGACCCTGAAAACTTATCTCTGAATTCTCCTCCTAAGCATCACCCATGGCAATGAAGGGTGGGGCGGAAGATGGGGGGCATGATCAGCTCCATCAAGAGATAATGAAATGTGGTTTACCTGTTTTAGCATCAATTTACTTATGCCTCTGACTAGATCTGTATCCAGGTACCTGCAACTCCTCTGGTAGTCAACATGTCCCTGGATGAGGAGTCATTTGGCATTGTGGGCCCAGATATCAGCTAGCCTAAGATTGCATAATATCATGATTAGGAATCTAATAAATAGCCTTTGTGGATGTAGACTGATTTTTCCATTAATCTCATATGCACATGAACACTAATGGATGGGATATTTATTGCTTTTAGAATGATGGCATTAAAAGGCTACCCAGGATCAATATTCTCTCTCTCTCTCTCTCTCTCTCTCTCTCTCTCTCTCTCTCTCTCTCTCTCTATCTCTCTCTGTGTCTCTGTGTCTCTGTGTCTCTGTCTCTCTCTGTCTCTCTCTGTCTCTCTCTGTCTCTCCTCAGTCTTCTTAGTTTACCCAGGCTAGAAATGCAACACCCACTCATTGACCTGATCCCAATACCGATTGGCACAGAATTTTTAACCCGCTCCATTTTTCTCACCTGTCCCAGTCCACCCCTCCTTAGGCAGTCTACTTGCTCTCAACCCCCAGGGACTCATCAAATTGGTTTTAGACTTAGGGTGAAACACAGAACGTCAATGTGAGAGACCACTTAATAGTCCAGTTCACCTACAATTTGGATCATTTGAAGGGGAGCAATATGAAATAAGTCCAGAATGTGTGGGGAGCCATGTTTTGGAGGGATTTAATCATCATGCAGAAAAGTTTATATTTATCTTAGAAGCAACAGGAGCTATTGAAGAGTTTTAAGGAGAATCATAAAATCATATATGAATTTTAGAAAGGACTAAAGAGGGAAGAGACTAGAAGCAGGGCAACCAATTAAGAGGCTGTTACTATAGAATAGACATAAGGGCCTATCCTGAAGCAGAAACTATGTAAGTAGATTGAAAGGAATGGATGGGAAAGATATTGTTAAAGAATCAACAAGATGTGGTAAATGATTAGGTATGGAAATAAGCAATTAGGGGTAGATAAGATTCATGGATAACTCTGAGACTGTGAAACTAAGCTGATGGAGGGATTGTGGTACCCTCAACAGAAGAAGGGAAGTTTAGAGGAAAGGCAGACAGGTAGGAAGGCGATTTCTGCTGTGAATATATTGAGTCTGAGATACCAATGGGACATTCAGTTGCTCACTTGTTGCAATTCTGTCTGACTCTTTGTGACCCCATTTGAGGTTTTCTTGGCAAAGATACTGGAGTGGTTTGCCACTAGTTTGTTTTATAGATCAGGAACTGAGGCAAACGGGGTTAAGTGGCTTGCCCAGGGTCACACAGCTACTAAGTGTCTGAGGTCAGATTTTTATTCAGGAAGATGAGCCTACCAGCCCTGGGGTTTCCAGTGGAGTATCCAATATCAGGCTGGCAATCCAGAACTGGGCTACAGGAGACAGATTAGGGCTGAATTTATAGAGTTGGGAGTGGACAGGAAAAGGTCAAATCAAGGGCATGACTAGAAATGTGGGTCTAAGAAAACAGAAGGGTCACATCTTTTTCCTCAGAGACTGAAGAAAAGGGAGAGAGAATGGGAGATGATGTAAAAGGGCTTTGTTGTGTGATGTATGAAGAAGAGTGAAACAGGGTCTCAGTTTTCTTGGTAAAGCTGGAGGCAAAGTCTTTTCCTGAGGAGGGATAAGAAGTGAGGGCTGTTGGAGGAGGGAAGAAGAGGTTTGGAATGACTGTTGTTGGCAGTGTGACAGGGACACAGTCACGGAAGAATAAAAGGATTACCAGGCAGCGGTTAGGGTCCAGTTGAGATTAGGTAATGTAAATTATGAATGGACCCAGTAAATTAGGTGTTGTAACTTTTTTTTTTAGTGGTTTAGAGCAGCAGAAAAATAGGAGCAGAGAAGGCAGATAGTGAGGTATCCTTGGATTGGGTTTGGTAAAGATGAGTAGTAACAGTTAAAAGGTCAAGAAACTCAAGGTTAAAAGTTGGCCCGATCAACTATAGGGTCAGAACTGTGAAAGGAGGAAAGTAACACAAAAACAAAGATGCCATACGAGAACAAAAGGTATAGAAGCACTAGAGATGGTGGTGCGAATTAAGAATAAATTTAGAAGAAATGAAGAAGGGGAGAGGAAGTAATAAGGTCTTATGGTCACAGAGAAGAGCTTCAGATCTCATTGAGATAGCACAATAATAATAAAGTGAGATCTTAGATCATAGATTGTAGAATTGGAATGGAGAGGGACCTCAGAGACCATCCAGTCCAACCCCCTCATTTTCCAAATGAGGAAACTGAGACCCAGAGAAGGTAAGTGACAAGCCTACGTCAAATCTAGGTCCTCTCACTCTAATGCCAGTGCTCATTGCCTGTGTTGTGCTGCTTCTCATCCCTATGGGTAATACTTGGCGATGGTAGCGTAATACAATGAAGAAAAAAAAGCACTAGACTGGAAGATTAGAGATCTAGGTTCAAGTTCTTATTATACCCCTAACTAGCTGAGTGACTGTGGGCAAGTCATTTCATTTCCCTTTTGACTCAGTTTCTCCAACTTTAAAATAAAGAGGGAGGATGGTTGAACTACTTGATATCTAAGATACTGGAGGTAGTGACCTATTTCATGCCTATGGACACTTTTTGATGTCTGATTTCCTTACTGTAGATACTACTGCTGCCAACTTGAATTTTCTAGGAATGCTAATTAAGTACCCCAATATTTTTATTCAGTTCTCTATTATTATCTTGGTAATATTATTAATTATCCACCTGACACACTTTCTCTAGGGGTTCCTTTCCATTCCTTCACACTATCCCAAGGAGAGTGCTGCTAATGTTTAAAAATGAAAAAAAAATTATGTTTAAAATCGAGAGGCCATCTAAGCTTATCCTTCTTATATTTCTGTTAAAGAAACATTTGTTAAACAAGGCAAGACATTATGCTTAGTCCTAGGGATATAAAATTAAAAAAACAACAACAACAATCATAGTTCCTGCCTTCAAGAAACTGAAGGGATTCAGGTCAGGGAGACCAGAATGTGGGAGAGGCTAGGGACCATGGTTTATAAGGAATGATCAAAAGAAGAGGTGAGTCAATAAACATTTATTAAGCACTTACTATGTGTGAGGCATTGTGCTAAGACTTGGAGACACAAAAAGTGGCAAAAGACCAGATCTTGGCTCAAGCCTCTGCCCTCAAGGAGCTTAAAATCTAATGGGAAAGACAACAAGCAAACAAATGAGAACAAAACGGCTATCCACAGGATAGATGGGAGATAAAAGGGAGGAAGTACAGGAATTAAGAGGGGTTAGGCAAAGCTTCCAGTATAATATAAGATTTTGGTTAAGACTTAAAGGAATCCAGGAAGCCAGCGGGCAGCGCTGAGGAGAGAGAGCATTCACAGCATGGAGGATAGCGAGAGAAAATGCCCAGAGCCAAGAGATGGAGTGTCTTGTTCAAGAAATAGCAACCAGGACAGTGTCACTGGGTCAGAGAGAATGAGGGGGATGGCAGAAGGTGTACAGAAGACTGGAAATGTAGGAGGGGGCTAAGTAATGGAGGGCTTTAATGCCAGAGGATTTTGTGTTTGATGCCAAAGGCGATAGGGAGCCACTGAAATTTATTTAGTGAGGGATGGTGAAGGGAGAGGTAACATAGGCCTGGAGAAGAGAAGATTTAATGGTGGGCATGAAAGCTGCCTTCAACTATTTAAATAACTGCCATGCATTAGAAGGATCAGACTTGTTTTCCTTTGCCTCAGAGGACAGAACCAGGAGGAATAGAAATGGGGTAGGGGGAATGAAGGGAAGATGGCACAGAAGATTTGAATCAATCATTCAGTAAGAATTTATAAAGTGTCTACTATGTCCCAGGCACTGTACTAGGAGCTTAGACTATTATACCCAGAAATAGGGGAAAAAAACCCTTCCTAACAGTTAGACCTGTCCCCCCCAC
The DNA here is from genome assembly GCA_028646575.1 of Pseudocheirus occidentalis. Taxonomy (NCBI): domain Eukaryota; kingdom Metazoa; phylum Chordata; class Mammalia; order Diprotodontia; family Pseudocheiridae; genus Pseudocheirus; species Pseudocheirus occidentalis. The sequence goes on from CM053595.1 coordinate 121,886,975, forward strand.
CCCCCAAAGTGGCAAGCACCAACAATGACTTTCCTATCACTGGAGGTCTTTAAGCAAACACTAGGAGATAATCACCTCTCAGAAACATTATAAATGAGATTTCTATTTGGGTACTGGTCAGGAGAGAAGACCTTTAGTAAAAGTTAGGCTCAACAAGACCCCTTCAAACTTGGCGATTCTATGTTTCTCTGAGCAGTAGGGGCCAGGATTCCTGAGCTAGCCTTTCATGACAGCTCAGCTTCTAGGGGGCATTTTGGAAAGTGAACGGTTATGGATAGAGACTTGAAGATTGCATTATTTTGAACCGAATAAAATTGAAAGGAAGTCACTGGGTGCTTGTCAAATTCTGAATATTGATCTTATGGGGGAAGAAAGCATGTGTCCTTGCCTTTGGTGTGAAACATTTTTATACATTATCTACCAGTTTGTGCTTTTCCTTCTCAACAAAGAAATAGATTTTCACACACACACACACACACACACACACACACACATCATACCGCTACCACCACGACCACCACTCTTCCCAACCTGAAGGATTTACAGATGTATTTTCACAAAGAACCAAAAAACAATGGAAAATCAAATGCCTGCCTAGTGGGACACCTCAAAGCTGTAAATTACATTGTGTGTGTGTGTGTGTGTGTGTGTTCATGATCACACCAAGGGTGGTTTATTTCCATTAGAGTCAGGCTTCTCTACTCACAGACAAAGCATTAAGGATTTAGGCCATTAGGAGAAATCATCTATGCAAATGGACAAGCCGTGGTGGGTTGGGTTGGGGCAGGAATTATTTTTATTCAGCCTGAGCTGAAATCTAAAATGTACGATTCATTCATTAGGGTTTTAAAAGCTCTAGATTTGCATATCGCATGCTGGGCAGAATGAAACATGAAGCCATCTATCTCTGGAAAGGGATTTGGTTAGTTGTGGTTTAGTTGATGTGTGTGGGGGAGCTCTGCTCACCCTGCCCCTGCCATGGGACAGTACCCATAGCCTTCTGGGATTGCTGGGAGTCCCTGAGTCTTCTGTAGCCCTAACTGAAGTCTAATAAAATGAAGCACTAGTCCTGGGACTAGTAGACTGGTGGCAGGCAGGTAGTGAGGTAGTCGGAGTTGATACAGATTCTGTAAAGGACAAGTATCATCTGTATTCTGGAGTGAATCATTAAGCAGGATTGAAGCAATGAGATCCCAGAGTGGAGAAAGACTGAAAAGTCTGGAGCCAAAGTTGGAGCTATTATTATCCCCATGTTGCAATTGAAGAAAGTGAGGTTGAGTGAAGTGAAAAAGCTCATGGGTGTCCGAGGAAGGATTTGAACCCAAATCTTCCTGACTCCAAGTCAAGCTCTATCTATTGTACTGGGCTAAGTTTATTCATGTGGGTACTCCATTTATAATTAGAAATCACAGATTTTCCATTCTTCAGAAGTTCCTATGTCCCCCCTCCCAAATTCATCACCCTTCTTTGCATTTCACTAGGGCTGATCCTTGGATGGCAGTCTGTTTTTGCCAGACCTGTACTCAAAACCTTTTCAGTCTAGTAGGACCTGACCAGGCTTGTGCTCTTCTTGAATAACCTTTGAGAATCCAAGGTCACCTCCACAGTGAGGTTTCAGAGGAGGATTTCCAAGAGGTACCATGACACAGTGGTGAGGACCTGGGTTTAAGACCATCTCTGACTTCTAACTACCTGAGTGACCTTGGGCAAACCATTTAACTTGCCTAGGCCTCCAGCTTTTTCATCCTCAACATGAGGGGGTTGGATTAGGTGGCTTCAAAGGGCTCTTCTAGCTCTAAATCTATAATCCAATCAGTCTGGTCCTATGATTTTCATAAAGTCAAAGATACTTGTACAATACCGTATTATATCTGTACTCTGCTGTTAAATGATGAAATTCTGGTGATGAAAGAGATACATGATTATTTTGGGATCATCCCAGGGAAGAGAGGGATTTTAACAGGTAGAGATGGGGAAGGATTACCTGCCAATCATGGGGAGAAAAGATGAAAGTATATAGAAGTGGGAAATAGCACTTCAAATTTAGGGACCCGCTAGTAGTCCAGTTTGACTGCAATATTGAGCGTGTACAATGAGAATGAAGTGAAATAAGTCTGGAAATGTAGGTTGGAGCTGGATCATGGTGGCATTATATACCAGGCTGGGGAAGTTTCATTTCATCCCTCTAACAATGGAAAACCACTGAAGGTTTTTGAGCAGGATAGTGACATAGCCAGACCTTTGTCTTAAGAAGATTATTTTGCCATCTGGGTGGAAGATGGAATAGATGGGAGGGATGTGGGACAGGGCATAAGGAAAAGGGTTAGGGAGCTTTCTCAATCACCCATAGAAGAGGCCATAAGTGCCTGAATAAGAGTTGTAGTCAAGTGGATCTAAAGAAAGAGATAGACTCAAGAGATATGTGGCAGTAGATTTGCTAGGACTTGGCAGATGACTAGATATAAGAGAAGGGGAAGAATTAAAGATGATGCTGACTGATGACTCTGAATGATGAATTGCTTATTTCTATTTCACTACAACTAGGGAACTCTAATAATAATAATGATAGCTAGCATTTATATGGCACTGACTGTTTGATAGGCACTGTGCCAAGCAATTTGCAAATATGATCTCATTTGATAATCTAACGATCAAACTCTTGGTATTTTAGGATTTCCAAACTAGACTTGGCCTCAGTGGAAATTGGGGGTCCTTGGACTGGAGACCCACTGCTCAAAACAAAATGAAAGGATTTCACAGTTGGTAGGAACCCAGAGGTCATCCCAGGTTCCCTGGTAACATCTCTAGTTACATTCCCAGTCCTACCTGAGAGGTGTCAGCTCCAGGTCCATTGTGTGTGTGTGTGTGTGTGTGTGTGTGTGTGTGTGTGTGTGTGTGTGTTGAGAGTGGGTGGGAGGATGGCAGGTTTCCCTAGTGCACTATCCTTGTGCTCCCTGTCTCTGTGTTATCTTTGTTGTCTCCAGTTAAGCCCTGTGACCTTCTCTAAAACATCCCAAATAAAAGGGCTCATTACTCTCAGTATTGCCTCATTTGTCTAATTCCTTTGCAAAAAGCCCCACGTGGTCCCAGCAGTAGATCCAACAATCAGAAATCTCTTCTATAAAATCTTTGACAGGTGACTGTTCAAACCTTCTCTAAAAAGCATCCGGTGATGGGGAACTCACTACTTCTTCCTATAATCCTTGGCTCTAATTGTTAGGAAGTTTCTCCTTATGTGAATTTGCTCAACATTGTACAGCCAGTATTTGTCAGAGGCAGGATTTGAACCTGGGTCTTCCTGATTCTTTTTACATTTCCTTTATACATATTTTGTGTACATACAAAGAGAGGAGGAATTGTATAGTGGTTGAAAAGTTAACCTCAGTGTTAGAAAAGCCTGGGTGTAAGTCCCACTTCTGACATATACTGCTTGGTTGATCCTAGGTAAGTCAACCTCTCCATGTCCTAGGCAATGCTCTGAAACTGACCTTTCCAAATATCCACCCACAGCTCCTCATCCTGACCTTTGGAGCCAAGCAGAATAACTCTAAACTTTACTCATGATAGACTTTCAAACATTTGAAGAGCACTATTGGGTCATCTTTAGGCTTTATGTTTCCAGTTCCATATACCATTTTGGTTCATCTTTAGGCCCTTTTGCCATCCCATTTACCCTGGTCTGAACAAGTCCCAGTTAATCCAATGTCTTTGCTCAAATACGTTATTCAGAACTGAACAGAACAAGCTAGGTGCGTTCTAACCAGGACAGAGAAGGTGGAGTCATGGCCTCCCTTGTCCTGGTCTTCATTTCCTTTGCCTAAAAAAATCCAATGGGCAAATGGACAAGTTGAGCACAGAGGGGTTGGCCCTAGGTAAATTATCTGGCCTAATACACAAAGTCTCAGATCTTTAGCTAGTATTTGAATCTGTTCATTTTTTTTAAACTTTTTTTTGGATTTTATCTTTAGGCTTATCACATTGAGGATAATAATGATAATGATGCTGGCGCTGATCACAATACTAACGAGCTGTTATATAGCACTTTTCGAATGTTATCACATTTCATGCTCTCAACAACCTTGTAAATATCAGTGCTTTTGTTAACCTGAGTTTCTGAGAGAGGTTAAGTGACATACCCAGGGCCTCACGTACAGCTAGTGACTGTCTGAGTCAGGATTTGAAATGAGACCTTCCACAATTCCAGGCCTAGTATTCTATCCACTCTGTCACCTAGCTATCCTAGCAATATTAGAGTATGTTCTCCCTCCTTAAACCTGCTCATGGCCCCAAGTTCTGTGGTCCCAGTTTTTCAAAAGGGAGCAGATCAGCTCATTTCTTAACTTTTAGTTCCATTCCCATGGAGCCCTGGCCTCTGGCTCCATTTGAAATTCTGTCTCCATCCCTACCCCCACCCCCTTTACTTTTTTAAACAAGACATCTTGTTTATATTTTCTTCTCTCCCACCCCCCATTACTGCAGCTGCTTCTCCTGCTGGTGCAGGGTTGCTGCCTGCCAGGGAAATGTTTTCCTTCCATTTTTATTGTAATTTATTGCATTAAAAAAATCTTTATGGGCTCAGACCCTTTTAGTTCCATTTAACAAAATAAAGAAGGGCCAGAGAAGAATAATACAGAAATACACTGACTTATAGAAACAGGGTAAGTGATCCTTAAGTTGCATCCCACAAAGGGAGATGGATACAAGCCAGGAGAAGTGGTTTGAATGGTCCTAAGCTAGGAAGAAAGGCATCCCAAGGAGGTGTCACATTCAAGATTCCATAGTCCCCAATTCCACCATCGTCCCACCTTCTCCTGTTTTGCTCTGATGATACCACTACCTTTCCAGTCACCTGGGCTCACACATAAAAGGCAGTGTGGTGCGAGGGAAAGAGCAGAACTGGTCATCCTAAGACCTCAGTTCAAATGCCAGCTCTGCCACTTACTACCTGTGAGACATTGGGCCTCAGTTTCCTCACCTGTAAACTAAAGGAGTTGAACCTCATGGTATCTAAGGCTCCTTCCAGTTCTTTAAATATGATTCATAGATTTAATGCTAAGCAGCAACACAACAACAGCAAAAATTCCTAGAGATAATGTAATATTTCCCCTTCAGTTTACAGAATAAGAAAGTGAAAGTGAAGTCCAGAAGGACTAGACCACCTTTTTTTTTTCAGGTCAAACATGTCCTTGGTAATTTCCTTTACACCACTTTTCACATGAGTTGTGACTGGGCTGTAGCCTATTTAAACCCCATTAATGTTCTTTGCCTTTTAAGACTCAAGAAATTTGGATTCTTTTGAAATTGTGGTATTTCATGATTTGAAGTCATATAACACCACTGGGAATATATTGGCATTAGAAAAAAGGGGTCTTGTGAAAGCGCTGTGCAATTAACCCAGACCAGTCTCCTCCTCCTTTTATTTTACTCTGGCCCAATTCATCTAATTGCAATGTTTGTCCAATATATTTGTACTGATGAAATAGCTCAAGGGACTGCCCATCCATCTGTATGCTATAACCTGGGAAAAGTGAATTATTCATCCACTTTGTTTTTCCTGTGTCATTTGATAGGCCCCTATAAATTGGTAGGTCTATCTCTTTTGAATGATAATGGATTTCACTCAGGAGGCCTTGTAGTATTTCAAGACTAGAGTCAATGGACATGTTATTCACAAACAAGAGCGTCTAGAGAATCTCATCATGTGTCTTTCATAAGTTTTTATTGAATAGAATAGTCCTCCTAATCTAGACTTCTTTGTTATCTCCCATGGTCCTCTCCAGCTCTCAAATGGGCTAATGTTTTCTTGGACTTTTCTCTTACTCTCCAATGTTCTTCTTTCACTCTGGTCAGGCCATCATATTCACTATTCCCTACCACATCTCACTTATTCCTACTTCTCTTCCATTTCCAGGGCTTCTTCCTATGTCTACAATGCCACCATTGTCGTTTCTCCCTCTCTAAATATCACCTGTCCTTCAAGGCCTAGTTCAAGCCTCATTTTTTTTTTTTGCTTTTTGGAGGGCAATTGGGGTTAAGTGACTTGTCCAGGGTCACACGGCTAGTTTTTGTGTCAAATGTCTGAAGCTGGGTTTGAACTTAGGTCCTCCTGACTGACTGGTGCTCTGTTCTCTGCGCCACCCAGTCACCCCAAGCCTCATTTATTTCATGAAGTCTTTTCTAACTACAAGATCATGGCATTGGGAGAGATTTTTGAGACCATCCAAATCCAACACCATCATTTTTACAGTTGAGAAAGTTGTGGGCCTTCAAGGAGAAATGATACACCCAGTCACATAGCGAGGGTTTTCTTTTTCTCTTTCCTTTAAATTTCTATAGTGCTTATTCCTGGCATCACAAAGCTTAGAATCTGACATTGTACCATGTGTTGTCTCATTGGCTTCCACTCTAATAGTCTAACACTCACCTCATATCTTCTAAGGCAAACGTCCCAGGGGATCATTATTGTTGTCATTCATTTGTTTCAGTTATATCTCACTCTTTGTAACCTCATGTGGGGTTTTCTTGGCAAAGATACTGGAGCAGCAAACCATTTGCTATTTCCTTTCCCAGCTCATTTTACAGATGAGGAAACTGAGGCAATCAGAGTTCAGTGACTTGCCCAGGATCACACAGCCAGTAAATGTCTGACGCCAGATGTGAACCCAGGCCCTCTGGACTCTAGCCCTGGCTCTCTATTCACTGTATCACTCTGATCTCTCCTTGAAGTCTGCCTCCTTGAAGGACTTGAGCTCTCTATTTTGGGGTCTATGTTTCACAGTGATTAGCACAAGCAGCTCAAGCCCACTAGCTCATCAACAAACAGCATATGGTGTCTGGAGTTTGATGCCCCCCGAGCCTAGAATGGAGGAGTTGAGCTCCCTCTACTGTGGCTTATAGCCTATAAGCAATTTCCTATGACAAGAGGGTGGTATATTTGGCCAGCCCCTTTCCTTTTTTAGGCCTTTGCAGATAAAGGGATTCAGCTAGTCACAGGATTCATTACAGCTAAGCTAAGCCTTCCTTGGACCAGGCAGGAAGGGAGTTTCAAGCTCCATGACAGATGTGGCAGCTAATGGAGCTTTAGTGCCCTAAAGAGTTATGACTCTTGGATATCACGGTTTTCTTTGTGATACCACCTCCACACCCAGCCTTAGCTATTTTCCCCCTATAAGATCTAAGTAAGGCAAGGCAATGCAATGAGAATTTATTAGAGGTGCACTATGTTCTGGACTCTGTGCAAAGCACCAGGGATACACATACAACCAAAAAGAAAGATAAGAAAGATCAACCTTGCCCTCAGGTAGCTTGCATTCTCTTGGAAGAAGAGAATCCACAAAAGAGGAATGAAAGGGGTAAAGGAAGATATCTGCTGGTAGCCAGTTTGGGTCCCTCCCCAAACAGAGTCACCGAGAGGAGCTCACCAATGGGAGAAGCAGGCTAGTATCGTGGAGATATTCCATGATGTGAAGGCCAGAGGATGATGGGTGTTCTAAGATGAGGGAACCCCAGGCATTCAGTGACATTCCAGGGCAAGATGGTGGCCGATGTTGAAGTCCAGAAAGTCAGGAGCAGAGACAGCAGAAGATTGTTTGGAACAGTGAATTTTAGATCCTTGTGTTAAAGCTGATTTCCTGGACTGAAATGAGCATGATCCTTGCTCTGCATCCAAACCAAAACCTGCACCTTTCAGCCTCCATGCTTTTACCCACACTGTTCCAGTCTGTTCATGCTTAGAGTGTCCTCCCTAACCCTGTTTCAATCCTATCCATTGTTTAAAACTCACCTCCAATGTCACCTCTTTTAGGGAGCCTTCCCTAATGCCCACGATCAGTATTGGTCTTTTCTTCCCTGGACCTCACATAGAATTTTGTTTCTCTCTTGTGCTTTTATCTTGTAATATTTTGTATAATAGTTATTTGTGTTTGTTTCATCTCCCAACTAGCATGTGAGCTCCTTGAGGTCAGAAATCTTGTCTAAGCTACACTTCTCTCCCTGTGCCTAGCACGTGGCTCTGTAAGATTCCTCCATCCCAGGGACCAGGGTTCTAGTGGAAAGAAATGGATTTGACTTCAGAGGACCTAAATATGATTCTCTGTTCTTCGGCTTAATAGATGACATTTGTAAAACATTTGAAGATTTGTAAATTTAAATTGTTGTTGCTGTCCAGCTGTGTCTAATTTTTGGTGTCTCCATTTGGGGTTTTCTTGGCAGAGATACCAGAGCGATTTACTGTTTTCTTCTCCAGCTCATTTTACAGATGAGGAAACTGAGGCAAACAGGGTTAAGTGACTTGTCCAGGGTTACACAACTGGGAAGTATCTGAGGCTGGATTTAAACTCAGGTCCTCCAGACTCTAGGCCCAGCACTCTATTCACTGAATCACCTAACTGCCAACAAAGTGATACACATACATACATATATACATGTATGTACATTATATACATGTGTGTATGTATATATGTATATATAATTTAATTCAGAAAGCAACCCTGTAAGTTATATATTGTTATCCCCCCCTCTTTAAAAACAGATATGGAAACCAAAGCTTAGAGAAGTTAAATAACTTCCTAGGGTCTTGTAACTTGTGTCCAGGTCATTAAGCACTTAAGTGTATAATTTGTAATTCAGACTCAGGTTTTGTCTCCAGGTTCAGAACTCTATCCATGACATACTCAAGCATATCGCCTCCTCACTTAGTACCCCAGTTTCCTCATTTGGACTAGGTAATATTTAAGATTCTACTTCTAGTAGGTGGCACAATAGAGCACCAGCCCTACAGTGAGGAGGACCTCAGTTCAAATTCGACCTCAGACACTTAACACTTACTAGCTGTGTGACCATGGGCAAATCACTTAATCCCAGTTGCCCCTCCAAAAAAAAGGCAAAAAAAAAATTCTACTTCTAGGATGCCCTGTAACATAAAGTATAGGGATAGTCCAGATGTGCTCTGGGAAGACAGAGAATGAGAATAATAGGCTCAGCAGAGGTGGGAAACATGTGGCTAAAACCCTTACATTTCATCCCACAAAAGCCAGACCAACTGCCCTTAAAATTTACCTCATTGAAAGTTAGCTTCCAGGTATTGCTCCATGTTCAAGGGGACCTAGAGGGGCTCACTGGATCTTGCACACGGTCTGGTCTAACACTTCCATTTCACACACAAGGAGTCTGAAGTGAGTGACTCACCCAAGGTCACACAGGCAGTTAGTGATAGAGGTGAGATTTAAAGTGGAGTTCTCTGACTTCAGATCTCTCCACTACACTGCTCTCCCTCTCCTAAAGTTTGCCCATAAAGGTTCTTGTTCCTTGTGGCTGCCTCTAATTCCCATCACTTTGTCTCAGGAAATGAAATGGGAGCCTTGTCATTTATACAACCTTGGGCAGCTCACTTCTCTCAGCCTCAGTCTCTTTGTCTGTAAAATGAGACATTGCATTTGCTACCTCACATGACTGAACAAATGAGATAACCTGTGTACAATAGCTTTGTCACCCTAAAGGGCTACATACATGTCAGCTAATATTATCCTTTGAACAGGCAATTTTATTTTTTCTGATTTTCTTATTTATTTTTGCTACTTCTTAGTCGTCTCCCAATTGAACTGAAAGAAAGAAAGAAAGAGAAAGGGAGGGAGAAAGGGAGGGAGGGAGAAAGGGAGGAAGGAAGGAAGGAAGGAAGGAAGGAAGGAAGGAAGGAAGGAAGGAATTCTGAAATTCCTACATTGACCGTGTCCAAAAATGTATCTCATTTTGCATTAAAGCCCATCATATCTCTGTTTGGAAACAAGTAACATGCTTTATCTTCAATCCACACAAATCATAATTTGTCATTGCACTGTTTAAATTTTTGCAGTCTTTCAAAGCTGTTTTTCTTTATACTGTTGTATTAATTGCGTTCCTAGTTCTGCTCACTTCATTCTTCATCAGTTCATAGAGGGAGCAAGACAGATTATGGGAATGGCTTGACTCTTCTCCACAGGAGAGGCTGAGATAGGCTGGAAGCAGGACTGTCTGCGGGTGGGGAGTGGAATATTTCTATTATATCTCCTAGAACTCCTGTGCCTTTCTCTCAATTGGTAGAAGTTGGTCAGCAGTTGCTGCTGGTGGTTATGAGGAAGATAGATTCCCTCTCCATAATAATTTCTCCTCTCTGGGACTGCTATGGAAGCAGATTGATGGTTTGAGGGGAAGTGCTATTCTCAAGGCTCTTGGGCTCATTGCCCTGGTCTATGTCCATCTAGATGTGAGGACAAATGGTGGTCAAGGTGGTGGTGATTTGATTTGCCTGGAACTTGGTGGCTCCTGTCTCTCCTTCCTTGCTGCTTTAGCTAACTGACTTTCCTGTTCCATGAGTGGTAGTTGGTTGGCAGAGGAAATTTCAAAACTGGAGATTCATATACTAAAGAAATCATAAATATAGATCTATCCCCAAGAGACTTACTAGTCATTATTCCTCCCTTATTGTCTTACTTTGATGCCTCATTGTGGTGTGTAGGTGAACTCAAGTGCTTTAAAGCTATTCCCATGGAATATGAGCTATATTAGGTCCAACCAATCTGGAAAGACCCAGCAAAGGACTATGTATCTGTCCTACTAGAAACAAATTAGCTAAATTCTGACTTATCACCAGAACGTTGACCACCAGGTGATACGCTCATTTACCATAAAACAGTCTATCACAACGGATAAAATCTGAGTCTCCACACTGACGAACTCAATGAAGTATTTGAAGAAGCCTCCTCACATTTCCCCCCTCTCCTATTCTGAAACAAGTTCCAGGCAGTTACCCCAACCCCCTACAATATTTATGTCCAAGATCTCACATGTAACGAAGTAGCAGTAGCAGTAGCAGTAGCAGTAGCAACAGCAGCAGCAGGAGGAGGAGCAATAGTAGTGGTAGTAGTACAGGGTAGCTGTGTGGTTCAGTGGAGAGAATGCTGGTCCTGAGGTCAGGAGGACCTGAGTTCAAATCCAGCCTCAGATACTTCCTAGCAGTGTAACCCTTGGCAAGTCACTTAACACTCTTTGCCTCAGTTTCCTTGTCTGCAAAATGAGATGGAGAAGGAAATAGCAAACCCCACCCCTCCAGTATCTTTGCCAAGAAAATCCCAAAAGCGGATCATGGAGAATTGGACGCAACTGAACAAATTCAAAAACAACAATAATGGTATCAACTGGCATTTACATAGCAGTTTCAAGTCTGCAAAGCACTTTATATTTGGCATATTTCTTGAGCCTCATAGCAACCCTAGGAAGTAGATACTGCAGCTATTATTCTCCCTGTTTTATAGGTGAGGAAGATGAAGATTGCTGAAGTAAATGACCTGTTCATGGCGACAACCTAGAGTCAGAGGTTGTGTTTGAAACCATGTCTTCGCTATGTCATTCTGCTGCAAGGTAGGTTTTTGGAGCTGTGTGGGACATTGGCTATGATCAAGATTCATACAATGTCAGTGGCTTATAGAGCATGATTGTCTAATTCTTCAATTTGCAGAGGAAGGAGCCAAAGTTAGCCCAGAGAGATTGTCCCCCTATTCTGGAAGCTGGACTGGCCAAGATTGCGCTAGGCTGTCATCTCTAATGATTTGCTGTGTAGGTGGAGTCTGTCTCTAGTTAGGCAGAGAGCTCCTTGAGAACAGGATCCATGTACTCTCCGCCTATATTCCTCCCTTCTCCCAAGTCCCATGATGCAGCCTGGCATAGAGAAAAGAACACAGTAGGCAACCATAAATAATTGAATTATACAATAAAGTTTATTTTTAAAAAAGTACACCTGTTCCTTGACACAGTGATCCTACTACAAGAACTTAATCCTAAAAGTAGTTATAGACATGAAAAACTCTTATCTATAAAATAGATCCATTATCCCTATTTGTAATAGTAAATAAAACATTAAACACACACTAGATGTCCTTTGATAGGGGAATGGTTGAATCAATCATGGTATATGAATATGATGAGTGTTCTCCAATAAGAAAGACTCATGGATTAAACAGATGACTCATGCCTCTATATCATATCATACAGTGTCTTTAAAAAAAGAATTGGCAGGTGTTGAAAATGATGAGCATTAACTAATCACTGAAAAAAATGAAATAGATTTTTTTGTTCAGGAAGTCTTGTCATTCTTATCTTTGCATTAGTTGTTGTTGTCTAGACCATTGACCTATGAGAACTAAGATCATGATTTGTTTTTAAAAAAGAAAAAAAATATGATAAAAATGTATGGATGACAATTAAAATTTTGAATCCTGAATTATTTGAGCATGAATAAGACAAGAACAGACACCAACACTGAATACTATGAATATAAATTGATTACCACAAGGAGACCAAAAGAGCCCCCAAAGTACCTTAGTTATCAAACATTCGATTTAGCCATGAGATAGAGATAGATGGCTTCCAAAAGCAACACTAGGTTAGAATATAATCTTGTCTATAAAATTCAACCAAGGAGGATGATGGATGATTATAAGTAGTATTATTTCATAAAACAGAGTAGTGGATGACCAAAATCAGTTTAAAGAAAGGGTGGCAATATAGACAAATAAACAAAGTTATCCCAAGAGCATTCAGGGATAAAAATGAAAAGAAGACTACACATGGAAGAGGAATGGAAAAGATTAGCAAAAAACATTTTAAACTTTTCTCTATCCGGGATATGCTATGTTGGACCCTAAGGTCACAGTCCCTAAACTGCTTCTACAAGAGGCAGAAATGGCACAATAGAGAACAAAGATGGTAAAGATGATTAAATATAGATAGAGGAGATCCATGCTAGAGGCAGAACAATTTTGAGGTCATTGAGGAACCAATTTACAAAGTATATGAAGGAAGGGAAGATACCAAAGGCATGGGAAACATCTTCAGCCTTGAGGACTTACACGTATGGCTATTCTTCCAGCTATACAAAATCTTTATGAGTCATCTATACATGAATCAAGGACATCTTCAATTAGGTTACTAGTAGAGAATAAGTTGACTTCCATGTTTGATAGTCAACAATGAACCACATTTTTACTGTCTCTACAATTAACTGGAAGACATAGATAACATAAGATCATATTGTACTTATTGTTTGATGATTATGAAAAAAGTGTTTGATTTGGTATGCCACCTTACAAAGCTCTTTTGCCACAAGGTGATGCACATGAATACATCAAGTTCATTAAGGGCTCTTTAGAAGATATAACAACAGAAATGATCTTCCTTAGTGACATTCTGGTAATAAACATCATGTAAAACATAAAGCAAAGTGATTTATGCTTGCCAAATTTGCTGCTGTGATGAAGGATATTGAGTAGAATTCAGTTGGAGGAGGGATTCTCTATGGATGATGTTGTATTGTTTTTATTAATCCCCAGGAAGTTTCAGAGTCTTCTAGAAGAGATATGCAATCACTCAGAGGATTTAGATCTTTCTATCCACACAGAAAAAACCCAAATGGATGAAAAATGTCTATTGTCCAGATTTCAACATCCATTTGGATAAACACCTTATAGAGTTTCCCAACAGTATGTATATCTAGGCCAGACAGCATAGATGGACAATGAGATGCATACAGAGTTGAAAATGAGGAGGAAAGTGAGTTAGATTGTTGTTTAAAAATTGTAAAGCTGTTTTACTAACCCCAATATTCCAATGAAAGCAAAATTAACTGGTATTGCTATGTTACATCAAAATATGGAACATTACCACCTTTAAAGAACAACAACAACAAAATAATTATTCAAGAGAGGGCAGTGGAGAAGCGCTTAAGAGGCATGAGCAGACTACAATACGAAACCAGTGAGAAACCAAAGAAGAAAAGAAATAAAAGAAATTATTAAGAAATTATATTATGGGAAGAGAAGATAGTCTGATCCAGTCGCAAGGGCAAGAGATATGAAGTGGACAACTAGAATGCTTGACTAGAACCCTTTCAATGTCAGAAGAATATAAAGAAGGCCTCCACAAAGTTTGGTGGACCCCTTATTGTGAATCATTAGGAGAACATTGACAAGAATAACATTATGGGCATAGATGGGTCACAATATGCATGATGTTGTATGCTTGTACCTCATATGTCAATGAGATTCAAGATTTACTTGAACATTTGAATAGTAAACAATGAATATGAACACTTCAGAGAAATATGGTAAGATATATACAAACTGATATAGAACAAAAAAAGAAAAACTCAGTGAACATATATATACATATTGATGTCAACCATATAGGTAAAGTCAATGATAATAAAAATACATTCACTATATGCATGGTAAAGAAATGTGGAAAGGATCTGGAAAAGGTCCATTTGGACATGACTATATTACAGTCGATATATGCATCTTTCTGGATGTGGTTAGTGATCAATAAATAATGGAAATTATAGACATGAAATAATTTACAACCTCTTGGTTTTTTTTAACCTGTTTCCTGGTTTCAGCTTCCATGTTTATTTCCTTTTCTTATGCATTTGCTTATGCATTTGAATAGAAATCAAAATTATATATTTATATATGTATATAAACACAAAATACTTACTAATTAATAATTAGAAATAGAAGAGAAAGCATGCGTTCTGCATCACCAGCAGCAGATTTGTGAAAGAAAGATTAATCTAATTCATTCTGAACCTTGCCCACCCTTATTCCTATCCTACCCTTGGTAATATTACATGTGTTCATCAGGGGGTTAAATTAAACTCCCAACCATCCTATCCCCCTCCTCCTGCCATCAACCTCCTCAGATTAAAAACTAGCTTAGATTGCAATTAAGTCATCTGGCAAGCCAGGGGCTTAGAAAGTGATTAACATCTCCACATTTAGAAGGACCAATTGAGAGAAAAGAGAAAAGGATGCAAGCTCTAATAAACTGTCATGAAACAGTCCCAGCCCTGTTGCCCAACTGGAGATAATGCTGAGTTATTTGTAATTAGCAACACAATTTTTATGAAAGCTACTCTCTCTAGGATTTGTGCACTGTCACCATCAAATACAGTGGGGATTTGGGTAACAGACCATCTTTTAATCACTGGAGTACTTCACGTTTAGTAATTCCAGCCCTAATTTTTGCTATCCCCTGCTGGGCTTTACTTGAAAGTTTAATTTCGTTGAGATCCCCTTTAAAAAATCATCTCTGCTTAATGCTTCCCAGATTTCCATGTAATATACATACAGGCAGAAAATAGTCTGTTCTATCAGACTGATGCACTGGTGTTCAGGGATAGAAGTGGGGGGAAGGGTTGGAATAGGAAAGTAGGAGTGATCAGAGGTCACAGACAGACAAAACCCAAACTGAGCAAATGCTGATAGAGCCTGTCCTTTAAGACCTGTTCTCCTACAATTTCCTTCTGAATCATCTCTTTAACTGAAAGTGGCTCTCCCCTTCAGACAACAGATCATTAGCAGCCCTCTGCAGAGGAGATCACAAGGTGGGCATAGTCCTCTCCACTGCCAATTCCAGAACATTCCTCCACCACTATCTGACAGTAAACTTTCCTCTCTTGAGTTCTATGCAAACTGAAATCTGGGTCATAATCATCTGTCAACTGAGTTTAATGTAGCTGACTCATGATCTTCATCTTTTTTTCCATTCCTTGCTATCACTTTAAGGCATATCAATATCTAATCTGATGACTCCACAAACAAAATGACTTTTCAGTTCCTCAACCACTATAATTCCAGTGCCATTCTTATCTACCCCACATAACATACACAGTGGCCTGCTCAGACATTAGACTTCACCATTTCTTAGGATTGTATGATCCCCAGAACTTTGAAATTCCACTTTCTAGCCACAGTTTCTTATCCTTCCCCCATCTCTCTTACTGACACCAAATGACTTGCACATAATAGACATTTAATAAATGCTATCTAATTAATTGATCCAAACTGCTTCAATAGGTACTCTTGAGTCTGTCAGCTCTCTATTTAGCATTGGATAGCATTTCATCATGATCCTCTTGGATTTGTGGTTGATAATTTTGTTGCTCAGAGTTCCTAGATATTTTAAGGTTGTTTATTTTTAAAATATTGTTGGTTTTATATAAATTGTTCTTCTGTTTCTGCTCACTTCACTTTGCATCAGTTCATAAAAGTCTTCCCAGATTTTTCCAAAACCAACCTCTTCATCATTTCTCATAGCATTATAGTATTCTGTCACTTACATATGTCATGCCTTTTCCAACCATTTCTCAACTATTGGGTACCCCCTCAGTTTCCAATTCTTTGCCACCATGAAAAGAGCTTCTATAAATATTGTTTCTACATAGGAGGGAATCTTTCTTTGATCTCCTTGGTATATAGACCTGATAGCAATATTAGGTTCACCACTCCACCCGTGGTGCATTAAAGTACTGTATCTTTTTTCCTATAGCCCTTCCCTCATTTTAAATTTCCCTTGTTTCACCAACTCTGCCAATCTTATGAGTGTGAGGTGGTCGAATAATGATCAGCAGTATCTAGAGAGTGCCTTGATATTATTTTATCCCTGAGGATATAGTAAGGGAATGAGAAAGTAAATGTTAGGAACAAGTAAATTATTCTTCACCTTTCCCCACTATGGTCTATCTTCCCCTGAGATTCTCAACTTTAAAATCTTCATTTACCAGAAGCACAAAATCACAGAATTTCAAGGTGAGAAGGGGATTTAGAGGCCATCTAATCTAACTCAGTCCCCTATTCCCCCCCAAAAGAGAATCATGTCAGCAACATATCAGACAATCATCTGGCCTTTAAGTAAAGACCTCCAGCAGGGAAAACCTTGCTCTGCCTGAGACATATCATTATGCTTATGTATAGTTCTAATTGTTAGGAATTTTTTCTTGACACCAAATCTTACTTTCTTCTGCGTCTTCCTGGCTCTATCCTCTGGGGTCATACAAAATTAGTCTAATCTGTCTTTCATACAACAACCTTTCAAATACGTAAAAACAGTTATGATGCTACCCCAAACCTTCTCTTTTCTAAGCTAAATATCTCTCTTTCCTTTAACTTTTCTCCATGTGGCAAGGACTTAAACCTTTTGCTTCTCTTTTTGCTCTCCTCTGGACATATTCTAGCTTATCAAAGTCCTTTTCTCAAATATGATGTCCAAAACAGAACCCAGTATTCTAGATGGGATCCAACCAAAACAGAATATGGTGAGTTCATGACCTCTGTTCCTAAAAGCTCTATTTCTCTTAATGTAGCCCCAGACTGGATTAGCTTTGGGGCTTCTTGTGTACCACTATTGACTCATATTGAGGTTTTAGAACATTAAAATCTTTTAGCTCTTTTTCAGACAAACTATTATCTAGCCATGTTATCCCTCCCCCATCTTATACTTGTAAAATTGATTTTAGAACCCAAATGTAAGCTCTTTCCATTTATCTCTATTAGATTTCATCTCATTAGATTCAACCCAATGCTCTACCCTTACAGGGTCTTTTTGAATACTGACTCTCTCATCCAGTATGTTACAGCAGCTCTGACTTTCGCCTCTGCACCCCATGTATGCTGCCCCCAACATTTAGAAAACACTTTTTTGTTGTTTGTTGATCACTTGGATTAGGGAGTCATCATTCTGTGGCTTGAGTTATAAGGTTAGTCTATGCATGGACTTGAGGATTTCTCTGAGTCCTCTAACCAGGGTGAGAGGTTCATTCTGTGGTTCAGGGTTAGTTGCAACTTCAAACAACCAGCTTTTCCAAATGTTAGCTCGGAATAGAGTGATAACCCTAAAGCATCCAGTGATAGAGTTAAAACAGGGATGCAATGCTATTAGTCCAGTAATACTGTTAGTCCAGTAATCCCCTACTGACCTGAGTTATTTCAGCTTCCAAAGCTGTTTCATTTACAGCTGGGAGTATGTTACACGTCAGAGAAATCTGATTCATTCCATATACAGTAAACACGTCCTGAGGAGTTCATTTCCTATACTGCTTGGGTCCTAGATAGCTTTTAAAGTTTTTGAAAAGGGAAGGGAATAAGTACTTATATAGTGCCTCCTATATTCCAGGCACTCTATTAAGTGATTTTTTGTTTGTTTTAAAGGTATGATCTTATTTGAACCTCACAATAACCATGGAGTGTAGATACCATTATCCCCATTTTACAGTTGAGGAAACTTAGGTAAACAGAGGTTAAGTGACTTGCCAAGTGTCACACAGCTAGTAAATATCTGAGGCCATATTTGGGCCTACCAGCTGCATCATTGGAGAAAATTCTCTAAACTTCATTTTTCCAAAGGGCTGTGTATGAGATATCAGTGTTGTGACTTCACCAGGTAATGATTCTGAATGGATAGAGCTTGCTCTACAAGGAGGTAAGTTACTAAAAAGCAGAGCAGATCCTGCAGATTTGGGGCAAACAGAAGCAAGATGCAGAGCTAGGCAGAGAGAAAAAAAAAACAACCACTTGGAGCAGTGGTCATGGTATCCCTGAGCCCTTCTGTACAGCCCAGATCATGGTTACAGAATTGAGATGAGAGCTTTCAGGCATTATCCAAATTACCCAAAGGGAAAAATTCTTCTCCAAAGCAGATGGAACCCTCCTCTAAGCATCTACTACTGGGACTCTGAGTTTTGAAGAGATATTTTTTTTTGCCCCCTCCTACACTGGGGAGTCAGAAGGATTAGAGAGGGATTAGATTTAAGCTCTATCGGGGCTGTAGGAAATTCCAGCCATTTGTGTACGGGTACAGAAAATGTTTTTACTACTTGATTCCTTTCCTTGTTATTTGCATTGTTTCTAGTCTTATATTTTTAGACATTGCAATTGGATTTCTATGCCTTTTGTATAGGGATAGAACAAGCGATGGTATAAGGGTTCTGGCCTTAAGTTGAATAGTTACTAACTGACAGATGGTCATGATGAACCTAGGAGTAGCTATGGGGTGATATCATAGTACTTTGAGAAATGCCTGGAGAATAACAGAATGCAAATCAATATATGCCATTCATGTTAGTATTTCACCTTACACATTACTATAAAATTGATTGTGTGTGTGCTCCAAATCCTTATTTTGTAAGCTCCTTGCGGGGAAGGGGTTGTGTTTCTTCCTCCTGAGTTGCTTATAGTACTGAACACAGTTGGTATTTAATAAATACTTTAAAAATCACAGAATTTCCAAAGGAATCACAGAGTTAAAGTTTGATCTAGAATAATACAATACTAGAATTAGACAGAACCTCAGAGATCAACTAGTTTAAAACAAATCATGAATTTCATCCATGATAACCCCAACAAGTAAGTGGAAATTCAATAAGGCATTGCTTTTTACATTTTTTGGACAGCTCCAGTTGTTGGGAGTTTTTCTGTGTGTTCAGCCAGTTTTACCTCCTTGTAATTGTTACTTGGGCAGCTAGGTGACACAGTAGAGAAAATTCTGTGCCTGGAGTCTGGAAGACCTGAGTTCAAATGTAGCTTCAGACATTCATTCTCTGTATGGCCCCAGGCAAGTCACTTAACCCTGTTTGCCTCCTTTTCCTCATTTGTAAAATGAGCCATAGAAGGAAATGGCAGACACTCCGGTATCTTTGACAAGAAAACCTCAAATGGGGTCACGAAGAGTCAAAGACGACTGACAATGACTGAAATCAACAACTGTCACCCAGTGGTCCTACCTCTGCCCTCTGGAGCCAGTCGTTACAAAGACAATCCCTCTTCCATATGGTAGCCCTTCTAATACTTAAAGACAGCACCATCACTAGAAGTTTTAATAATTGAGACAAATACCACAAACTACCTGGGGGAAGTGGCAAGAAAAAAATCATCTTTGTTGAGCATATTGGGGCAACACTGCCCAGTGGGGTTAAATAAAGACCATGGCACCTATGAGGCCATACTTAGTAAAGATGCCCAAGGAAGTAGGCCATTTGGTAGCTTCCTATTTTAACTAATTATGCTTGGTATCTAGGTGCTTAACTCAGTTATTTCTTCACTCCTAACATAAAAGAAGTCAGTTACTGGGAGATGGGGTTGACATGCTTTTCTTCAAAGTGGATAAATTGGTGTTTAGAAAGGGCTAAAAGAGAACTTGAAGTCAAACCCTTCCCCCATCCCCACACCACAAATACAGACCTAAAGAGTGTTATGTTACCATTGGAAGGAACATTAGGAATCATTTGTCCGATTCCTTCATTTTACCAGAAAGGAAACTGTTACAGAGGAAAACATTCCGTTCTTGTAGTAACTGAAGCTGAGCTGTGGTGGAGCTAAATGGAAGCAAAATTTCATTGATTCACAGACTGTTAGAGGTGGAAGAGACCTCAGAAAAACATCTCACCCACCCTTCTCATTATACAGAGGAAGAAACAGAGCAGGAACTAGAATACAATTTAACTGACTCTTAGTCTAGTGCTCTTCCAGCCAGGTGGGAGAAGTTTTATCTCCTTTGAAGACACACAATCACCAGATTTTGAAGGTCAGTGGTCTTGGGTCTCATTAATTGGAACAAACAACCATGTAGGGAATAGGACCCCCTGGATCCTCTTTATGCTTCATGGTATCCTCTGACTCCAAGGTCAACCACCACTCCCAGTCCCCAGCTTCTGCTCCTCAGGAAAATTTGAGTGGGTTGGAAAGGAAAGGCTTCAAGGGAAAGCAAACCCTAGAGATAGTTCAAGAAGAAGTGACTGAAAAGTGGAATAATAGAAAATTCCATTTGAGTTGGGGAAAAAAGAGGTTTGGAAATGATTCACATCCTTCATCCCATTTATATCCCTTCTCCCAAATTAATTCCCACTATTTATCCATCACTATGGATTTTGAACAGAAGGAAAAAAAAGAGGAGAAAAGGAAAACAGTCTTGTCTCAAGGAATAGCTGGGTTTTCAGGAGAAATGACTAGATCTGATTCCAAGATGCCTCATAGTTATCAGTCCTTAACAGTATGCCCAGAATCATAGAATTCAACAGTAAGTTAATAAACATTTATTAAATGCCTGTTATGTGCCAGACACTGTGCTAGGTCCTGGGAATAAAAGAAAGGTCTTTGCCCTCAAGGAGCTCATAGCTGTGGAGTCAGAAGACCTGGGTTTAAGTCCCAGTTTGACTGCTTTCTAGCTCTCTGAACTTAGGTAAATCACTTACTTTCCCTGAGCCTCAGTTTCCTCATTTGTTAAATGGAAATAGTAATACTTTTTTGCCTCCTTACAGTACATTTCTGATGATCAAGTAAGGTAATGTAGACAAAATTCTTTGTTACTGTGAAGTACTATAAGGATTTGAGGTACGTCATTATTACATATCTGAAGTGCCTATATTTTGGATCTTGTATGAGATCATAGATGTGATGACAAATATACAGGTCTGTATAACTACAAATCCAGTTCATTGGAGATAATCTACTACTGATAGATACCCTACTGCATATACATGGGGAAACAATCCCTCAGGTTGGGAAGCTAGGGATTGATTTGGACCTGTATGGGTTATAGGAATAACCATGTCCATGAGATTACAAATATACCCAAATACTATAATTACATAGGAAAAAATGTAGTGATAGGAGAAAAACTCCATTCTGAAGTTAACCTTGTTGGCAAACTACATTAATACTTTTTCTTTTTAAAGAAAATCACATGGAGTGGAGCCAAAATGGTAGGTTAGAGGTAACCAGCTGAATTTTCTCAAAATTACCCTCCAAACAACTTTAAAATGATGCCTCAAATCAAATTTTGTAGTGGTAGAACCAACATAAGGTCAGAGAGAGACATTTTTATGGACTAAGAAAACCTAGGAGGCTGGCAGAAGTTTGTGACTCCAGGGTGGGGACTTGTCTCAACTCACATGAGTAGTGATAGTGACAGTGGCAACAGCAGCAGCTTTGGGTGCTCTCAGCACAGAGATGGTAAGGGGATCAGAGAACTGGTCAGAAAGAGATTTCAGGGGATATTTTGCTGGCACTGAATAAAGCTGGCACTGTCTGCTGACTCTATTGCCAGTTCTGTGTCATAGTACCAGGGTGAGAGGAGCACTTATGAGGAAAGTGTCACACCAGACTGGCAGTCTTGGTACAAGTTCCAAGGCAAAGAAGAGTGCTACTATTTAGAGCAGCAGGGAACCAGGATTAAGACCAGAGTGTAGACCAGAACAGTGACCATACCTCAACCAGAATCACACAACCTTGGAAGCACCAAAAACTTGCAGATCCCCAGAACTAGTTCTGAAAACAGCAGCATGAAAAAGCCTAAAGCTTGAGACAATGCCTACCCACCCCCAGATGAGCAGAGTCCAACTTTGACATCAAGTTCAAAGTCAAGAAACAGACTGGGAAAATGAACAAATAACAGCAACAACAATGAATATGGCCACAAAAAGCTAGTATGGTGGCAGGGAAGACCAAGACATAAAATCAGAAGACAACACTGTGAAAACAGCTACAAACAAAACCTCAAAGAAAAATGCTAATTGGACTCAAGCCCAGTAAGAATTCCTGGAAGAACTAAAGAAAGAGATAAGAATGGAAGAAAGAAAATTGGGAAAAGAAATTAGCGTGATATAAGAAAATTATGAGAAGAGAATTAACAGCTTAGTAAAAAAAAGAGGCACAAAAATACTGAAGAATATAACACCTTAAAAAGAGAATTGAATCAGTGGTTCAAAGAGGCAGAAAAATTCACTGAAGAAAAGAACTTAAAAGACAGAATAGACCAAATTAAAAAGAGGTACAAAATCTCAGTGAAAAAAATTATTCCTTAGAAATTAGAATTGAGCAAGTGAGAGCTAATGACTCAATGAGACATCAAGAAACAAAGTAAAAAAAAAAGAAAAATAATGTGAAATATCTCATTGGAAAAACAAGTAGACTGGAAAATAGATCAAGGAGAGATAATTTAAGAATTATGAAACTGCCTGAAAGCCATGACCAAATAAAGAACCTAGACATCATATTTCAAGAAACTTAAAGGAAAACTGTATGATATCTTAGATTCAAGGGGTAAAATAGAAATCAAAAGAATCCACCAATCACCTCCTGAGAGAGATCCCCAATTGAAAACTCCCAGTAATGTTATAGCCAAATTCCAGAATTCCCAGATCAAAGAGAAAATATTTCAAGCAGCTAGAAATAAAAGATTCAAAGACTGTGGAGCCACAGTCAGGATCACACAAGATTTAGGGATTTAGGAATGGAGAGCTTAGAATATGATATTCTGGAAGGCAAAAGAGCTAGAATTATAACCATGAATAACCTATCAAGAAACATTGAGTATAATTCTTCAAGGGAAAATGGATATTTAATTAAATAAAGGACTTAAAAGCATTCTTGATGAAAAGACTATAGCTGAATGAAAAATTGACATTCAAATACAAAATTCAAGAGAAGCATAACAGCTGAACATGAAAAAAGTTATCATAAGGTTCTCAGTAAAGTTATTTACACTCCTATGCAGGAAGATGATCAATGTAACTCCTAAAAACTTCATCATTATTAGCTCAGTTTGAAGGAGTTTACTTAGACAGGAAGGCGTGAATGTGAGTCAATTATATTGGAATGATGTACTAAAAATAAGGTAGTAAGAAACAGGGATGCACTGGAAGAAGGGGAAAAGGAGAAGTAGAATGGAGAAAATTTTCTCACATAAAAGGACTTTTTACAATGGAGGGGAAAATTGAGGGGTGGCAGGCAATGCTTGAACCTCAGTCTCATCTAATTGGTTCAAAGAGGAAAGGATATATACATACATAGTGTTATGGGAATCTGAAGATCTTCCCTGCTCCTAGGCCCTTTGATAGGCATAAGTGGCTCTGAGAACCTTCTCTGATTTGAAAGTATACTCTGCCCCCTAATACACTGAATGTGATCACATGGAGCCTGTGGTGGGAGGCTTGTTCTTTAGAAATGCCCACACCTTATTACTTTGTAATTGGGCAGTGGGTCAAGAAGGCTGTGACATTCTCTGATCCAGGAGAAGGCTATATATACCCTGATACGAGTTTTTGCTTTGGGGCTCATTTTGGAAAGAGTTGCATGATTTGGCCAGATGAGACTGTGGGAAGCCGCTGAGCCCTCTGGCTTTGAAAACCCAGATGTTGATGCTTCCCTCTCTGGTAACTAACTAGGTATGGATGTAATGGTCAGAAAGCTGGAAGCCCATCTGCAGATCTGTTTCTTTGTCTGCTTGTAACTGCTGCTTGTAACTTCTGTGTGTATTCTCTGAAGTTCAGGGTGCTGACATTTTTCCCCTGAACTATGTAAATGATATATGTTTGATTGATTACAGTAAGATCGTTAACACTTTTTGAGTTGCTTTCCTTTAGAAAAGCAGATCTAAGAATCTGTGCTATCAGCCATCCTGGACATGCTAAGGTGCTTGCTGATACACACATATGTGTGTGTTTTTATATATACTTAGTTGGTTATAAAATGCATTTAATAGGAAAATGAGAGAGGAAGGGGACAAGAGAAAGTAGAAGGATGATAAAAGGGAGAACAGATTAAGGGAGATAGTGGTTAGAAGCAAAATGGACTTTTGGGGAGGGACAAAATATAAAGAGAGGAGGAGGAAGAGGAGGAAAAAGAGGAGGAGGAAGAGGAGGAATAGGAGGAAGAAAAAGAGAAGGAGGAGGAGGAGGAAAAAGAGGAGGAAGAGAAACAGAAAAAATGGGACGGAGGGGAAAACAGTTAATAGTCATAGCTGTGAATGTGAATGGGATGAGCTTACCTATAAAATGGAAGTAGAAAATAGAATGAATTAGAAACTGGAATCCAATAATATGTTGCTTACAACAGAAAAACTTGAAACTGAAAGACACACACATAGAATTAAAATAAAGGGCTGGAGTAGAATCTATTATGCTTCAGCTAAACTAAAATAGGGCAAAGGTAGCAACTATGATCTCAGACAAAGCCAAAGCAAAACCAGACCTAATTAAAAGGGATAATCAGGGGAACTACATTTTGCTAAAGGGTACCATAGACAATGAAGTAAAATTTTTAAAAATTACAGTAATTTTTTTCTAATAAAGGTTTTGTTTCTCAAATATATTGAGAACTGATAAAAAATAAGATCCATTCCTCAATTGATACATGGTCAAAGGATATAAACAGGTAGTTTTCAGAAGAAAAAATTAAAGCTATATATAGTTATATAAAATGCACTAGGTCACTTTTCATTAGAGAAAGGCAAATTACCTCATACCTATCACAAATGATAAATGCTAGAGGGGATGAGGGAAAAGAGGCACACTAATAAACTGAGTTCTAAACTGGTCCAACCATTCCAAAGAACAATTTGGAAGTACATCCAAAGTACTATAAAACTGCATACCCTTTGACCCAGCAATTCCACTATTAAATATGTATATTGAAGAGATTAAAGAAAAAAGATAAAAACCTGTATATACAAAATATTTATAGCAGTTTTTTGTGGTGGTAAAGAATTGGAAAATGAGGGTATACTCATCAATTGAGGAATGGTCGAATAAACTGTAGTCTAGAATTGTGATGGAGGATTGTGCTGTGGGAAATGATGAGATGGGTGGTTTCAGAAAAAAAAAACATGTTAAGACCTCTATGAACTGATGCAAAGTGAAGAGAGAAAAACCTGGAGACCATTGTACATAGTAATAGTAGTGCTATAACGATGATCAACCGTGAAAGACTTGGCTACTCTGCTCATTACCATGATCCAAGATAATTCCAAAGGACTCATGATAAAAAAAATGCTATCCACCTCCAGAGAGAGAACTGGTGAACTCTGAGTACAAATTGAAGTATAATTTTCTCACTTTATTTTTCTTGCTTTTTTTGGAAATATGACTAATATGGAAATGTTTTGCATGAGTTCACATGTATAATTGATATCATATTGCTTGCCTTCCCAGTGAATGGGGGAGGGGGTGGGTGTGAGAGAGAGAATTTGGAACTCAAAATTTAAAAAGAAAAGAATGTTTAAAATAAATAATTATAAATATTTAAAAATTAAGTCTCTCTCTCTCTCTCTCTCTCTCTCTCTCTCTTTCTCCCCCTTTCTCTCCTCACAAACTGAACAGAGCATTCACTATTAGTGCTGTCCTTGCCAGTGTTCTACCTTCCTTCAGTTCCTTCTACCTAAACTATCATTCCAATGAAATACATGACAACCAGAATCCAACTCCCTTCCTTTTTGTGAAAAGGTCTTCTCAGTCAGGATCAAAGTTTACTGTAGTTATTCTTAACGCCTGCTGTTAACTCCTGCATCTCTTCTCAAGCTATTACCCCTGCTTTACAGTGAATAGACCATCTGTACCTTACAGTCCCTTTCTGCATCTGGCAATAATATTTCTTCTGTTTGAACCTGTTCTTTTGCCAAATTCATTTTTTTAAGGAGATAACGCTTTTCACCTGCCAAATTCAATAGTTTGGTTCCAAATAGTTTAATGGTACCAAATTATTAATAATAGTTTCAGTTATTCAACAAATATTGTGTTAAGGAATGAAGAAAGGAAAGGAGGAAGAGAAGAAGGAAGGATGGAGGGAAGGAAAAATGGAAAGATGGAAAAAAGGGAAAAAAGAAAGGAGGAAAGGAGCAATCTATCCCCAAGAAATTTAAATTTTGTTAGAAGAAACAATATGTACACATATAAATAAACGAAAAAATATGAAAAGAAAAATAAGGTAATAGGGGAGGAGCTTTTGCAAGTGAAAGGATCAGGAAAGGCCTTATATAGGAGGTGACACCTGAGCTGAGCTTTGAAGGAAGCTAGGGATCATAAAGAATCCCTAGGAAGAGGTAAAGGTGAGGAAGGAGTGGACTTTGGGTGTGTGGGGCAGCCTATGCAAAGTCATGGAGAAGGAATATATAGCATTATATGTTAAGAATAGTAAGGTGGGCTGGTTTGGCTAGACTATAGTATGTATGATGGAAAATACTGTGGGGGTTTTAAATGCCAAGAAGAGCTTGTGCTTGATCCTAGAGGCAATAATGGTCACTAGAACTTCTGGATCAAGGAAAATAACATAGGGAAACCTAGGGATACCATTTTAGCAGCTTTGAGGAATATAGATCAGAAAGGGGAGAAACTTGAGAGACCAAAATCCATGGAGTCTCTTGCAATAGTCCCACTGAGATGTGATGAGGCCATGAATTAAGATGGCTGTTGATTCCTCCAAAGACTTATTTCTCTTTGGAATTTTCTTCTTGAGAGTTACTTGTCTTTCCTTGGAAGAATTCTGTGTTAGGGTTTGAATCTTTAGAATCACATGTCCGAATGCTTGGAGATATGCTCTCTTTTGAGACATGAAATATATGGCCATATCAGATAATGTCTGGCTTTTCTCTCCTCCTTTATCACAACTTCGAAGATGGATTTGTCAGAGCCTAGCCTCATTCGGTTTCAGCCCTGGGGCATCCAGGAGAAGCCTTCCCTGTAGTTCATGAGAGGGAATTGTCAGCAGCTGTGGTGATTTCCAGAATCACCAACCCACAAGAGCCAAGGACAAAGGGAAAAGGTCAATGGAACTCGTTAAATTTGGGGGAGCTGGTACAGCCAAACTGCTTCCAGAGCTAGCAGCAATCTGAAGTGGTGGCCCTGCAGCGACCTCCCCATAGCTGCTTCAGAAACGTGGGGCCTGGAGATTGCAGAGGGGCCAAGCAATCATTCAGAAGCTAAGTGCTCTTTCCTTGAGCTACCTGGATTGGATTATAGTCTTGGGTGGTAGTCCTGAGGGGGCGTTTTCAGTGAGCCAAAGCTGGTGGGGGCTGCAAAAAAGGGTGGACTCCTAATAGCTCTGGCAGAGGCAAAACTCCCAGCAATTTGGGACAGGGCTCCACCTCTGAAAGCAGAGTTTTACTACTGAGCCCAAAAGCCAAGTAACTGACTGGCAACATGAGCAGGAAAAGGAAGCAAAGCAAGCCCAGCAATCAAACCTTAGATTCCTTTTTTGGGGACAAAAAGGACTAAAGCATGGAATGAGAGGAAGAAAACACACTCAGAACTCCCATATCAAAAACTTCCAAGAAAAATATGAAGTGGATAGAGGCCATAGAGGAGCTTAAAAAGGATTTTTTTTTCTTAGTCCAGTAAGCTTATTTTTGAAAATGTACACAAAAATGTTGAACCATTTCATGCATCTTCAGCAGATGGAGCAAACCCACCTTTGGTGTTCCTGGTATATATCACTTGTGCTCTGCGTTTGGAAACCAGCTTAATCAGACCTTTACTAAGCAGTTCCTGGAGGGCTGCTCAGGCTAGAGAACCCTGGATCTTCAGTCTCTCTGAGACTACTGCAGGGGTGATAAAGTTTATAATTGGGGACCTCCTTGCAGAGTTTGTTGTATGTTGCTTTGACAAATAGAACCTGATTATTGAGCTTGTCTCAAACTTTTCCCTTGGACCACTTCTTCTTCTTAGCCTTGCCCCCTGACTTGTTCACAGGATCTTTGTCCTTCTTGGCTGACTTGCTGGCATCTTTCTTCTTCTTATCATCCTTGGGAGGCATGGTGAGACTTCAGGAACTCCTGCTGCTGCCACCTCCAAGATAAGATGTCAGACAAAAAGGAAGTGGATAGTAAGAGAGCTTAAAAAGGATTATAAAAAACAAATAAGAGAAGTGGAGGAAAAAAATGAGGAGAGAAATGAGAATGATGCAAGAAAATCATGATAAGAGAGTCGACAGCCTGGCTGAAGAAAATAACACCCTAAAAAACAGACTAACTCAAATGGCAGAGGAGGCCCAAAAAGCCAATGAGGAGAAGAATGCCTTAAAAAGTCAAATTTGCCAGCTGGAAAAAGAATCTCAAAAGCTTGCTGAAGAGAATAATTCCTTCAGAATTAGAGTGGAGCAAATGGAAGCAAATGACTTTATGAGAAATCAAGATACTATTAAACCGATCCAAACAAATGAAAAAATAGAAGGCAATGTGAAATATCTCCTTGAAAAGTCCACTGACATGGAAAATAGATCCAGGAGAGATAATTTAAAAATTATTGGACTACCTGAAAGCCATGACCAAAAAAAAAACCTTAGAAATCATCCTTCAAGAAATTTTCAAGGAAAATTGCCCTGATATTTTAGAACCAGAAGGCAAAATAGAACTTGAAAGAATTCACCAATAATCTCTTGAAAAAGATCCCCAAAAGAAAACTCCTAGGAATGTTATAGCCAGGTTCTGGAGTTCCCAGATCAAGGAGCAAATATTACAAGCTGCCAAGAAGAAACAATTTGAATGCTGTGGAAACACAATCAGGATAACCCAGGTTCTAGCAGCTTCTACATTAAGGGATCAAAACGCCTAGAGTATGATATTCTGGAGATGAAAGGAGCTAGGATTAAAACCAAGAATCACCTACCCAGCAAAATTGAGTATAATGTTCCAGGGGAAAATATGGTCATTCAATGAGGTGGAGGACTTCCAAGCATTCTTAAGGAAAAAAAACAGAACTGAACAGAAAATTGACATTCAAACACAAGAAGCATGAGAAGGTAAACATAGAAAAGAAATCATAAGGAACTTATCAAAGTTGAACTATTTACATGCCAAAATGGAAAAATCAGAATTGTAACTTGTGAAACTTTTCTCAGTATGAGGATAGGTGAAGGGAATATAAATGTGTGTTTGTGTGTGTATATACACACACACACACACACACACACACATATATATACACACATATATACATATACACATACACACACTATATATATGTATGTGTATATATATATACACACATACATACACATATGTCTATATAGGAGGGTATATATTATATGAATACATATTTGCGTGCAGGTATAGGAAGAATTGATACTTTAAAAGGTGTAATTAAGAGATGGGAGAGGACTAGAATGAGAGGAAACAGGGAGAGACAGAATGGGGTTAATCATCTCATATAGAAGAGGCAAGGGAGAACTGTTATAATGGAGGGGAAGAACAGGAAAGCAAAAGGGAATGGGTCACCCTTGCTCTCATTGAATTTGGCTTAGGGAAGGAATGGCATACACTCTAAATTGGATATCTTGCCCTACAGGAGAGTAGGGGGGAATGGGGATCAGAGGGGAGAATATGGAGGAGAGGGCAGGGTTGGGGGAGAGGGATGTTAGAAGCACACACTACAGTAAAGGGACAGGAACAAGGTAGAGAACAGAACAAGGTGGAGGGGATGGGATAGGAAGGAGGGAAGTATAGTCAGGAAGGAGGGAAATATGTTCATCGTGGAGATGTTCTGCATAACTACACATCTATGGCCTGTATTGTATTACCTGACTTTCCAGTGGGGGTGGGTGACAAAGGAGGAATGGAAAGAAATCAGAATTTAAAGTTCTAAAATAAAATAATAAATATATTATTATTATTATTTACGTGCAACTGGGAAATAAGATATGCATGCAGTGGGATAGGGAGATCCATCTTACCCTACCAGAAAGTCAGAGGGGTGATGGGGGAGGATATAGGAGAGAGCAGATTGGTGGATGGGGTATACAGTGGGATCACTATTTTGGGGTGGTGATAGGGGAAAGATGGGGAAAAAATTTGTAACTCAAACTCTTGTGGAAATCAATGATGTAAAACAAAAAATAAACAAAAGTTAAAAAAAGAAATTATTAGCTGTTCTACTTTGACAGAAAGAGCTCCAGCAACTGTCTGGGTAACTGAAGTCTTTCATCCTTACATTATTATCCTCTGTGCTAGGCTTGTTTTATTTCCCAAACTCTTCATCTTTTCCCTCTTTCTGCCTCAGTGGTCTGTAGAATTATATGTTCAGTGATAATTCTACTTCTCTTTCTGCCTACATTGATCTTCACTCAGCCAGTCTCCACCATGCTTCTTCCTTCTGGTTCCTGAATTTTGTTTCATAAATGTATAGCTTCTTACAATAGAATATTACTCCATCCACCTGTCCTTTTACCTACCATTTCTTTTGAATATTGTATAAATTCTAGAGCAATATTCCAGTAAAGAATTTCATTTTTTTTTGGAGGGCAGTTGGGGTTAAGTGACTTGCCCAAGGTCACACGGCTAGTTTTTGTGTTAAGTGTCTGAGGCCAGATTTGAACTCAGGTCCTCCTGACTCCAGGCCCAGTGCTCTATTCACTGCACCACCTAGCCGCCCAAGAATTTCATTTATTAATCCTAGTGAGACCCATCTATCTCCTTGCTTTAGAATATCGAGTTTGACTTGCTACCCATACACTGTGCACTTGTATAAACATATGTAACTCATGGCTCAAGCCTTATATTTGCATAAGATTGTCATCACTGGTGGAGAGAATGATTACTTAGTGATCCATGACTGCATGAGGAGCCGAGTTAGCAAGAGCATGGGAAAGGAGAGATCCTAGTATTAAGCTTTTGGTGTCAAGAGAGTACAAACACAATTGCAAGCCCTCTTCAGGGAGAGGTCCACCAAGGGGAAAAAAAAGATTCAAGGAAGAAATCAACATGTGGAGGAGCACGGAGCATTGAGAAATCACTCTCTCTACCAATAAGGAGAGCCTTATGCAAATTATTGCCTTGAGCCTGGGGTGAGAATATGAGGCAATGGGGTTTATTATCAACTCCTTTTTAAAGATTTTGTCTCTGGTAAACAATAGTATTCTTTTGCATATTATGTTTCCCTACTGCAGAGAATTCCATTTGTAAAACTGAAAATGTATGACTTTCCTTGAGCACATTTTTTACACAAGGAGATGGCTAGCCCTTATGCAAGGGATTGTTATAATTACAATGCCATCAATTGCTTTAGAAAAATTGTCATAGTCATTAATCAATCAAGTAAAAAGCTTTGGGACCAAGGCCAACTTGTTTGTTTTAAAGTGACTGTATCCAACCAGCATTTAAAGTAAATCTATTTAGATTGTTTTAATAGTCACCACTATTTTTTTTTTCACTTTCAAAATTATTTGGTCTGATAGACTTACTCTGACTAGTCAAAGAACTGAAGTTAGGATGCCACAGTGAATCTTTCTTTCACCCTTTCTAGAATTTTAAGATAGAAACAAGGCCTCCATTTGCCATGGAAATAGGAAAGGAAATAAATTCTTCTAAATAAGGTAGCCTGAAAACTCTTTTACATAGTTGAATGATCATTTTCCATAATGACCTGTGAGTGTTCTGTGTAACTGTGAGTGTTCAAAAGAGGAATGCTTCCTCCTTGCTAGGCATATCACTGAGAACCTTGGAATGGAAAGAACCTTTTCTCACCTTGAATACATTATGAAACGGATTAGAAATTAACATGTTCGACATTTTAAAATATCTGCCTTTCTGAGACATCTGATGATGGCTGCCATTTTGCCAGAAAATGGCACCATATGTGATGTTGGAATTATAATTAATTGTTTTACTCTAAAAGGATTCTGGGATGGGTTAAAAAAAAAGTTTGGACAGAAGTGGTCTGGAAGACTTCCAGTTGCAGCTGCTGAAAGTGAATGATTTTTTGCTTGCCAATGTGAAAACAATGAAAAGTGACTATGGATTTCAGTGTTTCTAAACTTCTATATGAAAGGGAGTTTTCTGTTTATTTCTTTCCCCTACATTCCTCATTAATTAATTAATTCAATTATTTAACAACCATTATTAAGCCACTAACATGTACCAAACATTGTGATACGTGCTAAGGGAAATACAAAAATGAAGAATTCATTGTCCTTGCCTGTAGACAAAATACATCAGGGATATGACACAGATATAACTACACAGTACTGTGCAATAAATATATAATAATTAAATAATAATCATAGTATATAATTGAGTAAGAGAAGATCATAAGATAGATGCAAACATAAACATGCATGCTATCTCTAATTTGTTGATGGGTATATCTGTTATCCAACTCTGAAAACTGGATAAGAAACATAAAGACATTGACTCTAATAATAGTCATTTTAAAAATTATTTTAAACAGTCACTACAATGGAGAGGCCAAAAGAACCAAGAAACTGATTTAATCAAGGAATACTTTATCATCTTGCCAAGCAGTGAGACATGGCTGCCAACGGCAACATCAAGTTAGAATATAAGCTTATTTGCTAAAGAGTGCAGAGGATGAAGGTAACTTACAGAAATACCAAAAAGAAACTTCAAAAGGAAAAAGAAGTCTCTGAAATGACATAGAAGTTTGGTCTTTGCCATGAGATTAGAGACTGGAAAAATTTCACACAGAAGAGGAGGGAAGGAAAAGGACAAATTTTCCCTACAGTTTAAAAAAAAGAGGAAGAAGCTCATTTGCTAAGGAATGGTCAAGATTTAGTAAAGAAGAAGAGAAGAACCCTGTGGTGGTGACTCCCTGGCCAGGAATAATGAAGAAGTTATTTGTAGACCTGGTAATATTGATTACAAAAATAAATATTTTATATCTTCTTTGGTCATGTGTTAGACATAATAGAGAAGTTCCCTAAGATTTGTCAAAAAATTGGTGACTACTACCCACATCTGTTTATTCACATGGTCACAAATGATACTGTCAGTGGGTACAAGTGGTTTTCCTTACTGATGTTTAATGAAAACAATACAGAAGAGAAAAGCTGATTTGGGAACTGAAGAGCTGACTAAGAAGATGTCTGAGAATGGGATTTGGACTTCTGGATTATGGCTTAAAATATTAGAATGATATCCTGGCCGAGGATGGAGTATGCTTCATAAATAATGATAATAAGTTAGTCTTTGATTCTTGAAAATCAGAATTGCTTTCACCTAAAAAAACCAGAGAACAATGGGAGAAAAAAGTGCCAAGGTATAGCCACCAAACTAGATCACATTGAGAGTAGCTACAATGAAGAAAGAATAGTATTTGAGACTCTCTAACATTCTCATTAAGCAAAATCTAAGAAATAAAAACCATGAATTCAAATGTCTATTCACAAATGCACAAATTTTAAGCAACAAACAATCAGAATTAGGTGAACTGACACGAGGAAACAAATTTTACTTCATAGGTATTAGTGACACAGTGAGAGGAAAATCATGACTGTACTATGACTCCAGGTGGATATTCTGAGGAACTGAGGATATTTAGTCTGGAGAAAAGAAGACCTGGGAATGATATTGTGAATTTCTTTAAGTATATGAAGGGCTCCCATGTAGAAGAGGGCTGAACCAGGAGCAATGAGTCAAACTTTTGTAGAATGGATTGTAGGCTTGATGTCAGTGAAAATCTCCTAAAAGCTAGAGTTCTCTAAAAAAACAGAATGGGCTTCCTCAGGAGTGAGTTAGTTACGCTTTATTGGAGGTATTCAAGCAGATCTTGGATGACCATTTGAATACCTTATATAATGGATTTATTTCTAGGTATGCACTGAACTTGATGGCTACTTTGATACCTTCCAGTTCTAAGATTCTATGGTTCTCAGATTCGAGAGGAAGAAATAAGCCTTAAAAAAAATATGGTATGGTGCTGAACTGTGCCAAATCATCTAAAAAGAATTTATGGATGAAACTCCAATCTATCATTGAGATGTCCACAAATCTCTCCCACAATAGATAATGCTAACTTTCCTCCTCCACAGATATTATTTTTCTTGGGCACAATTTGTGGTGGTTGACAAGGTATGAAAATCTCTAGTTGTGTCTCTATCTGACACTTGAGTTGTGTGGCCTTGGATAAGCTATTTGACTTTCCTACATCTCAGTTTCCTCATTTACCAAAGCAGGGATTGGATGACCACTAAGGTACCTTTTAGCTCCAATATTTTGTAATTCAGGTAGCTGGAGCAGATATGTGAATATGTACTAGAGAGTCTATTTGGAGTTAAGGGAAATGAACAGTTCTTTTCACTACAGCTATTTTAAAACTTATTTGCTATTTGTTCTCATGTACATAGGGGACCACCTGGAAGGACCATTAAGCTGTCAGCAATGGAGAAAGAGAAGAAATGAAAAGGGGCTACTCCAGGGACTAATTCAGGATGTCTCACTCACAGATTTAGGGACAAATCATTTGTGTATGCTAAGCACTATTTGAAAGTATTGACTCTCCCATCTCCTTGTCTTCTTCCCCCTATATTGCTCTTCTGGGGAGGCCTTGAACCATAAAACAAATGACTTGACTTAGTACAAGATACTTATATGCCATGAAGAACAGAACTCTCTGTAATGAATACATACATGTATACATATATATCACATACATATACATGTAAATATATATGTATGTATACATATTTATTCACACTCCTTTACCCCCCAAACTCCCAAGTTAATGGCATAGAGGGGGTTAAGGGAAGACACTAGTAGCTGAAAACTATTAGGAATAGTTTTGTGTGGAAGATGGCACTTGGATTGAATTTTGAAGGGACCTAAGGATTCTAAGAGGTAAAATTGAGGAAGGAGTGCATTTCAGGCATGGGAACCAGCCAGTGCAAAGGCATTGAGATGGGAAATAGAGTGTTGGGATGAGTAATACTGTGAAGGCCAGTTTGGCTGAACTGCAAATGTATGAAGGGGAATAATGTGTAATGAGTAGGAAAAGTAAGTTGGGTCTAGGTTCTGAACGGCATTAAACATCAAACAGAGGAACTTCTACTGTATTCTAGTAATTGGCAGCCACCAGAATTTCTGGGACAGCAGAGTGATATGGTCAAAATCATATTTTAGGAAGACCATTTTGGAGGGTGTAGAAACAAAGAAATGATGACACTGACCTATCTCTGGAGGAGAAATTCACCAAGGAGAACTGAACATAAGCTCCTAAAAGGTCAGGGATTATTGTTTTAAAATGTTTATTTTCTTTGTATCTTCAGAGCCTAGCACAATGTAGCACATGCAGCCTACACTTAATCAAAATATGTTGAATTGAATTGAATGTTGAAAGCTATAAATTCACCTCCAGTGACAGTCTTTAGAGTCCCCATGATCATGGTTCAATGGACAATTGGAAGCTGAGGAAGGGAGGATACAGAAGCATCTAACAGTCTCCCATTCTTGAGCCCCACCAAAAATCCCCATCCTCTCAAGGAACATGAGATTCCTTCCTCCTAAGTCACTCCAATTTGTACCTATAGTTATAACCATGGGAAAATCTGTTTCATAATCTGTGTATTAAAGAGCCTCATCCACAACTTCTCAAAGAAACTTATTATTACAGGCAATGACACACTAATTGCTTCTAGACATTTAGCTCATCTAGTGAGGGAAGTAATCTGATAAGCTATTGAGCTATTAAGTGATGGAGAATCAATTAATGCAGTGAGATAAGAAACCAATACCCCACCTAGGTAAACTAACTGAATAATATGTATCTAGCTATTCACTGTTAATTCAGGCCTAGAAGATGAAGCATCCCATTATCAATGACAAGATCCTTGGGGGTGTTGTTATTGAGGAAAAACTGGTTCGTTTTTACCTCCAGAAAGAAAAATGCTTTGCAACTGATAGACTTGAGATACCTGACTGAAGATTCCCAGTCCTTCTAGAACCAGTCTACTCTCTGCTGACTAGATAACATCTGGGAATGTCAGTACTTCTAAGTCTGATGTGGCACTTGACAATAAAACATACAGATCTAGATCTGATGATGATGATGATGATGACATTTATGCTTTATGTGATATTGCGTAAGTTACTTAACCTCCCCCAGACCTCAGTTTCTTCCTTTGTAAATTGAAGGAGTTGGACTAGATAGCCTATCTGACTACCCTTCTACTTTTAAATCTATGATCCTATGAGCTGACCATCTTTCAGGAGGGAGGGTTCAGTTTACAGGAGTTGACATCCTCACTCTTGGCTTTTTCTCACTCTCTATAGCCAATCTGTTGCCAAGGATTATTGATTTCACATTTGTAACATAAACTCTGGAATATGCCCACTTCTTTCCTCTGATACTATCACCACCCTGCAGAGGATCTCATCATCTGAAACTAAGAATATTTCAATAGCCCATTGGCTAGTCTCACTACCATAAGTCTCTACTTACTCTCCATCATTCAATTATCAAAGTAATCTGTCCAAAGTACAGGTATGACCATATTACTCCCCTACTTAATAAACTCCAGTAGTTCCTTTATTAACTCCAGGATCAAATATAAATATAAAATATTTTACTTGGCATTAAAAACCCTTTATAACTTGTCTCTCCAGCTTTCCAGTTTTCTTATACCTTGCTGTCACTATAATCTAGTGATACTTGCTTATTTGCTCTTCCTTGAACAAGACACTCCATCTCCCGATTCCATGCATTTTAACTGGCTATCTTCCGTGCCTGACTTACTCATCTCCACTTCTCTCAAATTCCTCCTAAAATCCCATCTTCTACACTCTACGGTCATTCTAATCCAGGCGTCTTCTCTCTGTTTATTACTTCTAATCTAATATACAGCTTGTTTGCATATAATTGTTGCATGCTGTCTCCCCATTAGTTTGTGAGCTGCTTGAATCTTTTTTCACTTTCTTTGTATCTTCAGTGCTTAGTATAGTGCTTGGCACATAGTAGGCATTTAATAAAATCTAATTAACTGCTACTTGCGGTAAATTCAACTTTCCTGAATCCCTAAACTTTTTTGCTCTCTTTCTCTACTCTTCCATTTGGAAACCCTCTTCATCCTAGCCTTCTCACATTCCTTCCATTTTCTGATTAATTGAAATCTAGCTTTTGTCTATTTGGCACCCTCCCTGAAATTGGCATTCTCTCATACACCCTGACACAGGTTAGGGAGGAGGAGTTGGCACACTCTTAGCCTCCAACTACTACTTTCAGACCCCTGCTAACATTACTCAGCAACCCCCTCTCCTCCTTGATATTGTGCTCCATCCTTCCCTTATTGCTATGGAACTTTCAGGTCAACCTTCTCCTCCCCAATAAGTTCAGTAGCTGACTTACATTCTTTGCCTTCACAATACCCCCTTCAAACACCTTGACCTCCCAGTTCCTCAATATCCTACTCTCTAAACAATCAATCAGGTAATTTTCAAAAGCATATGATAATTCCCTATTATGCCAGGCACAGTAATAAGCAGTATGGATACAAAGAAAGGGAAGAGCAGCTTCTGTCCTCAAGAAGCTCATATTCTAATGAAGGAAAAACATGCAACTAGATATATACAACACATGTATGTATGTATGTGTGCATGTGTGTGCGTATATATACATATATATATATACACATACATACATACTTGCTATTGCTGTTGTCCTTTGTTTATGAAGAGGTGATGTTTTGATTTACATGTGAAACTGGATTTAAATGAGGCAGAGTTGAACAAAGTTGTCAGCCTCACTTTCTCCTCCAGAGTCATCCAAGTCCAGTGGTAAGACTGGATTACTGGTGATGGCCTGGGATGCAGTAGAGGACCTTAACACTTCAATGTCTGATCAAGGCCTAAGTGTTTCATAACACCTCCCTTCATGGCTGCTAGAACAAATGATTTTCATCCACTCATTACACCAGGAAAGTCTTCATGTTTGGGGTAGATATCTCCCTGACTCATTGATGGGTCTGACGTCCGTCTATTGTCCTCAACCTGGTTTAGCCCATCTGCAGAGACAACTTACCTGAGTGTGGCCCTGTGCATGCTATAGCTTCTTGGAGCCACAGATGTGCACCCACGTGCACACACACACACTCAGAATCTATAGAAGGTAATCTGAATGAGTTAGGCCCTAGTAACTGAGGGGACTTGAAAAAGCCTCCTTCAAATGGTAAAATTTGGACTGAGTCTTGAAGGAATACAAAAGAAAATAAGAGACAGAGATAGAGAGGGACAGCATTCCAGGGAAGATTATTGTGAGTTCAAAGGCATACAGATGAAAGATGGATTACCAGGTACAGAACAAGCAGACCAGTACAATATGGCTGCATTTTAGGCTACATGACACTGAGCCTGTGAGACTAAGTGGCTGAGAAGATAATGGTACCTTCAACAACAATACAGACATTAAGAAGAGGCGAGGGTTTGAGGGGAAAGATGATGAGCTGCGCCTCAGCCGCACACAGCCGTGGACATCCTGGTCTCCTTCCATTAACTGAATTTGTCCCAGTGGACAGAATTCCTGGTGCAGCTCTGAATCTAAGACCAGAGAAAGCACATGGACTTTGACAGACAGTTGGAAAAGGAGAGGGCATTCCAGGTTTGGGGAAGCACGGCTAGTGAGCCAAGTACATGCACAGAGTACGTAGGGGACAATGAGGGGATCAGTCAGACCAGAGTGCAGGGCACTTAGAAGTTGTCTTTGCCATTAATCTTTCTATCTTTACACAAAGCTGTCTTTAGGTTGGGTTTTTCCATTTGTGTCATCTGACGGGACTATGTATACTGTTTCCCTGAGATGACCTTGCAAGAGAGCAGTTTCTATTATTTGTAGTGATATAGAGAGGTGAGAAGGTTGAGAATTTCCAACCTATTCCTACAGAAAAGTGATTCTCCACTACTCCCTCCCCCTATCTTTGTCTCAATCAAGGGCATATTTTAAACCCAATTCAAACAATTATAGTCCCAGGCTCCATAGATTATAAGATGAAAACTTGCCATCTATCCTTCTCCACATTGAACTGTTAGAGATGATAAGGGATGACATATTAGCTACATCCATCAATTTCCCTCCTCCCTTGACAGCAAGGGAATCCAGTCCTCCCAGAAGCTCTTTTCCTCTGAAAGCTATCTAGACAATAAAAAAGGCAGCTGTGCTCCTGTTCACTTGAGCAGCGAAGGGGTTAATTAAAAAGAGTCCAATTAATTGTACAAGGCTAGTCAAAGACCCTGCTTCCATGGCAAGAACATTTTGGCTTAGTATGTCATGTACTGGAAATTTTGTTTTTAATCTGCCTTAAACAAGAACAACTCAAAGCCGTCGGAAATGATTTGTTCAATGTGTTGCTCAGAATTCACATCTGAAATTGAATTGAGAGCCCTTTTGTCTTTGCATTTGACTGTTCTGATTCTAGTATTACCAGCAGAACAAGTTGTCTTAACTGAATTGTTCTCCTATGGAATATTGGTGGCTGTAGGCTCTGTGTTCAGCGTCTGCCGGTGAAGAGATGCACTCGAAGTGTTCCCCAAGGAGCTGAAGAGGAGGCTAGGGATATATCTTAACAAAACCAGCAAAAAAGCTCCTCCAAACCAGAGAAGCCCAGAAATATCAGTGCTTGGGGTAAGGAATTTGAATCCAACCCAGGAGGGGCGATGTACAAAGCCATTATTTCCATTAACCCCCGAGTTCCAATTAATATGTCTGGAAAAGAACTAGGTTCTGATTGGTGACACCAAAAAGGTCTGCAGGGTGTGATAAGGGGGCATGAAATGGACTGCTTGAGTTGCCTCCTTCACACTGTGCTAAAGGCTAATTGGATTTTGCTCTAAGGGCTGCTTTCAAGGTTAGGGGGTATTGAGTCTGTCTGCGGTAGTAGAAAGAGCTCCCCAACTTGGAATCAGATCTGGTTGCAATTTCCAGTTTGGCCACTTGAGAAGCAATGTGGCAATCCTTGGACAAGTCACTCCAATCCTTCCAAGCCTTCATTTCTTCACCTGCAATATGAAGATCATAATCACAGGACTACCTACCTAAAAAAGTTGTGAGGGTCAAAAGAAATCATACACGTCTTATACAAAAGCGATCCATTTACATAAACCATTTGTTCTTAAGTGGAAAGAATCAGGGACTGGAGGATCAGCAGGCCTGAGTTCTCATATGGTTTTATCACTCACTAGCAGTGTGACTGAGGGCAAATGATTTTCCTTCTCTGGGCCTCAGTTTCCTTATTTATAAAAGAAGTTGGACTAAATGATTCCTAAGGTTCTTCTAGCCTTAAAGGGCACAGGGGGCAGTGGGAAAAGCCCTGGATCAAAGAGGACCTTGGTTTAAATCCCATTCTTGTTCTCTTGCTGTCTCTGTGGCCCTGGGAAAGTCAATCAACATCCTTGGGCCTCAGTATTCTAATCTTTAAAAGGCTCGGGTAGGGGGAGGTTTAATACAATTCCAAAAGACTCATGATGGAGAATGCTCTCCACATCCAGAGAAAGGCCTATGGAGTCTGAATGCAGAGCAAAGCAGATTATTTTCTCTCTTTTTTCTTTCTCATGGTTTCCCCTTTTGTTCTGATTCTTTCACAACATGACTAATGTGGAAATATGTTTAATATGATTGTTACATGTATAGTCTGTATCAGATTGCTTGCTGTCTTGGGGAGGGAGGGGGAGAAATTTAGAACTCAAAATCTTATAAAAATGAATGTTGAAAACTAAAAATAAAAACATTTTTTAAAAGAATGACAAAAATAAAATGGGAGAGGGGATGGAGTAAGAAGGCAGTTTTCAGTGGCCTTTAAAGTCCCTTCTGTCTTGAGAGCAATGATTCTGTGTCCTATAATCCAGGCTCCCCAACCAGACTGTGAACTCCTGGCAAAGAGGCTTTTGTGTGTCCTCTTTCTTTATTCCCCAAAGTGCCAAATTCTTGGTTAGACCCACAGTAGATGCTCAAGTGAAGGTTTGTTAATGGTTTGGTTGCATTTCCTTGCATTCATTTTAGTACCTGGATTGTCTAACTCAGGTTGTCTGTGGAGAGGGCTGGGAAATAGCATTTTGAAAGGGGATTTCTTGGGAGTTTCAGGGTCACTGGACTATTTATCTTGCCCTTAAGTAGAATGTTGTCACCTGATACCACTTGTTACAAATTGGAACTTCTCCTTCTGATCCTCAGAGTGCCTTCCTGCAGTCATCATGCACCTGTCATTAATCAGCAGGGACACTAGGGGAAGGGGGCATCTCTTATTGATGAAGTCAGAATTGGATTTGACCATGATTAGTTATCATAACTGACTGTGATATTTCCTATTTTTTCCCCTCAGAGTCACTATGGCAACAGAAGTAACAAGGATGATTATAGAACAAAGAGCTTAGTCCCCCCCCCCATTTGGAGGCAGTTTTGTTTATTCAGCTTTCATCTGTTACCTCCCCCAGTGAAAGGAGAAGATAGTGGCAGCCAATGGTGCCACTTTACCATCCCTACTGGACTGACGGGAGATCATACGTCCATAGACCATCTTGATCTTGAGAAGAAACATCTTGCTGTCTGTCCATTTCGGCACACTCCAATCTCCAGGCTGATCTAAAGGTAGGGACTTAAAAAAAAGTGATTAACAATATGGGCAATGCTATAGGTTTCCCTATTGGAATCGACTTTCAGTCTAACTTCATCAGAAATTACTGGTGATCTTCAGAAGGAATCATATGATCATAGATTTTAATCTCAGGTGATATCTACTCTAATCACCTCATTGTGCAAGTAAAGAAAGCCAGAGTGATCGCACAGCTGTTAAATGGTAGAGAAGAATAGTCTTTAGACTTCAATCCAGCACACTTTCTACTTTACCACACTGTCTTTCTTCATAAATTTCCTCTACACCACACACAAGAAGGATTCATCCAGTCTTTGCCATGAAAGCTCCCACAAAAGGGAGCTCATTCCACAACCCCTCCCCTATCCCTAGGCTGCCCATTGTATTGTTGGACAGCTCCATTGGGAGGCTCTTCTTTACCCTGGGACAAAATCTACTTCCCTAAAACACTGCCCACGTTGATTCTTGTTCTGTCTTACACAATGAGCCTCTTACTCATCCCCAGGCCAGGTCTTCAGCTACTTACATTATTTCTTCTCTCCCCTCCTCCCCCAATAGACTCATGGGCCATTTAAAAGAAGATAACTCCAAACTTTCACCTTATCCCACCAAAGGGGTGGTGGGAAGGGGAGAGGTTAATAAGAGGGGATAAAAAGCCTGTTATTTGCTTTACTCTCTTTGTTCAAAATGTGGGTAATGAAAAGTGACAGCCATGTTTACTGTAACCCTCTGACAGGAATGCAGACATAATTAGGGCTCTTGTGCATGGAGATGAAAATGAGGATGAACCACCCTGGCCTTCAGAGGGTCTGGACTCCTAGCACTGGCTTGGTATGAAATGCAAATTGGCTTATTGGGTAGGTGAGAGTAATTAAGTAGTTGGACTCCTGAACATTGCATCTGGACAGAGTGGTGGTTTCCATGTGGAAAGTGGAATGAAGCTGCTCTCATTTGAATTCTTCTGACTTCTTTATTCTCCCACCCACGTCAAGAGACAGGCCATTTGATGACTTTGGGATCCAAATCTCAGAAGTTTCTTGGTTATGCCTTGATAGTGACGTAACTATAGGGTAGGCAGTTCTTAAAATTAAAATGAACAAATTCAATTCAATTCAATTCAACAAATTACCTGCTTCTATAAATACATGCATGGAAGAAAATGGCACAGCCCTTGTCCCCAAGGAGTTTATAATCTATAATATGCTACCTTGATATTCCATCTCTTCTGTGCAGTTTAAACCAGAAACATGCAATCAGGGTATGCTGGTCAGTGTTTAACAACTGGCTTGGGGACGGGGAGTATGCATAACTCACCTTCGAGCTTAATCTGAATTGTTAACATTTTATCCATTGCTTTGTTAAGTCTAAACATAACAGTAAATCCAGTCTCCATCTGTAGCATTCGTTGATTTCTGAGAAGTAAATGTTCACACTGAAAACCTAACAACTGGCTCTAGGAACTTGGCATGATCTAGCTCCAGGACAGCCCTGAATGTATTGCTCTTTCAAATCACTATGTGGTAGAAACATCTGAGACCTGGAAATCAGGGTGCTGAGATTCAAATCCTGGTTATACTACAAACATGCTACTTTTGGCAAGTCACTTAATGTCTAGGATTCATTTCCCTCATCTCTAAAAGTGAGATGATCCTTTATCTACCTGCTTCACGGAACTGCATTAAAGCATTATGGGAAAATGGGATGGTGTTGAATTGTTCCAATTCACATACATGTTCATCTCTGCTAAATCTTTACTCACTGAAGTGGAAGTGAATGCATTCAGCAGACCTGATATTGAGAGTCCAGGATGGTTTATGGGACACAACACTGGGGTAGGAGTTGAGACCCGGCTTCCAGTCCCATCCCTACAGCTCATGAGATGGATGACCTTTACAAATCACTTAACTTCTCTGAATCTCAATTGCCTTATCTGACAAATGGAGATAATAAAATCTTCCTGGCCTTAACTCTGAGGTTCATTGTAATGACCTAGTGAGTCAGTATACATAAAAACATCCTAAGTATTGCTTGGATATAAATTAATCATGTGTAATCCCATGTGCTTAACTTTTTCCATGCACCTATGACTGGGAATTCAAAGAATAGGAAGATGATAAGACTTGAGTAGTTAAGAAGGCCTCCTAGAGGAGGTAAAACTTGGAGCTGAGTCTTGAAGGTTGAGTCTTTGAATTTAATGGTGAATACGGCATAAGTGCTGAACAAAGACAAGAGGTGAGGCATTACAGGGTATGTGCAGGGAGCAGTGAGCAGATTGGCCTGCCTGGTGCAGAGGCTGTCTTGTCGGGGAGCAATGAGAGAAACATTTGACAGATGGAATGGGGCTATGCTACAAGGGCCTTAGAGATCCTTTGAGTTTCTACCCTTTCTATTACATGGCTATTTCTCTCTCTCTTCTCAGACAGAAATATAAACTCTCATATGGAATCTCAGAAGGTATATTATTCTAACCAGCACCTGAATGAGAGCCCCCTCTATTGCATTCCA
This sequence comes from Pseudocheirus occidentalis, assembly GCA_028646575.1. Classification (NCBI taxonomy): domain Eukaryota; kingdom Metazoa; phylum Chordata; class Mammalia; order Diprotodontia; family Pseudocheiridae; genus Pseudocheirus; species Pseudocheirus occidentalis. The sequence goes on from CM053595.1 coordinate 121,931,410, forward strand.
GTCACATGGTAATCTAGGCTTCACATGAAGATTTTTAGGAAGGAGGAACACCTCTCTGTCCGTCCCTGCCAACCCTTTCTTTTGAACACCTATAATTTTTAGGATGCCTTTTCTTATATTGAACCTGACTGTCTCTCTGCAGTCTCCCTCTATGGCTACTAGCTCTGCCCTGTGGAGCCAATGAGACTGATCCTTCCTTTCCAACAATTCTTTAAATTCCTGAAGACAGTTATCATTCCCACCCCTTCCTTCACCCTCTTCCCTTTCTACAAGTTAAATCCTATATTACTAAATCCTTCAGCTGATCTTTATGTGACAATCACTTGACATTTATGCTCCTTTTGTGTATTTATCACATTATAGTTGTTTATGTTTCTTATTTCACATTGAGTTACTAGACTATAAAGCTACAGGAGAGTCGCAGCCACTGTATCTTATTGAGAGACAGTGCAGGGTAGTGGAATCAGGAGACATTAGTTTTTGTTCCAACTCTGAACTTTACCAGCTGTAGGACATTGAATGAGACAGGACACTTTACCTTTCTGTAATTAAGTCTCACCATTTCCAAAATGGGGATAGGGATGTTTGGACTACCAACTCTATAGGATTATTGTAAGACAAGGCACTTTGAAAAGCAAAATGTCCAATGTAGGCATGAGCTGCCTCTGACTCTCCTTCAGCCCCTAGAACACTGTTCTGCATCATGTTTTTTGAATTGGAATGTGCTTGTTTGAAGAGATTTACCTTTAGAACTTTTAGGTCATCAGGAGCCCAGAGCTCTGCTGTATTTGACCAGCTTGTTCTCCAATGTCCCTATAAACTCTCTTTGATTTTGAAAGACCATAGGGAAAATCATTGGTGTCAGCAACTGCTAACTCTTCAGAAGTTTAGAAGTAAGAGTTCACACTTTTAATTCAGACTCTACAGATGCTGTTTAAAAAACAACAATAGCAACATTTTAAAGGTGAAAGCATTGACCTTGGAGAGGAAATAAATGATAATTCCCAATTGTTTTCACCAGAAATGTACACATACATTAGTCTGTCCTACCCTGGATCTGATCTCTCTGTTTAATTTTATGAATTATCTTTAATGTAATTTTAAACTTGATTTTAATTCTCTACTTAATTAAAAAAACAATCACACTTAATTGAGACTAAATTATTTCATCTTTCAATATTTTCTTCCTTGCATCTTCTCTTTAATTAGTTTTTTTTATTTTAACTGTATTAAAACCTTAGATGTGTCGGATTAGATATGTGTTGCCCAGGAAAGGAAGGAAATATGCAAATCTACAGTGGAAATAAAAGGCTTCTCATTTCTAAAGAAGAAGGGCTTAACAAACTGCTTAGCTGCTACATAATTCCCACCAAACACCTTTTCAATAAATAGAGTGTGGAAAAACTCCAAACCACAGGATTAATGTGATCTTTGGGCTCCCCCATCCCATTCCCCAGTTGTAGGGTTTAGGGTCTACGGAGTTAGAGTGCTCAGCCAAGTGTGTTTGTGAATTTGTCAAAATCAAAACACTAAAAAAATAATCTGAGACACTTTACAAACTCAGCATGGGCTTACTTTAAGTAGAGCAAATTCTTTCCAATTCTTCCACCTGTATCAATAATGAGATATTCACAACACCCATGATGGTTATGAATATGTTGGTGTAGTTTTGGATCACAAAATATAGCAAACTCTCCACATGGAAGGCAGAACCAAGGTCTTTATTCAGAAACCATAACACTGAGTCC
>CM053595.1:121933657-121950296 GCA_028646575.1 Pseudocheirus occidentalis
CAGTGGTTCAGATCTAATGGGATAAATGTAAAATGCTATACTTAGGTTCAAAAAATCAACAGTACAGATTGGGTAAGGGCTGGCATATGAAAAACACCTGGGAATTTTAGGGAACTGCAGGCTCAACACAAGTGATATCAAAGCCCACCCTTCCCCCTAAAAACTAAAGGAAGTTTAGACTGCATTAATAGAAGCATAGTGACCAGGATGGGAGCATGTAGTGATTTCACTATGTTATGACCTGGCCAGATTACATCTATAGTATTGTATTCAGTCTGGATGCTGAGTTTGGGTACAGCTTTTGACATGCTGTAGCACAGTCTGAAGAGAGTGACTAAAATGAGGAGGAAACTCCATATTCATATATGTCTGATGCATACACATACAACTAATTGAAATAGTTCATTGTGTTTAGCTTGGAGAAGCAAAGATACAAGGGAAGAGAAGAAATAGTAGCTATGTTTGAATATTTGAAGGGCTCTCTTGTAGAGGAGGAATTAGATTAGTTCTTGGCCTCATGGGGTACACCAAAGAACAGGGACTAGAAATATCTGAGAGGTTGATTTTGAATAAATATGAGATAAAGCTTCTTAGCAATTAGAGATAAGCAAAACCAGGAACAGACTACTTTGGGAGGAAGTAAATTCTCTAGCACTGGTGGTATTTGAGTGGAAATTAGATTCTCATTTGTTGGGAATGTCAGTTTGGACCACCTCTTGTCCAAACCTCTTCTTATTCTAGAATTCTGTGATTTGGTGAAATACCTCTTCCCTTAGATTGGGAGCTTTTTGAGAGCTGGGACTCATTTCTGCACTCCTCCCTTTTCATTGTATCCCTAGAAGTTAGCACAGTGCCTGACCTCACAATAAAATGCTTGTTGCATTACCTTTACTTGACTTGTCTTCTTGAGATCCCCATTAATTGTCCAGATAGAAATAGTTTCTCTGTCCCATATAGCACTTTGCTTGTGAATCTTTTTATGTGACTAATTCTATAATTCCTTATATAGCAGATGTTTATCTTCATGTCTTAGCTGTCTTGACAGAGTGTCTCTATGTCCCAAATGCAGGGACTGTCTTGCTCATATTTGTACCTTCCTCCCCCTCAGCACTCAGAGTTCAACAAATACTAAACCAGTAAATGTAAAAGTATGCCTTCTTTTCTGGCACCAGGTTCAGGGCTGACAAAGCACCAGTGCGTGTATCTGTAACTCATGTAGGAATACTTTTTCCTTTCAAAACAATTTTATTGATGTTTTTCATTTTTCACATCACTGTCACTTCTGAATAACCCTCAGTCCACACTCTTCCTTGCAACTAAAAGAAACAATTAAGCAAAACAAATGCACAATCAGCTAACACTTATATGGCACTTATCATGTTCCAGGCAGAGTACTAAGGGCTTTACTAATTATTACCTCATTTGATCCCCATGACAACCCTGGCAGGTGGGTGCTATTATTGCCCTCACTTTACAGATGAGGAAACTGAGGCAAACAGAGGTTAAGTGACTGGCCCAGGGTCACACAGTTAGTCTGAAGTCAGATTTGAACTCAGGTCTTGTGGACTCCAGGAACGTGTATGTTGTGTGTTGTATCTATATTCTACCATTAATCTTTTGTGAGGTGGGAAATATATTTCAATATCAGTCCTCTGGAATAAATGTTGGTCTTTAATTAATCTGAATTCTGATGTCTCAGTACAGTTTTCCTGTTCATCAGCATATCCATTATATGTATTGTTCTCTCAGTTTTATTTTCTCCACTCTGCATCAGTTCCTGCTAGTCTTCCTGGACAGACTTGCCAAATTTTCCGTCTTCTACTTCAAGCTGCCCCTCACCCCATTGGGGAGTGCCTACAGGGCCCCATCTGGACCTGAAACATAGTAGAATGACCTCCCCCTTTCCCCCAAAGACAGCACCCTCCAACCTTCCCTGCCAATGTTCCCTTCCCCTGTTTTCTTTCTGGTTATCCAGAAAGATATATACCAGAAAGATATATATAAAGATATATATAAAGAGGTTATATCTCTCCTTCCCTAACTCCATTCCTTCTAGAGGTAACCAAGAATCTGCTCTCTACTCCAGAATTTAGGGGTCTTCCCATCTACTCAAAAGTGGCAGACACCCCAGTGTAGCTTAAGGACTCCTGGACTTTGCCACCTGGTCTGTAGCTGCACCCTTAGGACCTCCAGGCCTTTCCAGCCTTCCTGCAGATGAATTCTCCCACATGTCAATAAAGTCAACCAACATTTTAGGAAGCATTTCTTGCTTCCAAGCATTAATACTTCCTATGTCTCAGGCACTGTGCTAAGAACTGGGAGGTACTGTGCTAAGTGCTGTGGAAAGGTGTGGCTTTTTTTCCTCAATTAGAGTCAGAGGTCCTTGAGAGCAGGGACTGTCTTCTTTTTCTCTTTGTATAAGCAGTGCTGAGCACAGTGTTTGGCAGATAATAAGTGCTTAATAAATGCACTTTTATCTCTCCTTCCCTCCATCCATCTACTCATTAATCCCCAAATTTCTTTGAATGCCTCAGATTCATTGTTTCCTATGGTACAATAATATGCTATTCATATACCATAATTTGTTCAGCCATTCCCCAATTGATGAGCACCCACCTTGTTTCCACTATTTTGCTGGAAGAAAAAAAATCCTGCTGTGAATATATATGTATATATATATATATATATATATAAGACTTTTTCTCTTATTTTGGCCCACTTGGGGTCCCATTACATACCCAATAATGGCAGTGTTGGATCAAAGTATATGAACAATATAGTTACTTTTTTTCATCAAGTAGCAATTCTCACACAGTGCAACTAAATGTGGTCAAAACATCTAATCAAGAAGGAAAGGATTTCTCATCAACCACAGAAAATTCTGGAGACATATAGGAATAGGACAAAGAGAGGGAATTAATTGCTAATATCAGCTAGGAGATGATGAATTGTAGTCTGCCTGCAGACAACCTCTAGTATTCATCTTACACAGAAGAAAAGACAGAAATCATTCCCATCTCCCTGTGAACACTGGACTAAGCCCAGAGTCCTGGAATGGCTCCTTCCTCCCTCATTTTCTACATATATTTTAACCGTATTTGTTAAATGTAGCATATTTCAAATGATTAGATTTTAATTTCAGTACACTTTGTTAAAAATAGATTGGAGCTAACCACAGAAAGGGACCGCGGGAAGTAGCTCTAAGCCGCTCATCTTTGGAATATTAATAGAATGGAAAATGTTATTAGAATAATTTTTCATCATGAATAATAAATTAATAGAATAATTTAGTACTACATTCCAGTTTAAAAGTGGGCTTTGTGTTCAAGTCGTTGGAAGAATATGCTTGGGGGGAAAGGGGGGGGTGTCGGAGCAGGAGCATTTGTGCCAAGGGCTGAGGTGCGAAGAGACAGATGAGACATTGCAGAAGAGAATGTGTGGGTATCATATCATTCATTTGATTTTTTCTACTTAAGCCAAACACCAAAGAACTTGTGAGCCTGAGACGTAAGGATCTTTTCTGATGAAAATGATAGAGCCAGTTATCCAAAGAGCATCTTTTAGGGCCCTGAATTCCCCATCTACCTGCCTGTAAAGATATTGCCATGTTATTCTTGTTGCTTAGTAATTTTTCAGTCACATCTGACTCTTCATGACCCCTTTTGGGATTTTCTTGGCAAAAATACAGAAGTGGTTTGTCATTTTCTTCTCCAGTTCATTTTACAGATGAGAAAACTGAGGAAACAGGGTTAAGTGACTTGCCTAAGGTTACACAGCCAGTAAGTGCCGAAGGTTAGATTTGAACTCAAGTCTTCCTGACTTCAGAACCTGTACTCTATCCACTGTGCCAGCTAGCTGCCCTATGTTGCCATGGGTAATCCATAAACAGTATATAATCCCCAAGCCACTTATTTGTTTTTGGAATGCATTATGTTATCTTTTTCCCAAACAAATTGATTATCCTAACAATTTCTTTCTAATTATTCAAGTGAATAGGAAAATGAGCAACTTGGTGCATTGGGGAAAAAAAACAACCAAAAAAAAACCCAACATAAAAAGAACCATTGGATTTAGAGTCATAAGATCACAGCTGTAGACTGAAAGAGACCTTTAGGTTACCTAGTCCAAGGTACTCATTTCATTGATGAGGAAACTGAGCTGAGGTGTTATGCTCAAGGTACACAGACTGTGAATAGAAAAGCTGGGATTCAAAAACAGGTTCTTTAATTCCAAATCCAAGACTCCTTCACACCACTCTGTCTGCTTGATCAGAGGTCCTCTCTACTACTTTCAGACAAATGTGTTGAGAAAGTAATTTTATTGCTCTGGTCCTTACCTTCCTCATCTACAAAATGAGGAAGTCAAATTAAATCAGGGGTGTCAAATGCTGCCCATGCATTGATGTTCTCTAGTATGGACAAAGCCAGGTTAAAACATAGTTCCTATCTGATTTTCATGCTTAGTTGTATTAATTTTTTTTAGTCCATAAATATACATGGTTTTCTAAATCACTAGGTGGACCACAGGTACCCTGAAGAAGGGTTTAGTGGACCCATCTTTATTTTAGTTTGGCACCACTGGACTACATGGCCCTTAAGGTCAATTCCACATCTACATTCTATGACTCACTTCTTGAGGAAAAAATGGCCAATGGAACACAGTCATGTGCTCGCCACCAACAGACTAAAGACAGTTTCAGATTTTAAGTTTCTAACACGTTAGCTGGAGGATGCTGCTGCCAGCTCCTACTAATTCTGAGCTGATTATTCAAGTTTTAGTGTGAGCATTTACGCCTAGGAAATTGACTTTATTGTTTTGTGGATTATCTAAACTTAAGAAAGTGTTAATAAAGTGATTAAACTTAAAAGTGATTTATACATGCATTTTTTTCCTGATACAACATGCCCCTGCAAATAACATACAATGTATCATTTAAATGTTTCTATACAATAACATCCTGGTTTTTGACTCATAAGATCATAAATTTAGAGTTAGGCTCCCCCCAAATAGATCATTTAGTCTAGCAGTATGTAATGCCTTCCCTCTATTAATTAATTCCTATTTTATCCTCTATATAGTTTTTTTTTGCTTTTTGGAGAGTAATTGGGGTTAAGTGACTTGTCCAAGGTCACATGGTTAGCAAGTGTTAAGTGTCTGAGACAGAATTTGAACCCAGGTCCTCCTGACTCCAGAGCTGGTGCTCTCTTCACTGAGCCACCTCGAAGCCCCTACATAGCTTTCTTTGTATAAATTTGTTTGCCATTTGTATCCCTCTTTAGATTGTAAACTCCTTGAAGGCAGGGACTGCCTTTGGTCTCTTTTTGTATCCCCTGGTATTAGCACAGCGCCTGCCACATCATAAGGCTTAATAAATATCTATTAGTTGACTAAAATTGAAATGGATCATTGATTTGGAGAACCACAAATTAACTTTATCTAGGTTTATTGTATTTTTGTTTATTTTCTTAAATATTTCCAAATTACATTTTAAGATTCAAGCTTCATTTGGGAGTTTTGTAGGAGTTTGTGGCTGGAGGCAGGGAGATTGACATCTCTGATTAGTCCTATTACTACCTCTAAATTTTACAGATGAAGAAACAGACTCAAAGAGGAAAAAATACCGTGTGTACAAAGTCATGCAGTATTAAGTGGAAGAGAAGAGAATTGAGTCCAGACCCTCTAACTCCAATACTTTTTCTACTGCATTGCTATGGCTGATTATCAAGGCAAATGCACATGTTGGGAGGTGGAAGAGAGAGGCCAACACTACCCTCTCTCCTAAGGGTGTGGGGACCAGCCAGTATATCACAGCACCTCTTTCCTTGTGGAAATTGAATGGGAGACCCTGTGAGGGAGTAAAAAGTACAGTGGATTAGCGGAACAGTCTATGCCCATGCATCGTCTACTTTTGGAGTCAACCTTATAAGAGACCCCGGGAAGTTAGGGAAGGCAGAGAACATTGAGCAGTTGTGTGGGCCTGGAAGACTTTTTGGAGAATGCAGAAACTGAGGAAGGCCCTTATTGAAGGACTGGATAGTAAGAGAAAAGTGAAGATGTCTTCTCCCTTGAAAATGAACAGGGCAAGTCTGTGGTTAGTGTTTGTTGGGCTCTGCGAGGACCCTGGTCTTCCTGGAAAGAATATTCCACAGAGTGAGGAAAGCAGAGAATGAGATTGCATATAAGTTGTTTCACACGAACTTTCCTGTTTTATTTTTGTTTTTCTGAGTGAAGCATAGCTTATGCACTTTAGGCATACCTGCCAGCAGCAGAAGCCCCAGAACCTACCTGAGGTCCCTGGTGAATTCCCAAAAGGAGCAGTTGATTTAGAACAAAGGGTCTAAATTTTCTGAATCTTCTTGGTAATCTTTGTGAGACCTATGGATTCCTTCTCAGAATGATGTTTTGTTGCCTACTACATTAAAGGAAATGCCAGGTTTCAGCTGGTGAAAATAATTACATCTACATATATATTTTCCCCCATTCATATTCATGGACTCTTCAAAATCTATCCACTGACCCAAGTTAAGAATTCCTGATGTAGAGAGAGGCTATTGCCTAACAGTGAGAGACCTAGCCGAAGCAGAAGAGTCATGGACGTTTTAACCAAACATCCTCTTTCAAAGGTTAAGCTCATTGAAATCACTGCTCTCAGACTTGAAAATTCATGAATTGTAGTAGGTAATTGTGGCGTGTCTCCTGCCTGCCTTTGTCTCTCTTCCCTGGAGAAACACAGGTCAGGGCTTAACATCTAAATGACTCAGGAAATAGATGCACGTCAGGGCCATGTGGGGCAAACTGGGGCGATACTGACAGGACAGATGAATTGGAGGATCCCTGGGCTTCCTCAAAATGCAAGAGCTTCTCCACACGGTACATTAAAGGAACCTCAAACAAAGTGTGAAAATGAATGACCCTTCAGTGGGTGCCAAAAGGAGGTCCAGTTTGTGGGACTGCTGGGAAATTGGGGTTGTTTTCAATGCATTATCTGGTTCTTTCAAAAAGATATTGGGTGTGGGAAGGGTATTACTGGGAGAGTAAGAACCAAATTCTTTTCAATCCTCTATCTTGATAGGAAGCCAGCTTGTAAGGGGGTGTGTGTGTGTGTGTGTGTGTGTGTGTGTGTGTGTGTGTGTGTGTGTGTAGGATACAGCAGGGTGACAGCTGTTATCTCTCAGAGATTTCAGCTGTCATGTCTACATAATATTCTCTTGGTTTAAAACTTCAGTTCTCCAGAATGGGGAGGGAGGGAACTGAGGGGGGGAGGCTGACAATGCATCTTTGTGTAAGCCAAGATTTTTTTTTTATTTGCATCTGTGCAATAGACAATCATCCTCCCAAAGACTATTCACACCCAAGCGTCACAATGGCATTATTCTCTCTCTCCCCCCGGCTCCCTTTCTATAGTGTCTTACCCTACAACTGACAATTAATGTTAGAAAGAACATGAAATGGAGGAGAAATTACAGCAATTTATCAACTGAAATTATAGGTGTAGACACATGTCAGCAGTGGAAACAGTTTCTATCAAAATTAAAGTATTTAGAGATTTTCCTCAAATTTCAAATTATGCAAATCCTATTTCCCATGATCCTGTAGGACCTTGATTTTAATTGCAGGATTACCCAGAAAGCGCCACAAAATGCAGTTGTGAGTCCGGATGCCTCCTTCTTTTCCCTTCCCTTCCTTTCTTGGAGCCTTCTCTGCCTGTACTGGACTTATTAATGTAACACAGTCACAGTCTTTGAACAAGTTAAATATGTTCCCACAGAAGAGCAGAGGTTTTCGCAGCCTCAATCTGTCAGGAAGACCCTGCTGTTTGCAGAGGTTAGCAGACAGCTGGAAGAACAGGCAGGATTGGGGCCAAACATGATCCAAATACATATTTATACCCACAACATATTTATATAACACCCATGCTGGAGCACACTCCCCCTTCTCACCTACCCCCTCCTCAACTCCTCAACTTCCCTAGCAGAGGCTAGGGACTCAGGAAAGAGGCCCAACTGAGGATCCATCACAATCTCAAAGAATGCTTCGAGAAGTTGACCTCTCTGACTCTGACAGGAAAGAGCAATCTGAGAATTTGTTCAAGGAGAATGCCCAGTCCTATATTGCCCAAATTCCTTGTATTTGTTGGTCCTTGATAGAAAGGAAGGAAAGGATAAGAAAAGAAGATCATAATAAGTGTTTCCTCTATGCTGAACACTGCACTAAGGACTTTACAAATCTCTCTTTTGATCTTCACAATAACCCTGGCACATAAATCTTATTATTCTCATTTTACGGATGAGGTAACTGAGGCAGAGAGAGGCTAAATGACTCTCCCAGGATCACACAGTAAGTGTCTGAGGTGAGATTTGAACTCAGATCTTTCTGACTGCAGGCCCAGAATTCTAACCACTTCTATACCTGCCTGACAAAACAAGGAGGTAGTGTGGGACAGCGGAAAGGGCCCTAGACTGGTAATCTGGAGACCTGGATTCAACTCTTAGCTATTCCTCTGACTGAGTGACTTTAGGCAAGTCATATGTCTTTTCTGGGCTTTGTAATTCTTTTATAAAATAAAGGGGTTGGACTAGATCAGTGGTTTCCCACATATGAACCATAAATCTTGGAGTGTGTGTTTGGGCAAGGAATGGATCAAATTATACTTTGGATCACAGATTTACAATTAGATAGAACCTTAGATTATTCAATCCAATGCCTTTATTTTAAAGATGAGGTTGTTGCTTTTGTTGTTTAGTCATATTTGACTTGTTGTGACCCCATTTGGGGGTTCTCTTGGCAAAGATATTGGAGTAGTTTGCCATTTCCTTCTCCAGGTAATTTTTACAGATGCAGATGCTGAGGCAAACAGAGTTAAGTAACTTGCCCAGGGTCACACAGCTGGTAAGTGTCTGAAGTCAGATCTGAACTCAAGAAGATGAGTCTTTCTGACTCCAGGCTCAGCACTCTACCCACTCTGCCACCTAGCTGCTGATTTTTCCAGGGTCCATAAAGAAGGAGTGATCAAATTGTGATTCTAATCCAGATTTTTTTTTACTCCAAAACCAGAACTTCTTTTCCACTAGATCACATCTGCTAATCTATAAATAAGCAAACACACCTTCTGGAGACTGAATAAATGATATTTCTTGCACACATAATAATATTTTTCAAATGTATGCAAATGTTATTGTGATGAATAAAGTATAAATTCATCTAAAAGGACTACTAGACATGTAGTAACTTTCTGTCATTTTGTATTTTTCTCAATCAGAAGATGCCAAAAGAGCAATTGCAGGGGTCAAAGAACTTTTTCATGTTAAAGGGCAGACCTTGTGTTTTCTTTGTTGGTTGATTGGTGTGTTAGTTAATTTGATTCTACCTTGTCAACGACTAAGTAAGGCTTTGGAGTACCATTTTGTCCCCTTTTTGTTTATTTGACCATTTTTTTGTAAATAGCTGTTTATGATAAAAACAAATTCTTTTGAATCTATCCTCATACTCAAAATGATTGAGAAACTACTGGATGTCAAAACCATCTTCTTTGCACAGTTGTTCATTCATAAGTTTGGTTCATGCCAAGGCATTCTTAATCAAAATCTTTTTTTTTTCATTTGGAAGCCCCCAGGGCAGCTGACTGTCAGACCACCTGATAGAAATCTGAGGCTGACCTTGGCACTGGAGCTTCTATTAGAATTAGTGACCAATTGGGAGTTGAGGGCCTTAAATTTTGGCTTCTAGCCACAAACTCTGGAAGCCAGTTTTCAGTCCCAAAGCCCTGTCCCAATGCCACGGTCCCTGTTGCTTAATTTCAATGTAATGGATGTTGAATTGGGTATCCAATCCCCAAGTGAAAAACCTAATGAATTCTCTGTGATTAATAGTATTCCAAGCAACACCAGGCCAGCCAGTGACAATGCATCTCTCCTGATGAATGTTAAACGGGTCAGGGGATGAACCAGAAGAATACAATAGAACTAGAGAGAAGAGCTCTTGGGCTGGCACCAGACTCAGAGCTTCCCTTCTCTATTCTTCCCCCTCTCTCCCAGCCCCATGGACCGTATAATTAAGCTGTGTTTCTGCAGTTTTCCCCTCCCTAGTCTCAGGCCAGGAAGGATTAATTGGCAGGAATGGAATGCTGGAGGAACTAATTTGCATTGAAGGATGCTAAAAGGACCAATGGGAGACAAGTGCTCAAAGATGCCTTTGGCCAGTTAGAAGGGAGAAGTACTTGGCTACAAGAAGAAAGGGCTTGTCTGAGTGGTTTCATGGGAATACCTTTAGAACAGAGAACTTAAGCATACCCTTAGAAGCACAGAGGTCCTTCACCTGGGGCCTTTGAACTTAAAAAAATTAACTTTATTACTATTTCCTCATAATTTGTTTCCTCTGCTATTATGTGTACTTTAGTTTATTCATTTAAACATATTATTCTGAGGAGTGATCTATAGGCTTCACTAGAACGCCAAAGGAGCCCATAATACACAAAATAGTTTAAAATCCCTGCCTTAGAGGACTAAGTCTGATCAATTGGGCTCCCTCAAGAGAAATGTGATTTTTTTTCCCACTTGGAAGATACGGAAGCTGAAGCAAAAAGAGATGGTTTGCCTTGTCTAGTGTTACATAGAAGATCAGAACACTGGATATATGGGAAGAAGTACAGCAGAAGTTAAAAGACCAAAGGTCGGGTCTGGGTGTAGACTCTGGGCAATTCACTTTATCTTTCTGAATGTCCATTTCCTTTTCAGCCAGATGAAAATAATACTGTTTTATGATCTGCTTCATAGGGTTGTTTTAAGGATCTAAAGAGGTAATGTACAAAAATCTCTTTGTAAACTATATATTAAATATGTAATATATAAATATATATTAAATATATGTAAATATGTAAATATTTTAAAGGAATTTATTGTTATCATCATAATAATCAATAGTCAGAGTCAGAAACAGGGTTTCTGAGTCCAATTTGCATTCTATTGCACTTCCTTTTTATAATAACATTCAATACATTTATTTGTCCAGAGCACATTGAGAAGAATGAGATTTTAGATTTCTTAGATTTGAAGGGCAAAGGGTAAAAGTTCTGTCTGTGATGAGAGGTCATAGGTCCTTGGCTTTGGGCAGGGGCCAGTCTGGTTGAGAGCCCTCCAATCTTTAGATGAGTTGAAGTTGACTTGACTGGTTAAGAAGCTCTTTCCTAGCATTGCTATTAGTTTGGGGATTTCTGTGATCCTTTCTGAGTTTCTGGAGGTGGTATCCCTAGAGTACAATACAAAGATCACTAGATTTGGAGTCAGACAACCCGGCTTTGAAGCCCAGCTCTGCTACTGCCTGGCAGACTCTGGACATGTCAGTTATCCTCTCTGGCATTTAGGGTTCTCATCTATAGAATGAGGGGGTTGGACTACATGGCCTTTAAGGTCCCTTTTACCTGAAATCAATATCCTAACAAGAGAAGAGACCCATGCTGACTCCTGCCTTCCTATAGATGTAAGAAACCAAAGTTCAGGATCTTCTTAGAAGGTTACTTGAAATTCTAGCTCAAGGTTAGCTGCTGAAAAAAAAAATGGAAGTAGAAGAAAGCTACAATATATATCCCCTGACAAAAAGATACTGTAGCCTAGAATGAATCCAGGTGGACCCCTTTCTGAAAAAATACTGTGCAAAAAATTCAAAATTTACAAGTAAAAATTGAGGGTGATGGTGATCAGAGGAGAAGAATTTGTTTTACAGAAGGAGCTTATCTTTAAAATTAATGATGCCACGCAGGTTTCTTTGAATAACATAATATAACGCATTGAAAACAAAATTTGACTTAGCATAACTTTAATTTTGTATTCAACTTTTTAGAAAACACATGTGATATACAAAGCAAGTTGGGAAAGTAGAGGAAACTTGGGGAAAGGTCAATAAGGATGAAATGGATTTGGTGAAAATATAAAGTGTCTGGAAAGCATGACTAGTGGATGGAGGGACTTGGACTCTAGACAGCTGAACCTGAACTAGACAAGGTAGAACCCTAAAACACAAGTGAATTGGGGGTGGGGAGAAGTAGTCTGATGTTACAGTCCTGTTTAACCAGTTCTCAGCCAGCTCTCCCTTTCCATCTCACAAGACCAAGGAATCCCCAAGGGCAAAGTGATGCCCAATGGTAGGGGGCTTCTTTTAGTGAACATTCAGTCAGTCTGACTCAGAGGCTCATTTACAACCTCAGCCAACTCAGTAACTTTTCTTTTAAAAAGGTGATTCCATGCCATCTCTGTCTTGTTTTTATTTGGACAGGTTTACAAGACTGATAGATCAACAGACAGCTCATTATACCTCACTAGAATGTAAGCTCCTTGAGATCAGGGACATCTTTGCCTTTGTATCAATGCACAGAGCCTAGCATATAACAGGCACTAAATAAATGAATCTGATTGATTAGTGAGGCAATTTATTGCTGGGAAAGTTCTGCATTTGGGGTTAAAGGACATTTTTTTCTGCTCCCAGTTCTGCCACTTAGATCACCCATGTCACCTTTTGTAGGTCACTCGACCAGCTGAAGATTATTGTTTTCCCATTAGTTTCATGGGCCTAATGGGGCAGGGAATATGGAACTAGATGACCTTGTTACAGAAGACCTTCTTATAGCAACCCTGTGAGATAGGTGGTTGATCAGTGAGCCTGTGATTTCTGGAAAGAGTGCTGCATTTGGAGGCAGAGGACCTGCGTTTAAATTCAGTTTATGAAATGACTGACACCATAACCTTATATACAGGATGGAAAATGTGGGTTAAATAATAGTATGATTAGTAGACTTGGAGTGTATTAGCAAACTAGACCCCCAAAGTATAGTTGAACAGCTTTGAGTCTGCAGGTACTTCCCAGATCTATAGGAATGACTGTGTAAGTGAGGGGAGGGCAATAAAAAGGAACTAGAGTATAGGAATAGTGAGACTTGGTTCTAGTCTCAGAGGCAGCCAGTTTGTACAATAGTCAAGAAGATTAAAGTTCAAATCTGGCCTCAGACACTTATTAGCTATATGATCTTGGACAAGTCACTTAACCTCTGTCTGATTTAGTTTCCTCATATATAAGATGGGGATAATAATAGTACCTACCTGTTAGAGTTCTTGTGTGTCAAATGAGGTGTTTGTAAGGAGCAGCACCTTCTTTCCCATTCCCACTTGTACCACTAGCCAGCTGTGTGACCTTGGCCAAATCTCTTCCCTCCTCTGGGCTGAAACTTCAATATTTATACAAATGAAGGGAATGAACTTGAAGATGAGATGCTAACCTGGAGGGGATGGTGGTAGGAATCTCTAGTCAGTGATGTGCTGGAGCCAACTCTAACCAACTTGCTAGAGAAAATATAACATTTTCAGTATAAGAATTTATACCACAGAAATTGGGGCTTGATTTATTATTTTGTGCATTTTCTACACTTAAATGTTAATGATTCAGAGAAATCTTAAAAGCATGTGTACATATGTTTTCCCTCAGACAGTTTTGTTAAACTTTTACCAGTTAAAAGCTTGTTAAACATTTACCAGTACACTCCTGTGTCTACTGGAGTATCAGAGGGCTCTGTCCTTGGTCCTGTTTTATTCAACTTTTCTTCCTGACTTGGACCAAGAAAGATTTATGCTTATCAAATTTGTTGTTGACTAAAGCTGAGCAGGTTAGCCTTTATGTTAGAATAAGAATTAAAATAATCTAAGTGGCTAGAGTAACAGGACAGATCTAAGATGAAATATATTAGGGCTACATTTGAGTTTTTAAAAACCCATGGAATAGGTATAAAGAAGGGAAAGATTTGGGTAAGATTTGGTTATGTAAATAAGTGTGTGTGTGTGTGTGTGTGTGTGTGTGTGTGTGTGAAACAGACAGAAAGACAGAGACAGAGACCTAGCTATCCTTGTAGACTTAAAGTTTAAAGTGATTTAGCAATGTAATGTGGCAGCCACAAGTCCTCAGCAATCTTAGGCTGCAGTAAGAAAAGAACATCTAACTAGACCAGAGTTCTTAACCTTGATATTGTGGACCTCTGGTGAAGCCTATGGAGCCCTTATCGGAATAATGTTTTTAAAGGCATAAAATAAAACACATAGGAAGCCAATTAAATTGAAATAAAAGTTTTGTTTCCTATCCAAGTTCACAGACCCTTGAAATCTATCCATGCACCTCTAAGGATACTCCAACACCTCTGAGTTGGAGAGAGGTCATGGTCTTATTGTAAACTTGATCATCATTAGAACATCTCTAAAATGTCATTTTCAATTCAATTTTATAAAAGATATTGTCATGCTAGAGCCCAGCTAGTGAAGCGCAGTCTGAAGAGTGAAGGTTCTTACACCAGTGTCAAACAAAGATGAATTGAAGGAGCTGGGAATGATTTGCCAGTAGAAAAGAAGGCTTCAAAGATCCCTGATTGTGACTAGTAAACAACCTGGGGCCCTTCAACTTCTTTATTAAAAATACATTGTCAACTCTTTCAATGTGACTTGTAATCTTATATGTTTTATTTGATTCATTTAAAAACATTCTTCTGAGAGGGGGTCCAGAAGCTGTACCAGGCTGCCAGACAGGTCCATGACACAGAAAAGATTACAATTCCTTGATTTAGTAGAAAGAATGAATTAGTGTTAACATTTTTATTATTCTGAGTAATTGTTCCAATAGAATGTAATCTCAGTGAGGGGAGGGACTGCATCTTCAATCCTAACATGAATATATATATATATATACATATATATTATATGCATATGTATGTATGTGTATGTATGCATATTTTAAATGGATTCTTTTAAGTGAGATCTTCTTTTGGCTGAGTCTGGATCTCTGAATTTATCAGTTCAGGCAATTCCCGGTACAGGATTTGTATCCCCTGATACAAATCAGAAATTCCTAGTTAACATATATTTTTAGATACTTGCCAGAGGGAGAAGTTAAATGCCTTACTCAGAGCATGGCATGTCAGACTTAGGATTTGAATCCAGATCTTCTTGATTATGGCTGATCTTCTCTAATATGTCACACTGTCTCTCATTTTATGTAAGTTTATAATAAAAGACTTGGGGTAGAAATCACTAAGAAATCTTTATGATATGAATCAACAATTAATAATGCCTTTGAAATGACTATAATTCACACTAACAATAATTCCTTAGATTTGCAAAGCTCTTTTCCTCCAAGAAACTGAGTCATTTCCACATATTACTTAATTTATTGTCATGTCATCCATCCACTTAAAATGGTACTTGGGAATAAGTATTATTGCCCCTTTTCGCTGAAGGAGAAACTAAGGCAGTGAGAGCTCAAGTTCGATGCACTCAATCATAAGATAAAGTCCACTTCCTATTTAAGGCTCTGATTGCTAAGTGCTAAATGGGTCAAGTATCACTGCTCCTACAATCATTCCTAAATAGAGAAGGGCTTACTTAGAGTGGTGTCCAATGGAGGAACAGGACCTCTTGGGCAATCTGAAGGGTTTATATGTAAGACTCCTTTCTAGAGACTCGGGAGTGACTGATAGTGTAGCTTGATCATAGGTGAGGGGTCAGGTGACCATGGTCAGGTGATCAAGGTCATAAGTGACAAATCTGCTGCAAACTATGTGACTTTGGACAAGTCACAGTGATTGGCTTCTTCTCTAGGCCTTAGTTTTCCTAACCATAAAATAAAATGTAGGGGGTTTGGGGGCAGAGGGGGGGATTGGAGGAAATCAGATGATTTCTAAGATCCTCTCCAGCTGAAAGATTCTATGATCAAGACAGTCGATGGTTTCAGCCTAGGATGGGTGCACCATACTAATGGAATGAAGACAGAAAGTCTCTTTTCTTTTGTGAACCTGTTTTCTCATCCTCATGAGGCAGCTAGGTGGCATAGTGGACAGAGAGATCTGAACTTAGAGTCCGGTAGTGTGAGCAATAGCTTCAAAAACTTACTAGCTAGACTTGTGACCCTGGCCAATTACCTTAACCTCTCAATTTCATTTTCCTTATCTGGAAAATGGGAATTTAAAACTATCTCACAGGGCTGTTTTAAGGATCAAAGGAGATATTTGTAAGATGATATGATAACCTGTGTGTATCTTCCCGGATAGTTCTCCTAGTAACTATGTCACTGACTGGTGAGGAAAAGTGCTTATTTATAAAATGAAGGCATTGGACTAGCTAATAATTCCACACATCTAGGAGATCCAGAAAGGAGGCCAAGCACTGAACTGGAATGTAGGAGACTGGAGAACGTCTAAGATTGGCCACTTGCTAATTGTAATTTTCAAGACGTCAGTTATATCTCTTGGTTTCCCCTCTCTTTCAAAGGAAGGGAATGACCTGAAATTCTTTTCAGCCAAAAAACACTGCATGAACGTAGGATTCTTAGGCTGGGGCAAGCAGAACTGTCCTGTGGGGGAGGGGCAAGCTGCTTGACGGAATGGAAAAGACTTCTGGGCTCAGTCTGGGAGAGTTCGATGTAATGTGTGAGCAGTTTCACCAGAGAGGTCTGGATCCAGATTCCTCCGAGAAGGGATACCTGGGGGAGCGGGGGAAAAGAATAGTTACTAGAAAAGGGAGAGGGGAAGAGAGGGATCACTCTTTAAAATTTATGCAGTATTCTCTCTCTCTCTCTCTCTCTCTCTCTCTCTCTCTCTCTCTCTCTCTCTCTCTCT
>CM053595.1:121957006-121983645 GCA_028646575.1 Pseudocheirus occidentalis
TGGCAAATCCACAGAGCCTGGCAGTTAAAAGAGACAAAAGTTATTTAGAGGACAACGTGTCCTTTCATTCTTTGAGGTTAAAATAGAATCCAAGGCTCTTCACAATCTGACTCCAGCCTACTTTTCTGGATCACTCTTACATTGTCTACACACAGGAAGTAGGAGTACTTTCACTCGGACCAAATGCACTGAGGGGCATGAGGGATGAATTTGAGGCATGATTGTTCATGTACATAGTTTCGGTCAACTAGAGATTACTTATGGGAACTGAGAAAGTTGAACAACTTGGCAGTTAGAGTGTTGGGGAAAAGAAGATTGTGATAAGGGTATTAAATTTCCTAGGGAGCAGAGAGGTTGACCTAGAGAGTCACAGATGTCAGCAACAAGTATTTAGACAGGGTAAACTTAACTTTACAGGAGGAAAGGTGGTTCCTGAGTGATGGTGGTAGAGGGAGGGTGTGAGAGTGGTAACAGAGACATCGCGTGTATTAATTCTTCCTCTTGACGTTAGGTACTTGTGTGAAAAGTTAGACTTCAATAAGAAGTGTGATATCTTCAAAAGAAAGCTAGGCTTCACTGAACAACAGAAAATGAAAGGAATGTGAAGAGATCCAGTATCCCAGAATCCTGGATTGATAGCTAGAAGGGACCTTAGATGTCATTTAATCCAATGTCTCTCATTTTATAGAGAAGAAAACTGAATCCCATAGAAACATGATCATGTGCCTAAGTTCACAAAACTAGGAAATGATCCAAACTCAGGTCTAACTCTAAATCCACTTATTTTTCCACTGACTCACAATAGACAAGAGTTCTGGAGGGCAAAAAGGATGAGGATTGTAGAAGAGGGCAGAGCATTTACTGGGGGACTGAGGGTGGTTAGATTAGGAGAGGAGCATTGGTAGATGGTACACTATCTACCTTTGGCACTTATTACCATATATGATCTGCTTGTTTTACTGAACATCCAGGAGACACAGTTCCCCAGATCAGTTATCCTGTTGGATTCTAGTATGTCACACTCTAGTGAAAAGGTGATTTCAAGAGAAGGGTTTGATGACCATAGGACACTTGGGGTGGGGGTTAGTGTAGACAGGTGCTATAGTGAAGATGGAAGGAAAAGAATTTTCTTCCTGGCATACTGGCATTTAGGACAGAGAGCCAGTTGCCCTATGATAATTTTGACTTTGTTGGAGGTCCATTGGTATGCAGTGGGTTGCCACTTCTTTTTAAAATTTTCTATTTATTTTTAACATTCATTTTTTAGTTACAAATTTATTCTCTCACCCAGCCCATCCCCTAAACATTGAGAATGCAAGCAATATGCTACTCATTTTACATATGGAGTCATGCAAAACATAATTCTGTATTAGCAAAAAAGAAAGAAAAATAAATAAAGTGAAAAACAATATGCTTCAGTCTATGCTCAGAGTTCAATAGATTTCTCTCTGGACATAGATAGTATTCTTAATCATGCGTCCTTTTTCATAGATTGTCATGGATCATTTTATTCATCTTTCACAACTGATCATATGGTATTGCCGTTACTGTGTACTATATTCTCCTGGTTCTGTTCAATTCACTTTGCATCTGTTCGTATAAATCTTCCCAGGTTTTTCCTGAGATCATCCCTCTAATCATTTCATATAGCACAATAGTATTCCATCACAATAATATACCACACACAACTTGTTAATCTGTTCTCTAATTGATGGGCACCTGGGTTGCCACTTCTAATATTCTTATATAGGGCAGTGTCAGCATTGAACCAAGAACTTAACTGGTCTCTTTCAGGTTCCTTAAAATTTTGGTCTCATGATATCATTCAAAACCTTTTAGGTCGTAGTTGAGGGGACATGTCTAGTAGTGGTTATAGCAAAGCAGAATCAGTGTGGTAAAAAGGAAAAATGATTGGCTCTGGAGTCAGAGGAATTGAGTTCAAATCCTCCCTCTAAGACCAACTCTCTGTATGATCTTTGACAAGTCGGTTAAGCTCTTTGGACCTTCGTTTTCTCCTCTGTAAAGTGAGGGAGTTGGTCTAAATGACCTCTAGCATTCCACAAGCCTCTGTTGCATGCTACAATGCTTGTTCGAGATGTCAAAACTTTGTTTAAAATTTGCTAATGCTTTTGACATGTTTCCCAGGAGCTCCCAGGCTTCAGGCAGTAGGTGCTACCTTTCTCCATCCCTCTGCGCAAGCCATTTCTCTTACTTAGAATGACTTTCCCACAACTCCATGGCAATCCATATTTAGTCTTTTTTTTCTAATTAGCTAATTTTTTTTTTTTTTTACTTTTTAGCTCCAGGTTAACCCCTACCAGAGCATCACCTCTGATTAATCCTATCATACCTTGGGTTGTTGGGCATATAGCCTCTGGAAACTAGAAACTGTAAAGCCGTAAAACATCTATCATTATTATTATTAATATTATTATTCACTTTGTACTTTTAATATTGAATGTGATCTTTGGGGCCTAGAGCCAGAAAGGATTATGGTATATTGGTGAAATGCTGTAGGAAGGAAACCTGAGTTTGGAGCCCAGCTCTAACACTTACTAGCTGTATGACCCTAGACAAATTCCTTTTTGCTTCCCGTACTTTGCTTTCCTAATCTGTAAAATGGAGATAATACTTGTATCTATCTATCTCACCAGGTTGTTGCAAGGAAAGGGTTTCATAAACTTTAAAGTGCCATAGAAAGAGGAACTATTTATTATTAGTCCAAATTCCTTTTACAGAGAAGGAAACTGAGACCCAGAGAGGTGGAATGACTTGTCCAAGGTCATGCAGGAAATTAGTGACAGAGTGATGATTTGAGGTCCAATCTAGTGTCTTCTGAACCAATGATTCTCCTATTACACAAGTGCTCAAAAATGTGTGTGTGTGTGTGTGTTCCTAGGCCTGCGAAAGAATTTGTACATTCTCTGAACTGAGGATTGTCTCTCCTCCTCTCTCTGCAAAGCCTAGGGCTTTGCACACACTTGAGTTTCAAAATCACTGGATCACAGAACCCAGGACTTTGTTGTGATGGCAATACCATCAGCCCTTGGTACCACTTCTATGGGGATTCAGATTTCCAGGGAGTTGAAGTTACTACTGATTGGGAGTGTGGTGAGATGAAGGAGGGGGAAAGAACCTCAGAGGAGCCAAGAGGGACTTTATTAGCTGTGAATTATCCTCAGATGGGTTGGAAGCAGAAATATCTAGCAAAGTCAATTAAGAAGGGTTCTGCATGAGTGAAGCCTCCTCAGAGAAGGAATGGGGGGGTTTAATGATGCCTTGAATGGGAAAGGGGGACTTCTCCCCTAGAGGAGTCTCATTCTGTCCATTCCATCTCTTTGATGCAAACCCCCATTTTGATCTTTCCTGGCCGGAAAAAAAAACCCCGACACTCCTCCTGGGAAGTAGTCCTGCATTTGAATGCAATCATTACTAATTTTAGAAGCTTATTTTTGTTAATGTTTTTTTTTAATTAGTCATGGCAAAAAGCATCCTCCTACTTTTCAGGTACCTTTTGGGGCTGTTAAAAATATTTAATAATTTTTAATAATTTAATAACTTAGAATTATTTAATAATTAGAATCCCCCCTACCCAGGAATAAATGGATGGATGGATAGATGAATGAATGAATGAATTATTGACAAAACATTTATTAAGCTCTTACTGTGTGGCAGGAACTGTGCTAAAAGCTGAGGGCTCACTTACAAAAAAGTAAAAGTAGGTGATGTTTGATGAGTGGAGACTCATTAACTCTTTCAGGATATAAGAGCTTAGTTAATAAGATCTGACATCTTTATTGTGGTTTAAGGTTTATGAAGCACTTTACATTCATCTTTTCATTTTAGCTTCACAACAATTATGTAGATGATATGGAATTATCCTCATTTAACAGATAAGGAACTTGAGGCAGGAGGGGGCAGCGAAGGCTAAAGGCTTTGTCCACTTTCACATGGATGTTGAATGCTGGAGATGGAATTTGAACCCTTGTCTCTCCTGATTCAGATTCTTATCACTTGGAAGCTGTAAGATTCAGTCAATTCTTTGTTACCTGACAATTTTTTTTAAAAAAACTTAATAAAAAATTGGTTTCAAAAGAATGCATGAATGAAAGACTCAGTAAAGAAAAACCACCTAATTTGCCAGTAAAACAAAACAAAACAAAACCGAGCCCCAGCTAGGTCTTGGTAATAGCATAGAGAGAACTGAGGCTAGAAGCCAGCTAATTCTTTATGTTGGTATAGACCTTTTTAAACTTTCAAATCATTTTCACATAAATTGCCTCATTTTATAATCAACAATTCTGTGAAGTGGGTATGATAGGTAATTTGGAAAATGAAAAAGCTTCAAGGCCAAGCAAGGTTAAAATTACTTCCTCAAGGAAATTATCAGCAGCCAAATCTAGAGCCCAGGCAAAGCAGCAACTAGCAGGTCTACGATTTTCTACAGAGGAAAATCATCAGAATGGGGGAAAGTGGGGGAGGGGGGAATCAATTGAAGAAACTCCAAATATTTAGCCTGGAAATGAGAGGACTTGGGGAAGGAAGTGTATTATAATCGTATTCAAGGATCTAAATGTCATGTGGGAAAAAGATGAGATATTGATTGTTTTGTCCTAGATTTTGGAAATAAGATCAATGAATTAGTTCTGTCAAGTGGCAGCTTTCAGCTCCATAAAAGGAAACAAACAGCTTTCTAGTCATAAGAACTGTTGGTAAGTGGAAGTGGACCACAAATAGAATGAGTACCTCCATCCTTAGAGGTCTTCAAGTAGAAAATAGATGATCCTTTTTGGGGGTGTTGCAGACAGGGATCCCACACAGGTAAGGTTGGGACTAGTTGTTATTTGAGGGCCCTCACAGATCTAAAGTTTGGTGATTCAATTATAACCCATTGCCTCCATTACAAACAAGAGCAGCTCCAGAATGGCATTAAAGAAACCAAGCTCTGCCTATATATCTCCTTAGCTCTTCTCTCCTCATGAACTCTGCCTGTGAATCCAGGCTTGAAATGACTTTCTGTATTCAATTTTGGGACTGCTAGTTCTAAAATCTGACTTCAGACTGAAGGGGTGGAAAGAGTGGGCAGATGTTTCCTTCCCCCAAAGTTACCAGGTGCTGAGAACTCCATGGGAATGGTGGGAAATTTCAATGGAGTGCTACCTCCAGTCTTGTCCCCCTTTATTTCACCAAAGGGAAAAGATAGAAGATTCAATGGTTGGTCCCTGAAATTTCATCTGCCTGTTTGCAGATGTCCCTTCAGGGCTAGGAGAATGGAGCTACGAGTAGAAATTGAAAATGCGGGAATTGAAGAGTATTTGGCTTTCGTTCTGCTTTCTGTGGCCTCAAAGACCTGTCTGGCCTTGGCTCTGCTTATGCTGAGGTCAGAGGCTTTGCACAAAAGAATGAAATTACCTTAGCATTAGGACTCATCACAAGGCAAAGAGGCAAATTGAGGCATAGTGTTCATCCAGAGAGAGCTCTAAACTGACTTTGCTGCCTGGGGAACCACTTTTGTATTTCTGTATTGGTATATATAGCACTGGGGTCTACAGGGCTTCAGGGTCATCAGAAAGTATGTATATGCCCTCTTCTCTATAGGTTTTCATGACACAGTCCTCTCATGGTTCTTCTACTGCCCGCTTGATCACTTCCTTTGCTGCACCTTCATCCAGATCTTCCTCCAAAGCTCTGTCCTTGCACAGCTTCCTCTCTTCTTCCTCTAAACTATCTCATTTGGTGGTATCAGCTACCATGGATTCAATGACCTCTTTGCTTATGATTCTGAGTTTTATTTATCCAGCTCTAGCTTTTTTCTCGACCTCCAATTTTG
This sequence comes from Pseudocheirus occidentalis, assembly GCA_028646575.1. Taxonomy (NCBI): domain Eukaryota; kingdom Metazoa; phylum Chordata; class Mammalia; order Diprotodontia; family Pseudocheiridae; genus Pseudocheirus; species Pseudocheirus occidentalis. Next base: position 121,962,837 of record CM053595.1, read on the forward strand.
CATCTTTGACTATTCATTAGACATTTGGAGCTGGATATCCTATAGACATCTAAACTTAATGTGTCCAAGACTGAATCATCTTCTTTCTAAAATTCTTTCCTCTTCCAAACTTTCCCGTCACCATTAACAGCACCACCATTTTTCTAGTTACCCAAGCTTACAATCCAGGTGTTATCCTTGACTCCTTACTCTTTTTCACCCCATATTTCTAATCTGTTGTCTACTCCTGTACACCATATCTTCTTCTCTGAAGTTGCCACCACACTCATGCAGACTCTCCATTCCTCAGGGCTCAATTATTGTAGTAGTCTTTTCGTTGGTTTCCCCAATTCAAGCCTCTCTCCATTCTAGTTGATTCTCCACATAGCAGTCAAAGTGATCTTCCTAAATACAAATCTAATCATGCCCCAACCCCCTCAATAAACATCAGTGATTCCCTATTATGTACAGAATCAAATAGAAAACTGCTATTCGATTTTTTAAAAATTTTATTGATTTCTTTAAATTTTATTGATTTCTTCTGTTCTTTACATCATAATATTCATCCCTAGTATTCCTTCCTTTCCCCCTCCCAGAGAGTCATCTCATATAACAAATACCATTTTTAAAGACAAATAAAGGAAAAGAAAAAGAAGGGGAAAATCAATACAACTGATTAATATATTGAAAAAGTCTTTTAAAAATTGCAATATGCAGAACTTGTAGACTTCCTATCTTCATGAAATTGGGGGTTGGGAGCATCCTCTTATATATCTTCATTTGCATCATGTTGGATCTTTATAATTTTGTTACCTTCACTTGTGATATTTTGGTTTGTAGTTCTCTCCAGTTACATTGTTGCAGTTACTGTGTATCTTGTTTTCTTGGCTCTGCTTATTTCACTCAGCATCAGTTCATGTAAATCTTTCCATGCTTTTCTGTACTCATCACACATATCATTTCTTACAGTACTATCATATTCCATTCATGTACCACAATTTGTTTAGCTATTTCCAGTTGATGAACATCTACTTTATTTCCAATTCTTTGTTATAGCAAAAAGTGCTACTATAAATGTTTTGTAGTATATGTAGATTTTCTTCTTATCAGTAATGGAGTCCCTGGTTCACAGTGTATGGGTATTTTAGTTATTTTATTTTCGTAATTCCAAATTGCTGTCCTAAATGGTTGTACCATTTCAAAGCTTCTGCAGCAATATATTAGTGTTCCTATCATCAAACACCTCCAAAACTGATTATTGCCATTTTAAAAAATAGTCTTTGGTAATTTTCAGGGTGTGAAGTGAAATCTCAGGTTTGTTTTGATTTGCATTTTATCTTAGTAATCTGGATTTCATATGGTTGTCCATCTATCTATCTATCTATCTATCTATCTATCTATCTATCTATCTATCCACTTATGCCCAGTATCCCTTCTTCTCCCTCCCTCCCTCCCTCCCTCCCAGTAAGGGAAACATAGATGCAAGTCTGGTCCAAAATTTTTTATTATTCAACTATTTAGATCAAAAGATTTAACATATCCTCTATTAAATAATACTCCATAATGGAGTAAAGGAGACTCTTGGTTCTGGGAAAATTCTGGTCACTGAGCATAAACCCCAATGATAGACTATTTGCCCATCATCCAAGAACCAAGTTCAAAGAGACTTCCTCTGAAATGTGAGGTATAGCGTGCCTTATTATTCTGAAACAGAAGACCTTTAAGATATAACCATAACTAGAATGTATTTCTCACCAGGTCACACTCTAGACTTCTCCGTCATACCTTCTGTCCCTCTCATCCCCATATATGCCCACATCTTTGAGATTCTTTTTATGTATTGCCTTCCCCCTTTAGAATGAAATCACCTTGAGAGTAGGGATGACTTTTCTTTATGTTTGTATTTTTAATTCCTAATGTTTAGCACAATTCCTGGCACATGATGAGCATTTATTAAATTGTTTGACTGGATAACTGATAAATTGGATTGTGAACCTTTTCCATAGAGAGGTCATTGTGGGATCAGAATTGTATTCTTAGATCCACTCTCTTGTACCTTCCCCCAGTGCTTCAGGAGAGCTTGAGAGGCAATACAGTCCAGCACCTCGCCCATCTTCCATGCTTCAGCCAGGACCTCACTCAAACTATCTGTAAAGAAGGTAGATTCTCCCCACAGGGCCATAAATCTGTGTTTCTCTGGGAAAAGACATGCAGGAGAATAGGAAATGTGTATGCTAGCCCCTGATCAATGCTCACTCTGGCCTTTAATCTGCCTGGATCTTAGTCTTTTGTCAGTTGCCAAAATAAAATACACACTACTGGGTGAAAAGCAATTTCAGTGCTGCAACAGGGCTGCCAGGTAGGATGACGTTGAAGAGCCCTGGAATGTTAGCATCAGAGAAATAAGCAGTAGTGTCCTGGAATGTCCTACATCAGAAAGGATGACAGACCCTGGGTTCTTGCTTGATTCCCTCCATTTGAGAGACTAGGTGGTCAAAATAAACTTGCTAAAACAATTCCTGAAACTCAGACTGAATTCCTGTTGGCTTACTATGGAAGCTGATAAATCTTTCTCCCAAGCCTTACCAGTTACATCTGCAAGATGTGTCTGCTTGGGTCTAGCCTGCAAAGTCTCCCTTATTATTTAACTCAAAGGTCAATGATTTCATTGATGTGAGTGCTCCTTCTACCAACAGTGATTACAAATTATTTTTATCATTTTATTTGTCTATGACTTCCTAGGACCCTGAAATTTATCACCCAGTGACTAATCTCACAATGAGTCTTGATAAACTTAAGAAGTACAATCCTCAGACGATCCATCATAGGAAAATGGATTTAGAACTGAAAGAGATATTGGAGGACAGCTAGTCCAACTGCATCATTTTACAGGTAAAGAAACTGAGATCCAGAGGAGTTAAATCATTGGCCCAAGATCATCCAAGTAGTCCTAAAAGGTAGAGGCATGATTCAAACCTAGGTCTTCTGACTCCAAAATCAATATGCTCTCCACTATCCCACATTGTCCCCTACAATCATGGACTCATTGGGAGGAAACTTCAAGCTCATCTAGTCTGACTTCTACATCTTATAGACAAGAAAAATGAGATCCAAAGAGGACCCTATCCATAATAAAATCCTTATGCATTCAGTATTCAATTTAATTCAACTAAACCAGTATTTATTATGTATCTGCTATATATATATATATATATATATAAGCATTGTTTTAAGTGGTAAAGGTTGAGAAAAGATTTATAAAGTTTAGAAATGACATTGACCTCTGCCCTCATGGAATTTGGACCTATCAATGAATAGATAAGAATGATATGAAATTAAAACATCAACTATATTCAATCAAAAGCTTCTAAAGTGCTTTAACACATCAGTTTTATGTAATTAGAAGCTTCAAATGTGCTTAAAATATATGGTTCTGTTTGGTAGGTTAGAGGTTAAGATATCGCCTTCACAATCTGTTCACTACTCATTTACTTAGGAAACAACTTGATTTAAGCCTAGATGGTGAAAAGGCAAACTTTGGATCAGTTTTTGTCCGAATTATCACAAATTTCAAATAAACAGCATTTGATTTAATGTGAGTTCATGGACTTTCACAAGAAGAACATGGTATAGCAGATAGCAGTCTGACTCTGCCATCCAAAAGACCTGGCTTTACACGCTACCTCTGCTGCACACATAGATTGTGTGACCCTGGGCAGCTCACTTAACCTCTAAGATGCTCACACAACTCTCTAAAACTTAATTTCAAAGTAGGTGTCCATTTTCCTTGTTAGGAGTTTCCTCATTGGACATTACTTCCATTAGCTCACAGGCCTAAATTTAAAAAAAAAAATTAAAAAGGAAAGAGTAAACACTTCAGAAATATGTAGCTGGAGCATTTTCCTAGACAGTTATGTTAGAGAAAGATGGGAGCGACACTCAAACAGTAGCAGATCTTGGAATTTGTGAACCTTTGATTACCTTGGGATAGCTGAGCAAATACTATATGGATGAGGAAGGAAGGTTATGAATTTTGATCTAAAGAAGTTTAGAAGCAAAACCAGGAGAATATTGTGCACAGTAACAGCCTCAGTGTGTAATGACTGATTTTGGTAGGCTTGGCGCTTCTCAGTAATGCAACCTAAAACATTTTCAAAGGATTCATTATGGAAAATGCCATCCCTGTCCAGAGAAAGAACTATGGAGTCAGAATGCAGAGCGAAGCAGATTATTTTCTTTTTTGTTTTTTGTTTTGTTTTTATTTCTCATGGTTCCTTCCATTTGTTCTAATTCTTCTATATAACATGCCTAATGTGAAAATATGTTTAATAGGAATATATACGTAGAGCCTATATCAGATTGCATGCCATCTTGGGGAGGGGAAATGGGAGGGAGGAGGAGAAAATTAAAAACCTATGGAAGTGAATGTTGAAAACTAAAAATAAATAAACTTAAAAAAAAGAAAATTAGGAATTTAGTACACGAAACAGCTGAGAAGACCTCTAGACACAATCTCTAGGCAGCTTTCTAGATTCTGTTGAGGCAGAGACTTTGTCACTGCATTGGGACTTCATGACTGCCATCTGCCATGCAACATTCAGCTCTGCAAGGCAAGCCAGCAGTGGAGGGGGGAAGTGGACCTCAGTCTCTCAGTGCTCAAAGTGACTGGATGCTCTAGTTGGGTCTGACAACCCCAAGCTTCTCAAAATCCTCCATACCCTACTATTTCCTCAAAAGGAAATCCACTTAGTAACTGTGCTTCTGTGTGCTCTTGGACAAATCACATCCCTTCTCTTGGCCTCAGTTTGCACATCTGTAAAAATGAAGTTGCAGATAATTCTTTGGTCTTATTCCCCTTACCTCATTAACAGAGTCATACATAGCATATTTGGCACCCAGGGCAAGCAGCACTAAATATTCCCTTCTCATCAACCATGAAGTACTATTCCTGAGACATTGACTGCTGTCTGCATATTGGAGGAAGACAGAGACCCTAGTATATCACCAAGAAAGAAGCATGGTACATCGAGGCTGAAGAGAAGCCCACGGGTGGGAGTGGGATGGAAAGGAAGCGTGCGGAGAGCTTCCTAGTTTGATGATTCTTTATTTTAAAAAAGTTTTTTTTGGTGTTCTCTATTTTCATTTCACAGTCATTTCCATATATAGCTTTTTCTTTTGCCACAAAAGAAAAAAAATTACTCTAGCTAAAATGGCAGTTTTCAACCTGTGGGTTATGTTCAATTTGTAACAATGAAAATTCATCCTGCATATCAGATATTTACATCAGGATGCATAACAGTAGCAAAATTACAGTTATGAAGTAGCAACAAAAATAATTTTATGTTTGGGGGTCACCACAATATGAGGAACTGTATTAAAGGGTCATGGCATTAGGAAGGTTGAGAACCACTGAGCTAGAATTTATGACATTGATGTAATAAAAGTACTATTGAAATGTAAAGGTAACAAAATTTTAAAGTGCATGATCTTTTACAATCATTGTTTTAAAATTCTGTGACCTCTAAATTTTGGTGCTCTAGTAAAGGTAGATATGGGACACAAATATTTAGTAAGAACTTACTATGTGTCAAGTACTATGCCAAGCACTGAGAATACAATAAAAATACAAACTAAGAGAAAGACAGTCCTTGCCTTCAAGGAACTTGATAACATTCTAATGGCGGAAGACAATACCCTAAAGGGAATTGAAAAGCTGGGTGTACCTTCTTGGGATCATGGTAGCAAAGTCCTGAAAAGCCAGAAGCAGAGTTTGGAAGGGAATGAAGCTTGGCCTGCTGGGATCCTTGACCTGTACAGGTACAGGGAGGAATTTGCTCATGGGAGAAGAGAGCCAAAGAGGTGGGATGATGTTCCAGGTGAGAAGAACCCAGGTGACAAGGAAGTTTCAGGGTGAGAAGGTAGGTGAGGCATGGCAGCAAGAGCCCTCTTTTGTGGACCTACAAGAAGCACAGGCAGAATTTGAAAGAAGGTTTTCTGACTCCAGAGCCAATCTTCTTCTCTCGATACATGGTTGATTAGAAACTCAGTGTTAAGATTGACAATTTCAGGTGTGACAACTACAAGTCATGTAAACAGAAAGAGTAATAAAATGAAACAGAGCCCTATATAATTATAATGACTAAACTTGGTCCTAGAGAAAAGTTGAGAAAATGCTCCTTTCTCTCTTCTTTGCTGAGGTGGGAAACTATGGGTGCATAATTTTGCACATTCTGTCAGACATGGTTGCTGTGCTGGTTGACTTTGATAAACTGTTTCTTATCCTATCTTTTAAAATATTTTTGCTACAGGTAAACACTTGTCAGGTGGAGGATGAAGGGACAAATTTGGAAATGTGATATACAAATTAAAAAATCAATAAAAACGTCAGGTAAGATTCCTTTTTCAGATGTCCTCTCTAGTGATGTCTGAGATTTGCTTACCATGTCCTCCTCAGAGCCCTTTTGCCTTCAGACAAAGTTTCTGAGTGTTGTTGTTCAGTGTCTGATAGAATCCTGGATCAAATAGTACCTAACCTGGACATGGTTTTCTCTAGCTCCTCTGGCAAGTTACAAGGGAGTAAGTGAGAGACTCGTCTCACTTTTCTCAATTAGACCATATTAATAGTCTAAAAAGAGGCTTTTCTCAATTAACCATATTAATGGTGACTTGGAGGTAGCCAGTTTTCTGTCTCTTAAACTCTTTGAAGTTCATGTCCAACCACGTGTTGGGGATATTGTAGTGAGACTTCTTATGTGATGACCTCTGAAGTCCCCTGTTTCAGAGATGTTGGGACTCTGCAGCAAGAGCATCTCTTAGACTCCTTTTACCATGACATTCAATGAGTTGGCCAAGTCCACAGCATCAGAGCTGAGAACCAGGGGCTCCTGAATCCCAGGCCATAGAACTGGGTTGCTTCCTAAGTGGTTATGGACATATTCCCTACCCTTTGGTCAACAGTTTTCTAGAAGAGATTCATTCACACTGAGACTATGAGTGCATTTCACAGTCTATGATATAAGCAGACTTCTCCCAGTAGTTGGGCTGAGGTTTGTTTTCTAGTCTATATTTAATTCCTTTTGTGACACTAAGTTATCTCCAAGAACTACCCCCACTATGAGGATCTTTTAAAGCACCTCATGACTGTGGTCATAAATTAGAGAGATTCTATTTCAACCTCCAAGCTTCTCTTAAAGTCTGACACCTTTTTTCTCCCAAAGTCCATATTTCAACCAGTGCCTTGCTGGTAATTACCTCTGGAATCAGCCACAGAGATCATAGGACCATAAGATTTAGAGCTGGGAAGTGACCTCAGAGGTCATCTAGCCCAGAATCTTTATTTTATAGATGAGGAAACTCAAGCCTTGAAAAAAACAGGGACTTGCCCAAAGGCTTATGGATAGAAAGTAGCAGATCTGGGGTTTTAACCCAGGTTCTCTGACTTTGGATTCAGTACTCTCGGGAAGGTTTCCAGGAATGGAAAGATGGCAGTATTTTTGAAAGCATCTTCTTTATATCTCATGGATTTTTAATAACTTGACCATGAGCACTGACTTAATAGTACTGGTTTTAATATTAACATTATTATTATCCACAATGATAGCCACAATAATTAATGCCTCTCATTTACATAACACTTTAAGGTTTTCAAAGTATTTTTTTCATAACAATCCTATGAATCAGGTGAAACAAAACATGACTGTCTTTATTTTTATAGAGGGAGAAACTGAAGCCCAGAGAGTTATAGAACAATGGCCAAGGTTACACAGCTGGTCTGGCAGAGCCAGCCGAGTTCAAAGCAAGGGCTCCTAACCACATCCAGTATCAACAATCCTCAACAAAAATCTTGGTAAATAAAGCAAAAACACCACTAGACTTTATGTTTTGATTATGGGCAAATGTTTGTCATGCAGTTTAAGCTGCCTTTTCCCTTGCCACCTCATGACTCATCTCTACTCTCCCCACACTATCATCTCAGTCAGATACCTGGAGCCTTCTTCTTCTCTCTTCTATTTTCTCAAAATGTGAACTCAGGAAAGGCTCAGATGTTCATTTAATTTTATTATAAATTTGCGAGACTGAACTACAGTGAAGTTTATGGAATAACTTCCTACTTTATTTTTTAAATTGATGTTATTTTTATTTATGTCTTTTATATCACATTTGTATCCAAATATATCCCTTTCCCCCTTCTTTCTGTTATCATAATAGTTGTTGTTTAGTTGTTTCAATACTATTCAACTCTTCATTTCCCCATTTGAGGTTTTCTGGACAAAGATACTAGAGTGGTTTACCATTTCCTTCTCCAGTTCATTTTACAGATGAAGAAACCAAGGGAAACAGCGTTAACTGACTCACTCAGGGTGTCTGAGGCCAGATTTGAACTCCTCCTGACTTCAGACCCAGCACTCTAGCCACTGTGCCACTGCCCATCTTTTCCCCTTCCCTATTCATTAAACCATTCATTCTACAAAAATGGTTTTTTTAATAGTGGCTCACCAAGCCCAACTGATATATTAACTCTACCTAACAGTGCATAACATGCCATCATTCCTTGCCTCTGCCATGAAGGAAGGAGGTTCATTTTTCTCAACGTTTTTTCTGGGTTGAGCTTGGTCATTTTAGGGTTAATACCTTTGGAGTCAGAAAGCAAATATATTTGGTGCTGACAGAAACCCTTTGGCAGTGGGCAAGGAAGTAATTTTCTGTGCCTCCATTTTCTCGTCTATAAAAGAGAAGATTGGACTTGATGGTGTAGAAGGTTCCTTCCAACCCTAAATCTGTGGCCCTATAGATCTATTATGCTCTGTTGAGTCTCACTTTTGCCTCAAGGATCCAAAGAAGCCTCCAGAGTTATGGTGCTACCCAAAGGGTTTGGACCCTCCTCAGAAGGGAAGCAACCTTGGGACTGGTGAAGCTACTTCTTCCTCCTTATGATCTGGCCTGCGTCTACAGAAGAGTTCACAGTGGACGGCAGCATGCAGATGGCGATTCCTTCGCCTTGCTGTTCAGTTTTTTAATGTGGCTTTAGATCCAGTGCTACATGGGAGATTTTGGATTAGATGACCTTTTAGGTCTCTCTAAGGCTACAGTCTAGGCTTCTAGAGGGGAAAACCCCCATCACCTTGGCCTGAAGTATTGCAATAGCCTTCTACCTCATCTCCCTGCCTGAAGTCTCTCCCCACTGTGGCTCATCCTCCTCTCAGCAGTCAAAGTGATCTTCCTAAAGAACAGGTCTAACTTGTCATCACCCTGTTCAAATACAATGGCTCCCCACCACTTCCAGGATCACATATAAAACCCTCTGCTTAATTTTTAAAGCCCTTCATAACCCAGCTCCTTCCTACATCCCCAGTCTTCGGACACTTCACTCCTCTTCTTATCTCACTGCACTCCCACATACTCTTTGATTGAGTGACACTGGCCTCTTTGCTTGTTTCTCTTCTCATGGGATCCTCCATCTTGAGGCACAGTGCATTTGCATTGACTGCCTGCCTCCACCCCCACCCTCACCCCCACCCCCACACCAATGCCTGGAATGCTCTGCCTCCACACCTCTGCCTCCTGACTTCCCCAGATTTCTTCAAGTCTCCACTGAAAGTCCATCCCCTACAGAAATCCTTTCTCCATCTCCCTTAATGCTAGTGTCATATGTTGGAGACTTCCTCCACTTTATCTTATTTATCCTGTATATGTCTTAGCTGTGTTTGAATGTCGTCTCCTCCCTTAGACTATGAACTCCCTGAGGGCAGCTACTATTTTTGCCTATCTTTGTATTCCCAGTGTTTATTACACTGCCCATCTCTTGGTAGGCACTTAATAAATGCTTGTTACCCACTTGACTGTCTTGCTATGATGTAATCACTCAATCTTAGTGAACTAGGAATGACTTCCAGGCCTGGAAAAATTTCTCTATTCTCTCAATGAGGTGCCAAAGGTACCCTCATATCCTACACTGAAAGACACATCCAAAGTCCCAAATACCTGTAAATTCATCAAGTTAATTAAATCCCCTCCATTTCTCTCCTTACCCCCAACCACTTACCTTCTGCACAAACCATTATAAACAGACTCATGTGATATGTTGACTGTGTACTTTACCCTTAAACGTCGGTCATTCTGGTCTCACTTAAGTCATCTCCCTTATTTTCACTGACAATGGGTTGAGAGGAGAATATTCCCATCAAGCATGAATATAGTCATATTTTGGAAGAAACAAGAACGTCTGATAGACTCTGTGGGTATTCAATTTGTCCTCAAGAATGAGAACCGAAAGAAGAAAATGGCCCAAACAGTCCTATAATCACGTGTGTGTGTTTGTGATAATACCCTCTACCACAATTACGGCCCTAAGTGGTCAGTCGTAAGTGGAAATGTGTTTGAACTTCGATTTGTCTCAGGATCAAAACTTAGTGGAAACTCAGGTTTGTTGAATGCATTCTGGTACTAAAGCTACATGATAGATTAACAACTGATTCGATTTCCCAGCAAAAAATGCAAATGCATTGTAATTTGTGCATCTGATCATGCTTTTTCTTTGCTGTGGATTTGAACTAATACTTGGTCTTCAGTTGTAGCACATACATACGTACATATACTTTCATAGAGATGTATACATACTCCACATACACCACAGAATTTGTATAAGTCACCTTTAGAATGGCCTCTTTCATTTCTAATATTCCATGAGTCTCTGAGCATGAGTGAGAACAAATTTCTAGGGGTGGCTAGGTGGCACAGTAAATAGAACATTGGCCCTGGAGTCAGGAGGACTTGAGTTCAAATCCAGCCTCAGACACTTAATACTTACTGGTTGTATGACCTTGGGCAAGTCATTAACCCCAATTGTACCTACAAAAAGAAAAAAAAAAGAAATTTCTAACCATTTGCCACTGGCCATTTGAGGCACAGGAGTTTTTCCAAATTAACATGTTGTGTAGCTTATTATGGTATTTCTGGCCACTTTCCTGAGGAGCTGTTACATTCATTTGTCTATCTGCCTACATAGGTCTGCCATTCAATGGACATTTAAAGACCTCTCAACTGTTGTCCTGAGTGACAGATACACTTATCACGTTTCTGACTCCCTGTCATATCCAGAAGTGTGCTGGAGCCAGCTCTAACCCATTTCAGAAAGCCAATTGTTAATTTATCAGTGTGAGTATTTAAAACTCAGAAATAGGCAAACACTTCAAACCAGGGCTATGTTGATGGTTTAGTTGTATAGAATTAAGAAAGTGAAGGAGAAAATGTTAATAGATATGTTAAACTTAGAAGTGTGTCATGTAGTACATTTCCCCCCAGAGAGCCTGTTGTTAAACACTTACCAGTGCAGTCCTGGATATATCACACTTTCCCTATTATAAAACAGGTGTAGGATTTAGAGCTTGAAGAGACTTGGATCTAGTCAAATTACAGGTGGGGAAACTGGGGTGCAGAGGAAGAGTAACACGTCTAAAGTTATACAGAAAGTGAATAGCAATCACGACTTGAATCTCAGTCTCTGCCTGTAAGTCTTGTGTTTCTACATTATGTGAAGCCACCTTTCATGTTGTTGCCCCCATCAGACTGTGGACACCTAGAGAACAGGGACCTGCCTTTTGCCTTTCTTTATACCCCCCAGCACTGCCTGGCAAGTAGTAGGTACTGAATAAATGCCTCTTGATTTACTGTGTTATGCATTATGCTGTGTTACAAACACTCTCATCACAAAATCTATAGAACCCAAATCCTAGCCTCTAGTTGGGGCCCAGAGCCTTCTGTCTATTTTTGATACTACACTCTAAAATGCCAACATTGCAACTGGACAAAAGATCTTAAATGGTCCCTTTGAAGCTCATCATAATCAGCCTGACTGGATGAAGGCTCATGAGCTGGAATCTATCTGATGGGAGCCAGGACAGTGACTAGCCAGGGCAGAGCCAAGCAAGGCAGGGGCTGAATCTGGCAAACACTATTAGAGTTGTCATAATCAAGGGGTGCAAGTTTCAAGGCCAGCAAAGGCTCTAGGTCAATTTATTCCAATTGAACAAACATGCATAAAGCACACTTGATATGTGAGGTGGGTGCTATGTCCTGGAGTTAAAAAATAAGAACAATGATAGCAAAAAAAACCCAGTTCCTGCTTTTGACTTGTTTATAATAGAGCAGAGGGAATACAGCAGCTGGGTTGCACAGTGGAAAAAGTACCAGATCTGGACTCAGGAAGACCGGAGTTCAAATTCTACCTCAAACACTTACTAGCTGTGTGACCCTGGGCAAGTCACTTAACCCTCTTTGCCTCAGTTTCCTTCTTTGTAAAATGAACGAGAGAAGGAAATGGCAAATCACTCTAGGATCTTTGCTAAGAAAACCCAAAAACAGAGTCACGAAGAGTCAGACATGACTAAAAACAACTGAACAGCATCAAGTACAGGAGGGGCTACACCACGGACATAAGGTATAAATAGAATGGAACAGGACCAAGAAGGGATCCAGACAAACTACTCAAGGAAGGCTGAGTGAGGAGAATTTGCTGTTAACTAGGCAGGAGATCAGGGAGGCAAGAGCAGGGTTGATTTCACGAAGGAAAGTGGAACCTCAGCGAGGCCTTGGAGGAGGGTGTTGATTCCAAGGTGAAGGTGGAAGTGAGGAGGGAAGGAGACTGTAATTCATGCGTGAGTGTGCTTGTGAATGTCTGACAACCAGAGCTCAAGTTGGGAAAGGGGGCGTGTATGCAGAATGCACATTGTGGGTCCAATGGTCATTCTTGTCTATCCCAATCCTTTTCTAAACCAATTATATAACTCAGTTCCTCTGAGGGAAGAGAATTGTTCCCCTTCTCCATAGTGCTTTTGATATTCATGTCTGGCCTTACTTAACAGTCCCATACCTATTTCTATTAGGCTAACATGTGGGTTGGGCCTGGGAGCAGGGCCCTAATGCTTTCTACCTGGGCCTCTATTTCCATGACTGAAGATTCTTTTTCTTTTTTTTTCTTCCCTACAATCTAGCTTGCAGGGATGTTGAGAGAATTCTCTTTAAAATGAATTAAAAAGATACAAACTTATAAATTGTTTTGATTTCCAGAGAACCAGATGCTTTTTGCCAGCACAGGTATTATTAGAGACTGTCTTGGTTCATTTTTTTCCTATGTTTTTATTATACAGCTTAGAGTGGATGCAGATCCGTAAACATTCCCGTCTTTTGCTGACAGAATAACTATATGTTTCCTTTTAGACCTGGAAATTTATTAACAATATTGGGTGAAGGACGAAGTGACTATTACATCCTACTTATTATAGGCATAACTGTGACAGGTATGTGGGGGAAAAACATTTTTCCACAAATAGAAGATAGCACAAAATGCTAGCAGAGCATATGGGAAACGGCATCCTCCTCCAGTTGGGGTGATAGAACTATAGAATGACTATGCTGGAAGGGACCTTAGAGATCATCTGACCTAGCTTCCTCACTGTCCATAGGGGTAAACTGAGGCCTAGATGAGAAGAGAGACTCACCCAGGACCATCAGATGAGCAAGCGGCAGAGGAAGGAGAGCCATCTCCAAATCCTTCCACCTCCCACTCTTGTTCAGTGCTCTTTCCAGTGTCCTCCATGAGTGGGAGAGGATGGGTTACCTGCAGAAAAATGGGATGAGGACAGTCTGTAAATTCCTAGATTGTCAAAGCTGGAAGGCAGCTTAGAGATCATTTGGCCCAACACTCTTTTTCAATAGGCAAGAAAATCAAGACCCAGTTGAGTCCATATCCTGGCCCAGTTTGTTTTCCATTGTATCACATTGTGTCAATGAGCTTGGAGGGGAGGGGCACTTCTAGGGTAAAGAAAAGAGGGGAGGGAGTGTAATGGGGTCACAGTGTGGTACCAGGGGTAAAAATCCCTGAAGAAAATAGAAAGGGAGTTATCCCTGAGGAGGACATGGAAGGAAGGCGTTTTTGTGGGGAAACAAAGAGCATTGGATCTGGAGTTAGATGGCCAGTGTTTGCATCTTGTCTCTGACACTTCCTGCCTGCATGACCCCTGGTAACTTACTGTACCTCTCTAGTCCTCAGTGTTCTCATCAGACAAGTAAGGGAGTCTTACGACATAATCTCTAATGACCCTTTCAGCTTAAACGTTCTGTGATTTGTACAATTGTAGCCCACATTGTCAAGAGTAATTCCTTCAGAATGTGGTCCTACAGACAGGCAGGAAGGGCAGGAGAGAGAAATACCATGAGACCCTACAGAGAGAGCATCTGTGATCGGCAGTGTCAGAGACAGCAGAGAAATCAAGAAAGATGAGCACGGAGAAAGGCCAGCATCTCTGATGTCTAAGAGATCGTGGCTGGCTGCAAAAGGCGGTTTCTGCTGAGAAAAGTCTCAAATCACAAATCTGGAAAAAGTCAACACAGGCACATGATCCAGAAGTTTATTGTACGTGACGGTTGAAAGAGAACTATACTTGAAGTCGGGGCACAGGGTTCAGGTTCGGACCCTGCTCCTTACTAGCTGTGTGACATTGGGTAAGTCATTCTATCAATTTATTTATAAGGCAACTTCAAGGTCATTTAGTCCAACTCTCATTATTATTATTGAGATTATTTATTATATCTTATTATTATTGACCATTTTGTCCAATCTTTTTATCATTATTATTATCTCTTATTTTTATTATTGGAGATCATTTAGTCCAACCATCTTATTATTACTGAGGGAATTTTTGTTTTATCCAAATGACCTAGGGGTCATCTTTTCCAACTTCCTCTACTTACAGATAACGAAACAAGTCTCAGGAGGCGATGAGACTTACCCACAGGCACAGTGGGTGGCAGAGATGGGATTCAAAGCATGCTCTTCTGATGTCAAATCCAGTATATTAATTATGTGCTTCACAGGGTTACTGTAAAGAAAGGGCTTTGTAAGTCTTAAAATGCCACATCAATGTCAGTTATTATTATTATTATTAAAATCTGAACCAGACTTGATCATCTTCTTTCCAATAGTGCATGGATCTTGTTTCCAAAGAGTGCAGAAGGGGCCACTCTGGAAGTAATTAGCACTGGGATGGCTTTTAGCAAGAGCTAGTGACTTAGCAACACACTCGTGCTCTTTCTTCAGAACTTTCTTCACATAGGTGGGAAACTAGGTGTGTCAGTGGATAGAGCAGTGGACTGGAGTCAGATCATGAGACCTGAGTTCAAATCCAACCTTAGACATTTACTAGCTGTGTGACCCTGGGCAAGCCAATTAATTTCTCTTTGCCTCTGTTTCCTCGGCTATAAAGTGAGAATAGAAATAGCTCCCTACCTCCTAGGGATGTGGTAAGGAGAACATGAAATACCATTTACAAAGCATTTAGCACAGTGACTGACACATTGTAGGAACTTAATGATTATTTCCTCCCTTCCTTCCTGTAGATCAAGATAGGTGGCCTATGAAACTTGAATTTATTGGATTAAAATAGTCCCTTGTATGTCTGTACATGCATATCCTCATTCCACATTCTCACATCACTTAATGTTCATTCTTGTCAGATACACTTGGGGAAAAGTAGACTCATAGAATGTTGGGAGAAGAGCAGATCTTGAAAGTCACTTAGTGTCAAGGCCCCTCATTTTACAGATGAAAATGAGGCCTAGAGTGGAGACAGGAGGGAGTGGTTTCTTTAGGATCTCACAGCTAGAGCGAAGCAGAGCCAAGATCCAAATCCGTGCCTTCTGATGCCTTTTTCACCTCTTGTCCAGGACTAGCAGGTCCATCCTTATAGGTGTTGTTACTAAAGCTGCTCACTGTGACCAGTAACTTGAATGACACCAGTAAAAACCATGCCCTGCATTCCTCAGTTGTGTTTATGATTTTGCTAAAACAACAAGATTCATGAGAACCCCATGCCCTACAGTTCTATGATTTTGTGATTTTGTTCTGACAGATGTACTCTCACAGTGGAAATGTTGTAACAGAAATTATGCTGTCTCTTAATTACATCTTGACAATTCTGTGTGGGAGTATTATCTAGGGCTGGTCTGTATTTTGCTTTAAAAAAAAAACAAAAGAAAAAGAAAACATTGAATACTTCAGGTCCTTGCCAATCGCATCCAGATTCTGGTATTATGTGACCTTAAACCGACTATGGTGGGAAAAAACCTTACCAAGACATTCCTCCCTGCTGGCTTTTTTCCCAGACCACTCAGACCAAAATGGAAATTGCTCCCCAGAGAAATTCTGATGCCCACAAAAAGTCAAGTTTAATTTGTTTAAAGAAGATTTGTAAGTTTAAGATCTTTTTATTAAAATTTGTGTGACCTTGAGCAAATCACTTCCCTGGGTGTCTCCGTGTCCCTATATGTAAAACAATAGAGCTTGTTCTGCATGGTTTCTTAGGTCCATTCTTGCTCAGACATTATTTTATATTTTAAATCTCTCTTTAACTCTGAATTCTATTTTACAATGTCCTTTTCTAGCTTTTACATTCTGTATCCCAATGCCCCTTCTGGTTATAGCATTCTATGATGCTAATCTAATTAAATTTGTCTTGTCTAAATTCTAACCATCTTTTCAAATGGTGTTAAGTAGGTTCAATTAAATTCAAAAATAATTCACCAAAGAAGTGAATACCATGTGATCAATTGGTCAGTGATTATACTGTTGTTGTTTATCCTTCACTTTTGAAGAAGACCAATGACATCATGATGTTGGGATCAGAGTACAGTGTTTTCGGTTGTACCTGATCAGTCCAATATGAGTTTGGAAGATTCTATCACAGGTCAGGTGCACAGGGTCCATTAGAACATTTGGGCTAGAGATGTTTCTGGATTTGCCCAGCTCACGTCTCCTTTGTGCTTCTGCAGTTCTGCTTTGCTCGTGGAGTACAGTGCTTCCTTTCATGTGGGCATGCCATATTGAATGGTCTTGTGCCTACATCTCCCCGTCTCATAATTGATCATGAGACATGAGAGCAGTGATTATACTAAGTTTAAAGTGACAGTCATAACAGAGATTTTGATGATACCCCACTTACTGGGGCACCATTGATATCAAGGGAAGTAGACTGCTTAGTCTTATCATCGGATTCAGAGGCTACTTCTGCACCAGCTCATAATGAATGGGATAGCTAGAAGCTACTTGAATTGTTGATAAAGGGGGTCAGGATGTGGTAAGTTTCTTATGATCTAGACATAGGCTCCCTCTAATTATATATCTGGTAGTCAGTGATCAAGTCTTATCAGCTCTTGTCAAAATGTCTCTCATGCTCATGTCTTCCTCCACATTACCATCTTTCTCATTTTAATCCTGATTCTCAGCTCCTCATTTCTGAACTGTTGTAGGAGTCTTCTAGCCTGCCTCCTTACCTCTAGTCTTTGCCCTCTCCAACTAATCCAATAGACTTTCAATCTACCCTGCACATTTCCCAACATCAGGAAAATTCCCTAAAGTGCAACTCTAGTCACATCTCACATCTGTTAAATAAAATGTAGTAGCTCTCCACTACTTACAGCAGTGGTTCTCAACCTGTGGGTCACGACCCCTTTGGGGATCAAACGACCTTTTCACAGGGGTCGCCTAAGACCATTGGATGGTCTTGAGAACCGAGACACTGCTCCTCTATCTGTCTCCAGGCAGGTCTGCCCACATACGAGTATTAAACGGTTGCAGCATTAGGAAGGTTGAGAACCACTGACTTACAGGCTCAAGCCCAAACTCTTCAACTTGGAATTCAAGGCCTTCCACAATCTGATCCCAGTCTATCATACTCTTTTCCCATTACTCACCCACATGCCAACCCTCTGTACCAATTGGGCTGCCTGCAAATTTGTCCTCCAGATACATTGTGACTATATACATTTGTTCCTGCATTCTCACTACTTAGGATGTCCATAGATAATATAGGGCAACTAAGTGGAATAGTAGATAGAATGCTTGGCCTGGAGTTAGGAAGACCTGAATCCAAATCCAACCCCAGAGACTTACTAGCTGTGTGACCCTGGACAAATCACTTAATCCTGTTTGCCTCAGTTTCTCATCTGTAAAATGAACTGGAAAAGGAAATGACAAACGAGTCTAGTATCTTTGCCAAAAAAAAAACACAAAAAAGTCCTGAAGAGTCAGACATGACTGAAACTGTTGAAAAACAAGATAATATATGTAAAGCGCATTACAAACTTTAATGATATATATGTATATGTAAATATGCACATGTATTATATATACATATATATGGTAGTCATTAGGTAACACATATACACATACATATATGTGTATATATCTATATATGTTTGCCAAGAAAACCCCAAATGGGAGTTGGACATGACTGAAATGATGCAATATTATTAGCTATTACAATTATGCAATTCCTAGCCATAACTCAGGATCCAGCTCAACCTCCTCTAAGATGTTTTCTCAAACCGTCACAAACCATACTGGTCCTATTCTGGCTTCCTTTATAACTCATAGAAAAAGAGAGTAGTTTCTACCCCTTATTTTATCACTTGATCTCATAGACAAATACAGGAAGCATCTGTAGTTTTATCAATGGAACCAACTCCCTATGTGGGAACTCTCTCCATCAACACAAATTAAATGCTTGGATGACAATAGATAAGTCTTAGGTTGTTACCTAAAATATTTCTAGGATCAGAGACAGGATTTGAACTCAAGATTTTAATTTACTGGCCTTAAATCTGATACTCTATCCATTATTCAATATAATCTCTATTCTTTTTTTTTCTTTTTGGAGGAGGGAAGGAAGGGCAATTGGGGTTGAGTGACCTGTCCGAGGTCACACAGCTAGTAAGTGTTAAGTGTCTGAGGTCAGATTGGAACTCAGGTCCTCCTGACTCCAATGCCGATGCTCTATTCACTGCGCCACTCAGCCATCCCTGTAGTCTCTATTCTTAATCACTTATTCCCTTCTTTTTGCATGTAACTTCCATATGTGTGTGGGGATCTTCAGAGCAGGTTTTTGTGGTGTTCTTATGTATTATGACTACCATATATCTTAGATTTATTAGGATATTTGTCTCAATTTCAAATACTCAGATTTTCAGGGTAAATTATTTTTTAGGTTTAAGGTTATATCTTTTGCCCTGTGGAATACTGTATTCCAAGATCTCCTTTAATTTATAGGGGAAGCTGACAAGTCTTTGGTTATCTTGATTATAGTTCTGTAGTACTTGAACTACTTCTTTCTGGATGTTTGCACTATATGTTCTTTGATGTGAAATTTCTGGATTTGGACTATGCCATTTCTGAGACTTTTTCTTTTAAAAACGCACAGAATATAAGAAGAAAGTTCAGAAGGAAGCACATGCAAGCAGTACAACTTTGAAATCAATATATAATTATGTACTTTAAAAAAAGAAACAAGTGGTATGAAATGGAGACCAATGGTTTCATATGAATCCTTTTTGTGTGTTTTGTTATGTATATAGAAATACACTGGTAGAGTGTGTTTAAATTCAGAATAAAATAAATTAATTAAAACACCATGATTAGACTTGACCTGTAAGGTCCCTTCTAACTCTACGGTTTTATGGCCCTATGTGAAAATGGACTTCTGATATATACAGCTTGTTCAGTTTTAAAGTACACATCAAACTTAACAAATTAGTTACAAAATTGTCCCACTTGTTTTTGTTCTCTTCTAAATTTCCTTCTGTGCTTTTCTTGTTATCTTTTTTAATCAACCATATTTTCTGAATGAAAAGTTGGACCTCATGGTCTGATAAAGAGTAACTTTGGTCATTTGGTTCAGGTGGACAATAAGACTGCAAAGTGAGGATAGAAAGAATCTGTGATTTCCACTCCTTCCCTCATTCTTCACTAGTATATTCCTTTTTCCCTTTTAAAATAACAGAAGTAATCCACCCCCTCTGGATTTTGGCTATGATATTCCTGGGGACTTTTCGTTTTAGGATACTAGTGAGAAGTAGTTTCAATTCATAAATAAGGATTCTGAAAATCATATGCAAAAATGAATTTTAAAGTGATGAATGTAAAGATTGATCTTCAAGTCACCATAGGTTTCTTAATTGCAGATTATATTAGTTTAGATACTGTTCCTGCATGTGCTATTTATACTCTGATTTTTATTAAAAAGTGACTCACAAGAAAAGAGAGCTATAATCCTACTGCAGGCACCTCTAATATTATTTCCTTTCATAAATTACTACAGTACTTTGGAAAGGACAGTAACAAACTTCAAAAAAAAGCTACAGAAGAAATTGTGAAGCAGCAAAGGACAAAATAATAGCCACAAGAACTCAGAATAGCTTTTGAGTACTCGTGATAATATTAAATTCTGACCATACCAAGGATTCAAAGCCGAGAGTTCTTAATAAGAGGAATACTGTCAATGGGATCCAGTTACACTGTGTACAGTCTCATTGATGAGGTAGGTAATACAGATATTATTTTCCCATTTTACAGGAGAAGAAACTGTGACTCAGTTTGTGTGATTTGACCAAGGTCACATGGCCAGTAAGTCATGGAGCTACAGTTCCCAACCAAGTCTTCTCACCTCATCCAAAGGTCCAGGTTCTGTCTCTCTCTGCTTTTCACAGTTTTATTGATGTAGACTGCAGGCTCCTCCATATCTTACCAAATGGCTGTCATAAGTCACTGTTCCCTACCTCATCCTATCCCACACCTCCCAATCATCCCTTAATGTAGAACCCTCTGGTAATGAATCTTTCTACTCTCAACTGGTGCTGGTTCTTAAATGATGGCCCATCCTGTACTGTTGCCAACCCCAATAAGAAATGCATGTCAATAAATGCTTCTTTGGTTGAACTGAAAAATGCCAGGCTGAGGATCAATTCTCCTTCCCCCCCCCCAAAAAAAAACATTGATCATTCC
>CM053595.1:121984145-122001581 GCA_028646575.1 Pseudocheirus occidentalis
CCGGAGCTACTGGGGGGTGTTGCAGCTCCCCCCCAGCTTTGGCTTGCTGAAAGCGCTCCCCAGGACCACCACCCAAGACCACAATCCAGATCCAGGCCTCTCAACGCAAGAGCACTTGGCCCTGATCAATCGACTCAGCCCCCCTGCGAGATCCGCAGGCCAGGGGCTCTGAAGCAGCCCAGTGGGGGCAGCTGCCAGTTACAGTAGTTTCTGCCCTTCCCCCACTGCTTCCTTGCCCTGGGGGTAGATTGGCCAAACTGCTTTTCCTCCCCCAAATTTAGCTTGAAAGCTTCACTCACTTTCACTGACCTCTAATCCTGATTTAGTAGATGTGAAGATTGCTCGAGGTGCTTTAGATCTTCTCTGAAGTAGATTCACACTGTGGCTTGGGAGGCTCGGCTCCTCCCGACCTCCCTGGAGCCTCAGGCTGGGCTGGCCTTGGCTCAGATTCTGCCATGATGAGCCCCTGCTGTCAAGCTGCCTTTTGCGAGAGATGTGTTTTCTGTATTTTTGTGAGTTTGAGAGCCCTAGGATTTGTCCAGAGTCATGTTTTATGGGTGCTTAGGGTGGCTGCGTGGGAGCTGTGAGACCTAGCTGCTTCTATGCTGCCATCTTGGCTCTGCCACCCTCACTGTGTGACTTTGAGCAATTCTTTTCCTCTGTTTGGATCTGTCATAGATGCCCTTCTTCTCTTAAATGAGGGAACTGGATGTGATGATCCATAAGGTGTCTTCTAGCTTTAAATCTTTTGAAACTATGAAAGGACAACTTTGTTGAATTGGAGGTCTCAACTTCATTTTATGGCAAGATAGCATAAATGAGAGCTATTATCACTAGGAAAGTCCTCACTCTTGTGAAGATTTGTGGGCAAGTACTAGGCATGTATTTGGTAAAAGTGAGTTGTGAGAGGTTTGGGGGAAGAACACCTTTATTATCAGCCATTCTGCTGTCCCACCCTAATTTTCATCTTTGCAATCACACTTTGGTTTCTTCAGGGAAAGAAACCTGCTCCTCAGGGTAGCAACAGAAAATTATTTTTTCCTCAGCTTTGTGTTTTCCTTGGAAGATAGCAAAACATTATCTGATCATCTGCTTCTAACAAAGTCATAATGCACCCAAAAGGAGCATAGTGCAAAAAAAAAATCATGTGAGTATGCTTGTTTCCAGGGCAGTTCAGAATCACAGAATATTAGTAAGTAGGGAATTTAGAACCTAGAAGCAAAGATTTGGGGAGTTGGAAGAGGCTTTCTGATCAGAAATTAGACTATCCCTCAAGAAAGTCCATTGCAGTTTTAGACAACACTAAAATTATTTTGAAGTTTTTCTTTATGTCTAATTTTAATCTGTCTCTCTGCAACTTCCACTTTGTTGTTCTTTATTCTTCCTTCTGGGGTCAAATAAAACAAATCTAATCCCTCTTCCAACTATGATAGACTTTCAAATACTCTTAAGATGTCCCTCATGTTCCCTCTAGGACTAAGTCCTTTGTTCTTTAGGCTACACAGGCCTGACTCCTTTCAATGATTTTAGGACATGTATTTATTTATTTATTTATTGCTTTTTGGAAGGCAGTTGGGGTTAAGTGACTTGCCCAAGGTCACACAGCTAGTTTTTGTGTTAAGTGTCTGAGGCCGGATTTGAACTCAGGTACTCCTGACTCCAGGGCCGGTGCTCTAACTCACTGCGCCACCTAGCCGCCCCAGGATCATATATTTAAAGCTAGAAGGAACCTCAGAGGCCAGTAAGGCTAACCACTCATTTTTCAGAGGAGGAAACTGAGACTGAGAGAGGTTAAGTGACTTGCCCAGGGTGACAGTGAGTCATGTCTGAAGCAGGATTGAAATTCAGCTCTTCTGGATTCCAGGTCTGGTGTTTCTGCCATGTATTCAGCATTACGCCTAATTGGAATAGAAACAGTTAAGTGCAGGGTCTCTTCCTACAGGAAGCTCTGGTTCAACAATGAAAAAGATGCCTAATGCAATCGATAAATCAACAAATATTTATTAAGCACTTAGTTAAGTATCAGTTGGGATACTATGTGCTAAGGGCTGGGAAAACAGAGACAACACACATTCTGCTCTCAAGGAACTCACATTTTAAGGTAATTACCATTAGACACCAAGTAGGTAGAGGAGCAGAGTATCATAGTTTTAGAGCTGGAAGAGACCTTGGAAGCCATTGAGTCCACTCCCGTTCCAGTTTTGCAGATGGAGAAACTGAGTCTCAGGCTAAATGATTTGCCTAGGTCTGAGGCAGAATGTGAATCCATGTCCTCCTGCCTCTCAGTCCAGTGCCTTATGCACCCCACCATACTATTATGCATGGGAAGAAGAAGGAGTGGGTTATTGAGAGCCCAGTGTCCAAAAAGGCTTCTCTGTGTGTGCGTGTGTATTTGTGTGTGTACGCACATATATGTATATATAATATCTGTCTCTGCATATATCAACAATATGGATAATATGTATATTATATTTATATACAAATTATGAAGAAAGATACACAGAGAGAGAAAGAAAGAGAGAGCTAATTTTGATAAAAAAAATTTAAAACGGATTGGTCCCTTCTTCTGAAAACTGGAAGTATTAACCATGGATTACGTACTTGACCTTGTAGCTCAGCACAAACCTGTGAGGAGCCTGGTAAAGGAGTCAATTTGTTAATGGGATGTGGAAGATTTTTTTTCTCTGATGTAGGGCACCAGCTGAGACCCAGGTCAGGTTATCTGTGGCCAGAAGTTATGATCAATCCTGAAAGAGCTAGCTGGTGACCTATTAGAAATAATGATCTGGTTGTCTCCAAGTTCAAAGTCAGCTCTAAGTGGGTAGTTATTTACAGCAACCACAGACAAGTTATGGATCTCACCTGCCCCAGGAGGTCTTCCTTAGTCTCCTGTTTGATGGGGGAAGGGAAGGAACCCAGCCCCCCACTCCATATACTCTCCAACTTTGGGAAATAAAGGGCAGATTACAAGTATAGGTATGGGATGAGGCCTAGCTCTACCAATAACTGACTATCTGACTTTTCAGTAAATCTCTTCCCGCACTGGGGCCTCAGCTTCCTCATCTAAGAAATGAGGTGGTTTGGACTATGACTAAGTCCCATTTATTTCTAAGGCCTTTGATCTCATGTTCTTTCTGGCTCTAATGTTGCCGTTCCTCAAAGACAAAATTTTGTAGGAGCCCCTTTTCCAAATGGTGGATATACCAGTTCTAATCATTAGGAGAGTATGAAGAAGTTCAGCAGCATTTCTCTTGAGAGATCTAAAAGGCCTGCCTTATAGTTGAACACAGGTACACAATGTAAGTCGCGGTACCAAGTTGAGCCCTTAGGACTCAATTCAATAAAATATATTTTGGGCTTCTGTTCTGCTGAAAGTCACCTAAGACTATGGAAGTTTTGAAAGATTGATTTGATTTTTTATTGCTTTTTAGCCCAACATATTGGACAGATATATTTTTTAATTGAACCTGTCTCCCTACATTATTTGAGGGTGAGGATATCAATTTCAGATTTAGCTTTCAAATATGCATTTTGTTTAATATGGTTGGGTGTTTCTATTTTCCTTTTTGAAGTCTAGGTTTCTGGATTAGATTGATGGTATCCTGCTCAGCTTGGGGGCCCTCCCTCCCGACATGTTCACATCACTTACTGATGGGATCATTCAGTGGCTGCTGATCATGTTGCCCAGGGCAGGTTTTTAACGGGAGTTTGGCAAGACTGAGCAGAAAGTATTCCACTGCCGACATGCACTGGAGGGTGTGAACCAGGGAGGGATAAATATAGACAGTGGGCAGGAGGCTGAGGAAAAAACAGGGCAAAAAAATATGGAATGGAGAGAGAGGGGAGAATAGATATAGAAAGAGAAATGTTGGGATCCAAAAGAGACTGAGCTATCTAGTCAGTCTACAAATATTAATTAAGCACATACTATATGCCAGGCACTGGGCTAAGTATTAGGGGTAAAAAAGAAGGCAAAAAGACAATCCCTGCTCCAAAAGAGCTCAGAATATACCGAGGGAACTCAGTACAAATGAGATATACACAGGATAAACGGAGATGATCAACAGAGAAGGCACTAGCATTAGGGGGACTGGGGAAGATTCCTTATAGAAAGTGGTATTTTAGCTGGGACTTGAAGGAAGCAAGGGAAGTCAGGCAGCAGAGATGAGGTGAGAGTGTGCATTCCAGGTATGGAAGACAGCCAGTAAAAATACCTGTAGGCAGGAGTTCAAATGTCTTGTGAGAGGAACATTAAGGAGGCTAGTGTCACTGGATTGTAGAGTACCTAGTAAAGGATATAAATAGGTAATTTTCAATGGAGAAATCAAAACTATATAGTCAGATGAAAAAAAAACTCCAAATCATTATTTATTAGAGAAATACAAATTAGAACAACTTTGAGATATCATCTCATGCCTATCATGCGTACCTGAAAAAGATCAAACCCTCTATCCATCCATCATCTATCTATCTGTCTATCTATCTATCTATCTATCTATCTATCTATCTATCTATCTATCTATCTATCCATCTATCCATCCATTCATCCATCCATCCATCCATCCATCCATCCATCCATCTATCTAATCTATCTATCTAAAGGAGATGAAACAGTGGATAGAGTGTCAGGCCTGGAGTCAGGAAGATCTTAGTTCAAAATTGGCCTTAGGAACTTAACAATTGCGTGACATTGTGAAAATCACTTAACCTTTGCCTCAGTTTCAAACTATGTAAAATGGGGTTAATAATAGCACCTATCTCCAGGGTTGTTGTAAGGATCAAATGAGATATTTGTAGAACACTTAGCACATAGTATATGCTATACAAATGCTTAATTCCTTCCTCTCTCCCATCCTCACCCCACCCCTACATTTAATCATTTGTTTCTTCTGAATTTTCTTAGCTAAAATTAGTTTACTTTCCACCTTTTAAAAATGTAATTTAATGTATTTTTATTGCATTTTTAATTCTAAACTGTCTCCCTCCCTTCTTCCCCATTCTGCACTACAGACCACCATTTGACACATATTTATTAATAAAGGTAAAAGCATTTCATATGTACTTTTATTTATCAGTTCTTTCTCTGGAAGCGGATAGCATCTTCCTTCATAGGTCCTTTATAGCTGATCTGAGTATTTGTGGTACTCAGAATAACTTGGTTATTTTTAATTATATTCATGTAGTTCCTGGATTTGTCTTGGCAAGTATATTCATGGGCATTTTATACAGTGTATAGTTATTTTAAATGGGATATCTTTTACTATCTCTTCTTGCAAGGTTTTGTTGACGACATATAGAAACACTGATGATTTATATGGGTTTATTTTATACCCTTCTTTGCTAAAATTAATTGTTTCAACTAACTTTTCAGTTGAATTTCTAGGATTTTCCACATATACTATCATATCATCTGCAAAAAGAGATTTTTGTTGCCTTATTCAACATTTCCTTTTCTTTTTTCTTTTTCTTCTCTTATTCCTATTGCTATAATTTCTAAGGCAATATTGAATAATATTGGTGATAATGGGCATCCTTGTTTCACTTCTGATCTTGTTGGGAAGGCTTCTTGCTTATCACCATTGCCAATAATGTTTGCTACTGATTTTAGTCAGATACTTTTTTTTATCATTTTAAGAGAAAAAAACATTTTTTTATTTTTTATTTTTTTTAATTTTTATTTTTTAAAAAAGCATTTATACTTATGCTTTTAAGTGTTTTTAATAGGAATGAGTGTTGTATTTTATCAAAAGCTTTTTCTGCATCTATCAATATAATCAGATTGTTTTTTAACTTTTGTTACTGATACAATTATGTTAATAGTTTTCTTAACATTAAACCATCTCTGAATTCCTGTTATAAATCCCACTTGGTCACCATGTATAATTTTATGATATATTGTTGTAGGCTTCTGGCTAGTATTTTATTCAGAATTTTTGCATCAAGAAAGAACAGATCAATGAATTGGGCATGCAGCCAAAAAGCTAGAAAAAGAACAAATTTTAAATCTCCAATTAAACACCAAATTAGAAATCCTGAAAATCAAAGGAGAGAATAACAAAAGTCAAAATAAGAAGACTATTGAACTAATAAATAAAACTAAGATCTGGTTTAATGAAACATAAAATAGATAAATCTTTGGTTAATCTGATTTAAAGAAAAGAAAGAAGAAAAACAAATTACCAGTATCAAAAATGAAAAGGATTAATTCACCACCAATGAAGAGGAAATTAGAGCAATAATTAGGAGCTATTTTGCCCAACTATATGCCAATAAATCTGATAATCTAAGTGAAATAGATGAATATTTACAAAACTACAAATTGCCCAAATTAACAGACGAGGAAACAAAATATTTAAATAGAATTTTGGCATCCATATTCATTAAAGAAATTGTTCTATAATTTTATTTGTTTTTGCTCTTCCTGATCTAGGTAACAGCACCATATGTGTTTTATAAAAAGAGTTTGGTAAGACTCCTTTTCCTATTATTCCAAGCAATTTATTTAATATCAGAATTAATTAATCTTTAAATTTTTGGTAGAATTCACATGTAAATCCATCTGGTACTAATGTTTTTTTCCCTTGGGAAGCTCATATTTATGGGCTGTTCAATTTTTTTTTCTAAAATAGGTTTATTTAAATGTTCTATTTCCTTTTCTGTTAATCTAGGAAATTAATATTTTTGTAAATATTCCTCTATCTCACTTAAACTGTTAAATTTGTCAGCATATAATTGGGCAAAATAATTTCTAATTCCTTTGATTTCCTCTTCATTAGTAATGTTTTCAATCTTTTCATTTTTGATACAATAATTTGATTTTATTCTATTAACCAACAGTTTACCTGTTTTATTGTTTTTTTTATTAAACAAACTTCTAGTTTTATTTATGAATTCAATGGGTTTCTTACATTCTATTTTTAGTATTTCCAATTTGGCGTTTCACTGTAGTGTTTTGATTTGTTCTTTTTCCAGTTTTTTAAAATAGCATGCCCAAATCATTGATACGTTTTTTTCTCTATTTTATTGATGTAAGCATTTAGAGGAATACATTTTCCTCTGATTTTGCTGCATTGCATAGGTTTTGATATGTTGTTTCATTATTATCATTCTCTTTAATAAAATTATTGTTTCTATCAATTGTTCTTTAATCCAGTCATTTTTAAGATTAGGCTATTTAACCTCTAATTTTTAAAAGGTCCCTTATTAAATATAATTTTATCACATTGTGATCTAAACAGGATATATTTAGTATTTCTGCTTTTTTGTATATAACTATAAAGTTTTTATGCCCTAAAATGTGTTCAACTTTTGTAAAGTTACAACGTTCCTCTGAGAAAAATAAGTATTCATTTCTCTCCAGATAGTTATCATATCTAACTTACCTAACATTGTATTCATTTCCTTGACTTCTTTTTTATTTTCTTGGTTAGATTTCTCTAGTTCTGATAGGAAAAGAGTGAAGTCCTTTATTATTATTTACTTTCAATTTTGAAGGAAAAAATGTGGTAGACTGAACATAATAAAAATAGTCAATACTTTATGTTGGAAATCTAGAAAGACTTTGCTTACGGGCTGGGCGATGTCACTGGAGGATGAGTTTAAGCTAAGTTTGGAACCAGTCCTCACCAATTGGTTGCAGGGTAACAATTCTGTCTCTCTATGTCTGTCTTTGTCTCTCATCTTCTCTTATGCTTCAGCTACTTTTAAGGACCATCTACCAAGTTGTAGAGGAGTTGTGATTTTTTTTTTTTTTACAAAGAGGTTTGTCACAGTCATTGTTATATAGTATCAAGTAGTATCTTATAGTATTGAAGTAAACTTTAACTCACTTTATAAGAAAGAGGTGACTGGGAAGTCCGTAACATGGTATAGAAGAATGAACACCAGATTTGAATTCAGAATTCAAATCGCATCTCTATTATTTACTTCCTGTGTGAAATTGGGCTATTCATTTAACCTCTATGGTTCTCAATTTATACATCTGTAAACTGAGGGAGTTGGAGAAATACTTTCTAAGTTCCTTTCTACCTAGAAATACTATGGGATTTGTCAGTCCACAAATCAACAAGCATTTATTAAGCACCTGCTGTGTCCCAGGCACTGTGTTAAGCACTGGGGATACTAAGAAAGGCAAAAAAGGACATTTTCTTAAGGATTTCATAGTCTATTGGAGTAGAAAACAGACAAACAACTATGTACAAACAAAAAATACGTTGGATAAATGAGATGATCAACAAAGGGAAGGGACTAGCTATGAAGGGCGATCGAGAAAGATATTTTTTGTATAAAGATAGTATTTTAGCTGAGACTTGAAAAAAATGAAGGAAGCCAGAGAGCATTGATAAGGAGAGAGAGCGTTCAAGACACAGGGGACAAACAGAGAAAATGCCCAGAATTGGGACATGTAGTATCTTGTGTATGGAACAGAAAGGAGGAGCGGGACATTGTATTTGAAACTCCTAGATCAAGAAGGAGCATGTTGTGTCCCTCCCTTCCTCTCCCCTCCCCTCCCCTCCCCTCCTTTCCCGTCCCCTCTTCTTCCTTCCCACCTCCCATCCCCTGTCCCCTCCTCTCTCCTTGGCTTTGCTTCTCTTAGGACTGAGGAGGCTCTCCGTCTCAGCCAGGCTGGAAGAGCAAGGGCTTCCCAGGGACTTAATCTGACTACTGTTTGGCACGGAAATTTGTCCCTGCGCTGTTTCTAACTGGAGCACATTTGTTCCTCCTTAAACAATGTGGCACTCCTCACTCTCCCCTCCGCCTGCCCCAGGATTCACTGTATTAATGCCAAACAGTGCATATTCCTGACTGTGATAGTTCACCACAGCTAAAAACTCCTAAACTCACCCTATTTCCCCCAGTCTCAGCCCCTTCAGGAGCCTTGAGAATTCTTCAATATTTTGGGACAGTGAGAGAGTTCACCCAGCAAGGCGGTGCCAAAGAGTGGGAGAAAGCTTAGTACAAGCTGGATGTTAGTGCTGGAAAATGGAACTATACCTTGCACCTTTATATCACCTTTTACTCTGCAACTCACTTTCAATTCACTTTAACAGGCATATATTACACATCCATTAGGTGCAAAGTGAGAAGCAGTTTGGTTTAGTGAATAGTTTTGGAGTTGGATTTGAAAACACCTGGGTTTTAAATCTTGCTTCGTGGTCACTAGCTACGTGACCATGTTCATCTTCCTCTCTGAGCCTCCACCAACTAAGCTGGTATTTGTCTCAGTAGGAGCTTTAACACAGATGATCTTTGTGAATAGTTCTGTCTGAGCCCCTGGAGATACAGACAAAAAAAAATGGTCTGTACTTTACAAGGACAGAGCTTATGTTGTACTGTTGGGCTCTTGTTTTTGTTTTTGGTCTTTTTGGAGGGCAGAAGGCAGGGCAATTGGGGTTAAGTGACTTGCCCAAGGTCATATAGCTAGAAAGTGTCATGTGTCTGAAGTCAAATTTGAACTCAGGTCTTCCCGACTCCAGGGCCAGTGCTCTATTCACTGTGCCACATAGCTGCCCCTAGCTTATGTAATACTGAATGGGTACAAAATTTACATAGACGATAACAAGATCATTTGAGGAGGGGAGAGAACTGGCGGCCGGGGGGGGGGGGGGCGGGGAACAGGAATCCAGAAATGCTTCCTGTAGGAAGTATGACCTGAGTGGAACCTTTAAGGAAGTTAAGGATTCTAAGAAAAGTTGAGGAATGAGCACATTCTAGACATCCAAGATAGTCTGAGCAAAGGTAGAGAAATGAGAGATGGAATATCAAGTTTGGTGAAAAGCAAGTAAGGCAGTTTTTTCTAGAACATCTAGACAAAAAGTAGAATAATGTGAAATAAGTTTTTTAAAAAAGTAAATTTTTTAAAAGTGAAGAGCTTTAAATGGTGACCTGAGGACACTGTACTTTATTATAGAAGCAATAAGAGGTCTTGAAGATATTTGTGTAGGTAAGTGACAGAACTGTGCTTTTAGGGAGATTTTCTCACTAGCTGTGTGGAGGGTATACTGGAAAGGAAAAAAGACTAGACAAGAGAGACCTATAAGGAGGCAATTGAGAGAGTCCAAAAAAGAATCTGAGATCTCAAAGGAGGGTGCTGACTACACACAAGGAGGGAAGGGGACAGATGCTAGAGCTGTTGTGGAGGCAGAGTTGACAAAACTTAGCAACTACTTGGATATTGGAGATATTGAGGAAGTGGAGGTGTCAAGAGTGTCTCCAAGGTTGAAAGTGTGGGTGGCTAAAAGTGACATTCTTAAGAGAAACAAGGAAATTTGTAGGAAGAATGAATTTAATCAAAAGAAGATTATGACTTCCATGTTGAATTGAAATACTCATTGGACATTGAATTGGAGGTGGGACTTCCAAATAAATGAAGTCATGGGTGCTGGTGAAATTACCAAGAGAGCATAGTGAGAGAAGAGGAGAGGGCCCAGAACAAAGGTTTGTAAGATACTCACTGTTAGGGAGTCAGAGATGGATGATAGATAGTTCAGGAGACTGAGGAGCAGTCATTCAGGAAAGACAAGAATTAGCAAACTGCAATGGCACGAAAACAAGGGCCAAAGGCACATCTAGAAAGAGGTAATAGTCAACAGTGTTAAAAGCTGCATAGAGATTGAGAAGGATGAGAAATGTAGGCTTAACAAATAAAGGATCTTTGGCTTTCTCAGAGAGAACAGTTTCAGCTCAGTGCTGGCATTGGAAACCAGACTGCAAAGCCCTGAGAAGTGAAGATGAAATGAGAAAGTGGACATAATCAATGTAAATTTTTTTTCTAGGAGTTTGACTGTGAATAGGATGAAAGATTTAGGACAATAGTTTAAAAGGGATTCAAATTCAAGGGAAGCATTTTTTTAAGGATGAGAAAAAAACCAAGGCATATTTGTAGGCAGAAGGGATAGAGAATAGAGAAAATAGAAAATAACTCAAGATTAGAGAGAAAGGGAATAATAATAAAAGTAATGACAACAAAAATAACTAGAATTTGTATGGTACTTTAAGACTTGGGAAGTGCTTAATAAATATCTCATTCCATCCTCACAGGAACCCTGAAAAATCAATGCTATTACTGTCCCCATTCTATAGATGAGACTGTGGCAGATGAACTCAAACAAGTGTCTGGGGTCAGATTTGAACTCTTGTTTTCCTGATTCTAAGCCTAAGACTCTGAGCTCCATGCTACCTAGCTACTTTTAATAGATAGGAAGTATAGGCTCAGAGCAGGAGAGAAGGAATGGGATTAATATCACAAGCAGAGGGGTAGGCTTTGGCTGGGAGAATGGTCATCTCTTTGTCAGAGACAGCGGCAGCGAAGTGTTGAATAGGGAATAAGAGGGAACTCACGATTAATGGCCTCTGTTTTTCAGTAAATTAGGCATCAATATCCCTTGCTGAGCGGGAAGGGAAAGGGGTAGTGTAGGAGACTGGAGGGGAAAAGAGAAAGTTGAGACTAGTTATTGTGGGCGATGTCACAGAGAATAAGTTGGGGAAGAAGAAAGGGATTTCATGCAGCAAAGATGGCCCAGGTGAGACATAAATTTATAGTGGACTAGTCAGCCCAGTTGTGTGATTTTGTTCAGAAGCAGTAAGCAGTGTGATTCACTGATATTACACATATACATTCAGGATTCCATAGTCAGAAAGAAGTCAGACTGTATTTAGAAGAAAATATCATGGATGATGCTTGAGGCATGCTTCACCATCCTGGTTTCTTCCACCTGCCACACTTTGTAGTAAAATTTAGGGGTCCTATTGTTTCATGAAATCCACTGCATAAAGAGAATGTGTCTATAAAATTAACTGAAAGGGTAATTTAGTTTTCCAATCCTGTTCATTTCATAAGAGAATACCTGCTCCCCTTAGATGTTGCTTTCAACCCCCGATTTTGGCTTCTCTCTCTGAGTTGTGGGGGTGGCATTCTTCTGAGACTCAGGACTATTGGATCATGTTTGTTTGTTTTTCTGGAATGGTCTTGAGACCCTAGGGGCAATATATTTTGGGTCAAGGCACTGGAGCTGAGCTGGTTGCCCTGGGAGAGGACAACAGCTTTAGGGATTCAACAGAGACCCTGAGAAGGGAAAAACAATCTTCTCTGACGTCAGAAACACATCCTCCATCCCTTTTGCCTTTTTAATCAAGGAGGCAAAAAAGTCAAGCAGAAACCATTGCGATCTTATTTCACAGAGCATTAGCAGCTCTGCCAGGGCTGAGAGTTCCATTTCCCCTACTGATGACTTCTTTTCAGAAGGAAAAGTCAGAGGACTGATGCTAAATGCATCGGATACAAAACAGATCTGTCCAAACCCAAGTGATAAGTAAGCAAAGGATTTGGTGAAGACTGTGCCTCAACAGATCTTTAAAGTTCTCCTCTTGGGTTTTTCACTCCAACTGAAGTATTTTCAAAGTCTAATACATAGCCCACTGTCTGGTTTTGTAACTTCCCTGGCCCTGGAGACAGATTTGTTTCAACAATTAATTTCAGCAAACATTTACTAAACACGTATAGTATGTAGAACTCTGGACTAGGCATAGAGGGGAAGTTAAATTCAGAACTTAAGTCAAATTTGAAGTGTGTATGTGCACGTGTGTGTGTGTGTGTGAAGCTGTTCATTTTTGATTTTGTATCTCCAGTGAGAGGAAGTGGAGATAGATTGTTGGTCTCATGGCCAAGAAGAGCTGTATTCAAATCCCACTTGATGGCACAGGCCAAGTGACCCTGGGCAACCTCTAGGTGCTCTAGACAACTAACATTACAAGTTGTACAGAAGGTGGAGACTGGCAATGGGAAAGAGTTTCCTCCCCTGAGAGTTCCTTATGCTGATGGAATCACAGGTCTCATCCTTACGTGCCTTGCACACGGTAGACAGCAATATATTTTTATTGAGTTGACACAGTCACAGTCCCTACTCTCATGGAGTTCAAGGTCTAGCAAAAGGGAGAGATAATAAAATTAGATAATTACCATAAAGCTTTTTGATACCACAAAAAATATAACGCTGCTTTAAATATTCTGGTGTATGTGGAGCTTTTTTGTCAGTGACTTTCTTGGGGTATATGCCTAGCAGTAGAATCTCTGGTCAAAGAGTAAGGATGTTTTAGTCACTTTATTTACATAATCCAAATTGCTTTCCAGAATAGTTCACAGTTGCACCAAATGAATGTCCACAGAAGATTTTTCCAACAGAGAAGTGACAACCTTCAGAAATTCTGTTTTCTCTTAGGGTACTTATGGCAGGGCTGTACACGTACAGCGATGACTGTCAATGGTCTACACATGGAGCCACTTATACCCACATCTTCCCCATGTATCAGAAAGCTATTTGTTGCACGATGGCTCTGTTTCATTTTGCAAATCAGGCATTTATTCACACAACCTGGTGCCCATACTGTAAGGTGGGAGAGGGCAGGATGGGGGGAGGTGAAGGGAGCAAACATTTATTTGTTGTTGTTGTTCAGTCATTTCATTCATGTCTGATTCTTAGTGACTCCACTGGGGATTTTCTTGGCAAAGATACAGGAGTGGTTTGCCCTTTTCTTCTCCAATTCATTTCACAGATAAGAAAATGAGGCAAACAAGGGTAAATGACTCACCCAGGGTCACACAGCTAGTAAGACCAGATTTGAAGTCAGGAACATGAATATTCCTGATTCCAGGCCGGACACTTCATCTACTGCCTCACTTACCTGCATTTATTAAGCACTTCCTAGGTGTCTGACATTGTGCTAAAGGGCTTTCCAATTCTTGTTTCATTTCATTGTCATCATAACCCTAGAAGGTAGGTGCTATTGCTATTTCCATTTTCCAGATGGGAAAACTGAGACATAGTAGTTTAGTGACTTGTCTAGGGTCACATAGGTAATAAATATTTGATCTGAATTCAGGACTTCTTGACTCCAGGTCCACTTATATACGAGTCGCCAAGCCACCCAGGTTGGCACAAACACACAGTGCCCAAGGGGAACAGTGTGAAATGAGACTGGAAACTAAGGTTAAAATCAGATTGCAGAAGGCCTTGAATGCCACACTGAGGTGTAGGTATTTCAACCTAGAGGCAATGGGGAGTTATTGATGATTTCTGTTTATCTCTGTCTGTCTCTCTCACATTGCCAGGCTCTTCTTCACATAACATATTGCATTTAATTTGTCATTAAGTTTCAATTTCCATTGTGCATCTCACTGTACAATGTCATGCCCTTTGAATGGCAATTTGCCATCATGTATCTATTAACACTTTACAAGCCTTCTGAGAGAGGAGGAAGCAGAAGGAATGTAGCTGTCCACAGTGCCCCACTTCACTGTTGCTTCCCTGATAGAGGGTCACACCGAACCTTGCCTTCCTGAGGCTTGACAAATGGTTCCCCTGCCATTAACCCATTGTGGTTATAAATGCACAAGCTCTTTTTGCCTCTAAAGGGGATTTTTTCCTGTAAAATTTGAGCAAACAACATCAAAGAATAAAGAGATGACAATATTCAATCTTCTGTCCCCCATCCCCATTCGCTCTGCAAATATGCATCCTTGAAAGCTCAGTTCAAAGGCCACTTACCTCACAAAGCCAGAAGTAATGGAAAGAGTGTTGGCTTTGTATTCAGAGGATGGGGGCTCAAATCTCAGCACTGCTGCCTAATAGCTGGGTGACCATGAGCTAATTTTATTTCTCTGAGCCTCAGTTCCCTCCCCTGTAAATTGAGGCTATTGAACTGGATAGCCTCTAAGGTCCTTTCTGGCACTAAATCTATAATCTCAGGATCTTTTCCTGATCCCCCTGCCCCATTCCATAGTCAAACTCTTGCCCTACCCAAGGTCTCACAAAGCACTTAGGTTCAAGTCATCAAGTCTTGTCCAGAAGCATTAATAAAGGCCTTATTATGCCAGTATCTGGGCTAAATGCTAGAAATACAAAGAAAGGTGAAAGCAGACCTTGCCCTTTAGGTGCTTGCAATCTAATGGAGGAGACAACATCAGTGCAATTCTATATAGACAGGATATATACAACATAACGTGAAGGCAATCTTAGAGGGAGTTCTTCCCGGGCACACCCAGCTACCAGTGATTTCTTGTTCTCCAAATTTCTCCGAGTGCTTACTATTTTTGTGGCACTGTACTAGGTATGGGAGCAGGGAATTAAGCAGCACCTGCACTCAAGAAGCCTATATTGTCCTGCTGGGATACAGCACAGATAAGGAAATAGAGAGCACATACTGAATTTCAAAGTAATACAATAGCAATACAAAGTAATTTCTTTCTTTTTCTTTTTGCTTTTTTGGAGGGAGGAAGGCAGGGCAATTGAGGTTAAGTGATTTGCCCAAGGTCACACGACTAGTAAGTGTTGTGTCTGAGGTCAGACTTGAACTCAGGTCCTCCTTACTCCAGTTCTGGTGCTCTATTCACTGTGCCACTTAGCCACCCCTTATACAAAGTAATTTCAAGAGGGAGAGAGCCAGGGGTGTGCTAGAACTGCTTTAAAAGGTTACAAATCAGGGCTTGATGTAATATTTTGTTGATTTAACAAAGACTTAAAAAGAATGACAAAAATAGACTTTAAAGAAGTGATAGAAAAAATGTTAAATAATATAGATTAAAGTTAAAAGTATGTCATGCATACTCCCCCCCACCAAGAATGACAGTTCTTAAACGTTTTTAACCCACTCCTGACAGAGCACAATGGACGTTCTAGTTTGTATTTATCACATTCTAACTCAAGTAATAGTTATTTGTGCATTTTCTAAATCATATTTATTAGATTGTATGATCCTTGAAGGCAAAGCTATTTTATTTCTATGTATTTCTAGCATCTAGTATATGACTCTGCACATACATAGTCCTAGGCACTTAATGAGTGTTTGTTGAATTTATTGTCATTGAAGTTTGGGGTTGGAAACTGTTTGGATACATGCTCCTTCACACTATGGTTGTCCTCTTCTGAGGTTCTTTCT
Source organism: Pseudocheirus occidentalis (assembly GCA_028646575.1). NCBI lineage: Eukaryota > Metazoa > Chordata > Mammalia > Diprotodontia > Pseudocheiridae > Pseudocheirus > Pseudocheirus occidentalis. Next base: position 122,000,079 of record CM053595.1, read on the forward strand.
ATCCAGCTTTAAAATTCCATGGCATCTCTTCTAGATAGAGAAGAAGAGGGGATTCTTCTAGATAGAGAAGAGAAGGGATTCTTCTAGAAAGAAGAGTGTTGTCATAGAATTTTAGAGCTACAAAGGACTTCAGGAAAACCATGGTGTGGAGGGGAAACCACAGCAGGCAAGGACTGCTTGAGGAAGCTAGGGCAATTGAACCTAGAGAAGAGACTTGGGGGAGGGGGCCCCATAGTTGTCTTAAAGTATTTGAATGTCTGTCATGTGGAAAATGGACTAGACTGGTTCTATTTGATCCAAGAGAGCAGAATTGTGGATAGAAAAGATGATTTTGGTTTGAAATGAGGAAAAATTTGCTAATAATTTCAGCAATGCAATTGGTTGTCTCTTTCTCATATCCATTGTTTCTAATAGCATCGTAATGTTCCGTTCAATTCACATACCACAATTTATTCAGTCATTACGCTACCGATGGCACTTCTTTTGTAACAAGGAAGTCATAAATCCCCTGTAACTGGAAGTGTTTAAGTTGAGGTTTTCTGAGTACTTACTGAGAATGCCATGGGAAGGGATTCATGCCTGCTGAGCTCCTTTTGTGTTCTGAATGTTAAAGGGATGTTCTGAATATTCCAGGTGGGTTGTAGCACCTGGAAAGGAAGGGAGTGTTCATTTAAGATCTGTAAGTCTAACTGTGCTAGACTAACTTCATTTTTTTTTCTTTCTTCCTCAGTGTAGATACTAGACTAATACCTAGTAGCCATTGTATGAAAGACACCCCAGAGGCTCAAAGACTATGGCCCAAAAAGAACAAGCTCTTGTAGATCCCACCAAACTGGAAAGGTTTTGTGTGATGATTAATTCTATCTATTTCTGTCCTGTAGGCAAGCAGCCTAGCTAAGTGTGAAGAGGGTGATCATTAGATTGGCTTCAGGGTACTGAATGTTTTAGGTGAAGAAACTTTCAAAGGCATGCATCACATCTGTGACTGTGGAGAGAATATTTTCATTAACTAGGCACTGCAGTGAGTGCCAGATTGGTAGATCAGGGGGATATTGTAGACATTGTGTACCTAGATTTCAGTGAGGCATTTTATAAGCTCTCATGATATCCTTGAGGACTATCTGGAAAGAAGTGGGCTAGATTATAAGACATTAAAGTGGATTTGGAACAGATAAAATGACTGCATCCAACGCTAGTGATTAATGGATTAATGGCAACCTTGTGAGAAGTCTCTACTGGAGTGTTCCCAGAGGTCTGTCCTGGGAGCTATTCTGTTCAACATTTTTGTTGTTGACTTGAATGATGGTATAGATGGCATGCTTATCAAATTTAAGATGGGAAGCTGAAAAGAATAGTGAATGTGGGGGCGGAGCCAAGATGGCGGCGTAGAAGCAGCAAAGCACCGCAGCTCCCACACAAACACGCTAAAAAACTCATAAAATGGGACGCTAAACAGATTTTCAAGCTCCAAAACTCTCCACAAGACAGAAAGCACTACGGGCA
>CM053595.1:122002081-122022170 GCA_028646575.1 Pseudocheirus occidentalis
AAGGAGGGACATATTATCACTGTCACAATATGTCCACTATGAAGATGTCCTGTATAATCACACCTACACAGCCTGTATTGAATTGGTTGTCCTTCCAGCGGGGGTGGGTGACAAGGGAGGAATCAAAAGAATCTAGAATTTAAAGCTCTGCAATACATGTAACTAGGAATCAATATATACAGGGGTTGGGGTAGGGAGACCCTCCCTGCCCTAGCAGAAAGTTAGAGAGCAGACCAGGGGAGGGGCACTACAGTGGGATTGCTGTTTTGGGGTTGGGGTAGGGGAAAGACGGGGAGAAAATTTGTAATTCAAAAATCTCACGAAAATGAATGATGTAAACAAGAAACCAATAAAATTTATTACATTAAAAAAACCAAAGTCACACAGTGAATTAATGGTAGAGCTGAGTATAAAACCGAAGTCTCCTGACTCGTGGTCCAATATATTTTCCACTGATTTATGCTGTTTCCAAACCCTGGAACCTTAGGACCCCATATAAACAGCTAAGAGGATAAATGTGTTACAGAATCCCACGCAGAAAGAACTCTTGCAAAGCTCCTGTTTTCTGCTAAACCAATCTACATGGAGAGGGCATCCAAATGAACTTGAAGCTTCATTTTTAGCTCCTTTCTTTTTTTTAAACAATAAGCTCTTACCAACCATGTCAGAGAAGAAAAGAGGACTTGGGGGTTGTATCCCAACATAGTGACAATGATTTGTGTGTGTGTGACCTCCAGCTATGGAGGAAAGATGGAGGATGTTGGAGATGGAGGGGCAAAGGACAAAGGGAGAGGGAGAGGAAAAGGGAGAGGTAAAGGGAGAAGGAGAGGGAGAGGAAGAGAGAGAGGGAGAGAGAGACAGAGACAGAGAGAGAGAAAGAGAAAGAGAGAGAGAGAGAGAGAGAGAGAGAGAGAGAGAGAGAGAGAGAGAGAGAGAGAGAGAGAGAGAGAGACAAGATTGTAGCATTGGGCTTTGGAGCTGGATCCTGACATTTACACATTTTACATAATACAGTCTTTTCCATTCAGCAGAAATTCCCCCTTCCAAGTAGTACCTTGAAGCATTTTATCATTGTGTGATAACAACCACAACTGCACTGCTTTATGTTCTTTTTCCAGTAGAGGCCAGAACCCTTTTAGCTGTGCTCATGGCACCAATTAAACACAAGGTCTGGTGTTGCATGTTCCCAAGAAGCCTTTCTCAGAGAGTCATGGATGTCCTAAATTTTTTCTCTCCCAGCATTAGATTCAGTAAAAAAATTGTAATTAATTTCTCTTTCAGTAAAAGGCAAAGCTATTTTTAAATTGCATGCCTGATTGAATTAACAAAGTGTTAGACAATTAACAGTTCTTTTTATTTTTTTCATGTACTTTAAAATGCAGATTCAATTTACTTTTTTTATTTCCCATCCTTTTCATGTGTCCTAATTGTTAGCTAAGTAGTGTCAGGGCTGCATGTTATCGACCTAGGCAGGTGTCAGGTTTAATATTATTAAAGATGCAATTACTTCTTTCTCAAGCGCTGCTTGTCAGCTTTGCTCACCAATTTATATATCAATATATTTTTAAGGAAAAATTCTCTGTTTGCCATTCCATAATTATCTCCTCTATAGCCTGCCCCTTGTTTTCCAAATGTTATTCTTAACCTCACCCTCCCCTTTCAAGCCCTATTGGAGGAAATGGAATGTGACAACCCTATAGTGTCTTGGGCATTTTCTAGGCCACGAGCTAATTTCTGAAAATCCCAGAGACTGGAAGTTCAGATTCATTTTAAATTTTGTGCTCATGGAAAATCCACTTTAAAACAAGGACTTTGGAATGAAAAGAAAAGAAGAGAGGAAGGAGGGAGTCAGGGAAGGGAGGAAGGATCAGAGAGAATAAGGGAAGGAGAGTAAACAGGAGAGGACAAAGAGAGGAAGGAAAGAAGGAAGGAAAGAAGGAAGGAAGGAAGGAAGGAAGGAAGGAAGGAAGGAAAGAAGGAAGGAAGGAAGGAAGGGGGGAAGAAAGGAGGGAGGAAGGAAGGAAGGAAGGAAGGAAGGAAGGAGGGAGGGAGGGAGGGAAAGAAGGAAGGAAGGAGGGAAAGAAGGAAGGAAGGGAAGGAAGGAGGGAGGGAGGGAGGGAGAGAAGAAGGAAGAAATACAAGCTAACAATAGCCCTAATTTTTAAAAATGCTCCACATCAGAAATATTTCTATGAATATAAATCAAAGTAACTTTAAAGTTCTACTTTACGTCAATCAGATTGACAAAGTTGACAAAAATGGAAAATTATAAATGCTGGGCAGCTAGGTGGTACAGTGGATAGAGTGCTGGATCTGGAGTCAGGAATGCTTTTCTTCCTGAGCTCAAATCCAGCCTCTGGGACTTAGTAGCTGTGTGACCCTGGGCAAGTCACTTAACCTTGTTGCCTTAGTTCCTAATCTACAAAATACACTGGAAGAGGAAATGGCAAACCACTCTGGTATCTTTGCCAAGAAAACCCCAAATGGGGTCATGAAGAATCAGACATGTGTGAAAAACAACTGAACATAAATGCTGGAGGAGTTATGTCAAAGCAAGTAAATTAATGTACTGTTGGTGATGCTCTGAACTGGTTCAGTCATTGCTATACTGTGCCCTACCCTTTAACCCAGAGATATCATGACTAGGTCTAGATCCCAAAGAGATCAAAGAAAGGGGAAAATGATCCATATGTGCAAAATATTTATAGTAGCTCTTTTAGAAAAGGCAAGGAACTGGAAACTAAGGAAATGCCTTCCAGTTAAGGAGTGACTGAACACATTGTGGTAAATTAATGAAACGGAAGTCTATTGAGCTATAGAAAATTAAGGGGATAGTTTTAGAAAAACTTGGGAAAACTTATATGAACTGATAGAGTGTTAAGTAAGCTAGAACCAGGAGAATAATTTATATAACATTGTAACACAAACAACTTTGAAAGACTGAAGAATTCTTATCAACATAATAACCCATCATAATTCCAGAATATTAATGATGAAATGTATTACTCACTTCTGACAGGTGATAAACTTGGGGTACAAATTTAAACATTTAAAAATATATGCCCAATAAGGAATTTATTTTTATTTGACTATGCATAGTTGGTATGTGTTCTTTTTTTTCTCCAGTGGAGAGAGGAAAGAGATGAGGAGCGAAAATGTACTTTTATTCATTTTTTTAAAATGAAATTAAGTGTAAATGAATAGATGTCTTGGTGACTGTAAATCACAAAGCAGTCATATAGGGTGATTGGAATTTATCTGACTCTACCTCTACTCCCCTAAATCCCTCTCAAGATTTTAAAGTAAAAACAAGTGATTAATCTATAAAGAGAAGATTGTGAAATGTTTTAGAGTGGAGAAGTAACCATTCATTCTAAGAACAAAACTTTCCTGAAAGATCAGTGTTCATGAGCATGTGTGTGTGTATGTGTGTGTATGAATGTGTGTGTATGCATAGGTGTAAGGCACATGTGCTTCTGCATGTGTATCACTGTAGTCCCAAACCATTCAAGTAAATATTAAGGAAAAATAATTTCTGAATTTTTTATATATAGAAACTGATGAAGTACAATGGAGAAAGGACAATAGACGACTCAGACTCAGGTGAGAAACAGCATAGATTTTCAGACATTTTCAATGTATTGATTGATTTTGCTGATTTTCTTCTCTTCTTCCTCTTTGTTTTTTATCTCTTAAAAAATCTCTTTTTGTTATATGGGTTGGTTCTCTAAAAAGAGGTAAAAAGAAAGATACAGGAAGAAATTTGGGCAACAGAAAAATAAGATATTACTGAAATAAACAAATTATAAACCATAAGAGTGGGCAGAATGCAGTAAGTGAATTCTCGTGGAGGAAGCTGTTGAGGAAATTAAACAAAACTTGAGTGAAATGAGGAAGAAGAGCAGGAGGTCAAGCAGTGAGTCTGCAAGAAGACAAGGAAACCCTCAAGAACTATTGCTATAAATGATCTCTTTTTTCCTAATGGGAGGAGGATCAGATGGGAGAGAAAGCAAATGCTTATCAACCTAAAAAATATTAATGAAATGAGAGGGTTTTTATTATTTGATCTGGTTAACAAGTCCTATAAGCAGCTGAAAAGAATCAGGCTATATCTTTCTTGTAGCAAAATGTGCTTTAAAATTTTTATTTATTTATTTCAATTTTAATTTATTCATTTATTTATTTAATTAATTAATTTAAAAATTAATTTCAAATTTTAATGTTGAAAGCCCTTCACAAGCTGAGTCTGCCTTGTCAGACTCATTGAACACTACTCTTCTTCATAAACGCCATGGTCCAGCCAAGTCATCCTGCTTACTGTTCCTCACTTAAGATGATGAATTGATCACACCTGTACATTTTCTTAGGCTATCCCATAGGCATGGCAAATGAGTGCATTCCCAGTTTATCTTCTCCTCTTTGAACCTCTAGTTTTCTGCCAAGCACAGCTCCAATGCTACCTTCTAAGTGAAACCTTGGCTGATTCTCCCAGCTCTTGATGCCTTCCCCTTGCTCTCAAAAGTATGTAGTATTTAATTCATGTATATGAGCACATGCTGCTCCCCTCCAACATGTAAGCTCCTTGAGGGCATGGGCTATTTCACTTTTGTCTTTGTATTTCTGCCACCCACCACTGTTACTGGCATATGATAAGTGCTAGCTTGCTTGATTAATCCACATTGTCACATCCACATCCAAATTAGTCAATGAATGACAAAGAAAAGGCAATGCTATATAAAGAGGAACACATCAGGTAGAGGGGCTCCAATGAGATTTTTTTTGTTGGTGTCCAAGGGTTTGGTTTGGGATCTAATAACATCCAGTATTTTCTTTAAGGAACTAAAAGAGGGAATAAATAGTATGGTAATGAAATTTGCAGTTGATACTAATTTGGGAGTTGTTGCAAACACCAGTAAGGACAAAGAAATTATGTAAAGCAACTGAGAAAGGGATAGAAATATGGGCAAGACATACAAGGAGATTCAACTTGAGAAAATGCAATCAGATGCACTATAGGAAAATAATCAAAAGCACTTCCAAGGGAATTGAAAGAAGCCTTTTTTTTGCAGATAATTAAACTCAGACTAGGCCCCAAAGTGGATCTGGTTGAGGGTGAGGGGAAAACCAACTTCATCTTAGGATAAAACCATCAGTTATGTGAGTGTGGTTTAAACGAAGTCTTGTTAGGAGCCTGACAGTTTAACCACCTTTGGCAATATCATTTACCATTGAAGGTCATTCTAGTAGATAGGGATAAGGAGCATAATAACTTCTTAGGCCTCTTATTTGACTTCAGTCAGAACTATCAGTGTCAGGGAAATTAATCCAGTCATGTGAGTGCACTGAGATTTTAACAGGGAAGGATTCCCTTACTTCCAAAGTGACTTGTCCTTTGAAACGGGACATAGCCACAGGTCTTTGGAACTGCAGGAAAGGTTGTCTCTGATGTGGGGTTATTTTGATTCTCCAGAACAAAACAAGAAACCTCAGAGATGAATAAGCATAGATCTTAGTATGTGATCTAATCAAAATCAAGCTTGGCAAGTGGCTTAATCTCACTAATTAAAATTTAGCACAGAGCCTGGTGCAGAGAAAGTGCTTAGTAAATGTTTGTTGACTGACTGACTCTGGGCCACAGTTTCCTCAAATGTAAAATGAGAGGATTCAACAAGATAACTTTGACCTTTCATGGCTAACTCTACTTTCCTATAAAAGGAGTAGGTGGAGGTTTAAGGCACATGTTTTCTAAGGTTTCTCCTTCTTGACCTTTCTCTTTTTCCTTCCAGTGGAGCTAAGAAGCCTCCCTTTGGGAGTTTCCTTCTTCTCTCTCCACCTGGTAGACAAGAAGGCCAGATCTTTTTTCCCTCTCCCTGTCTCATTTCTGTTCCAGATATGAGTGAACAATATCTACTTGTTTGGAAAACAGAGGAATGACCAGCAATCTTTTCTTTCCTTTTAATAATTTTTCTCTCTTTCTTTTAGAAGTTGGATTGCCTGAGCAGCCTCATGGCAATATAGGCATCCATTGTCAACTCTCAAAGCATGGATGGCTACTCACATATGGGTCTTGAGATCATTTGGTTGCTTACTAGAAATAATTTTTCTCAATCAAATAGAAAGTCATAGAATAAAAAATAAATTCTATTAAAAATAACTGTAGAATGTATAAAGTATCTGGAAGCCTACTTAACAAGATACACATAGGAATTATATGACTGTGTCTATAAAATGTGCTTTATGTTAATACTTACATAATTGAAGAACAAGTAATTGCTCATGGTCAGACCATGCCAATATAATAAAAATGGCAATACTGCTTAAATTTACAACTCAGTGCCCTATTGGTTAAACTACCAGAACCAGAAAAAAAATTATAATAAAATTCATCTGGAAGCATGAAAGGTCAAAGATCTCAAGGGAATTAATGAAAAAAAAGTAGAAAGTTCTGGACATATTACTTAACTCAAGTAAGTAACTTCTGGATAAGGAAACTCACTCCTCCAATTCAGGTCAGATTCTCCTCTGCAATTTATAGTTTTGAGAGTGTTGCTTGATGCACTGGGAGCTTAAGTGACTTACTAGTCACATAGCCAGTAAACCTTAAATGTACAATTTGAACACAGCTCTTCCTGTCTCTTAAGCCAGTTCCCCATCAGTACAAAAACCAAAACAACTCTAATGTTCTACCTCATACCTGGTAGAGTATCAAAGATAACAAAAATGGAAAGTGACAGTTGTAGGAAGGAAAGAGTAACATATTTATACACTATGGAGCTTCGAAGTAGTCCAGCCATTCCGGAAAACAATGTGGGACTTTACCCAGAAGATTGTTCAAGCATACATATCCTTTGACCCAATGATACCACTACTTGGTGTATATGCGTGTGTATATATGTATTCCCCTAAAGACGTCAAAGACAGGAAAGACTCATATGAAAACAAAACCCCAGTATACACTCAATCTTTGCTGTATCAAAAAAACCTTAAAACAAAGTGCATGCCCATCAGTTTAGGAGTGACTGGTTACATGCATATGTGTGATAGAATACTATTGATCCATGAGAAATTATGAGAGAAGAATTCAGAGAAACCCAGGGCAATTTGTGTAAACTAATGCAGTGAATTGAGCAGAACCAAGAGAACAATTTATACAATGACAAAAGCTTTGCAAAGGAAAACAACAGCAAAAGACTTAAGAACTTTGATTGATGCAGTGACCAATCATAACTGCATGAGACTGATGATAAAATCTGCTTTCCCCTTCTCGGCAGAGAGGTCATGAACTGTAGGTACAGAATGGTACTTACATATTCAACACAAGTGATGTGTTGATTTGTTGTGTTTGACTATTTTTATTGTTTATGAGGGAGGGTTTTTTTACTGAGGGGGGAAAGGTGCTAGTGGATATGCCAATTCTAAAAAAAAAGAAGAAGAAAAGAGAATGGAATATTTTAAAAAAATATTCAGAAGAAGGAAGTTCTGAAGGGAACAGACAGAAATGGGGCCATGTCAGAACTACTATGCTAAATTTAATATATACTTAAAAAATAAGTTTGACATAATAATGATTCGTGATATATATATAATACTTTTTTATGTTCTTTGCACATGGGAGGTTAGTGTTTATTGATGTCCATCAAATTCCTACTAATAAAAAATAAATTTTAAAGAAATAATTTTACCAGGAGAGTCCATTTTTCCAACACAACATAATGCAAAAGAGCTTAATTTAGTATTTCCCTTGTTTGATTTTGCTTCCATGCAACCCAAATCAATTTACTTTTTTATTTTGGAGGGGTAAGGTAGGGTAATTGGGGTTAAGTGACTTGCCCAAGGTCACATGGCTACTTTTTGTGTTAAGTGTCTGAGGCGGGGTTTGAACTCAGGTCCTCCTGACTCCAGGGCCAGTGCTCTATTTACTGCACCACCTAGCACCCCCTAAATCAATTTAATGAGCATACATTTTAAAGAAATTCCTTACGTCAAGTAGGTTACATTTAAAAGATAGGCTATAACACACAAATAAATAAATATATACATAATGAGTCGGGAATACAAAGTACTAACAATTAGGGCAACCATGAAAAGCTTCATAGGAGATGTCATATGAGCAAGCCTATGAAGGAAACCAGTAATTTTTTAGTGGTAAAAGGAAGAGGAATTGTATTCCTTGTATAATGGGAAAAAGAGGGGCAACATTTGATTTCCACCTCCCCTGATAGTTGATGTAATTGTAGAAAGTAAGGAACAGATAATAAAGATAATGAAATTTATACATGCTTATGGAATATAAAATGCCTATACTCTGTCATCTCTTTGCAACGAATGTAAAAATTCTGTATTTGAATTGGAAAGGGAGCTGGTCATTAGCTAAGTAAAGATTGACCATATCCAGACCTTTAAAGATAAGCCTACCAGCCTTGAGATAATTTAAGGAGTCAATATATTTGAGTTGGAGATTACCTCTAAGGAGTATGACCTCGGGACTTCTATCAGATCTGTGTAAGGGAAGTAGAGAATTTTTCTCTTTTTCCCCTTCTCCCACACGTAGGCTATGCATTCTAAAGGTGAAGCCATTTGCCTAATAGAAGATATCACATCTAAAACAGAGTAGCTGAGATGCACTTAGCAGAGAACAGAGACTTACTGTGGAGAAACAGAGTTGCATTCCAGGAAGGAAGGTCTTCAAAAAAGCATAACCTTTCTCAATAGAGAAATCAGCTGTGGCTTTAAGGGCAAACTGACCCTGGAAGCTGAGAGCTGCTCTGAGAAGAAGACATCCAAGGAGTCCTAAATGAGTGAGTGAACTGCCCAGCAAAGACATTGCATTCAGTGAGAGCAGTGTCAGAACATGATGAGAAGAGAAAAGATATTGGGACCTGAGGCATGAATTGTCTTGGACACATGTACCTATCGGTATTCCTCAGATACCTCTTCTTTCGATGAGCAATGTTTATTTGTGATAGTGTATACTTTAGGTTTATAGGGAAATGCTAAATAACCATTGTGCATTTCAATTTTTAAAATGTGTTTTTATGGGGTGGCTAGGTGGCACAGTGAATAGAGCACCAGCCCTGGAATCAGGAAGACCTGGGTTCAAATCTGACCTCAGACATTTAACACAAAACTAGCCATTTGACCTTGGGCAAGTCACTTAACGCCAATTGCTTTACCTTCCCCCTCCAAAAAGCAAATATAGATATAGATACAGATATAGATATATTATAATATGTATGTTTTATTTATTTCTTCAAATGTTTCCCAGTTGCGTTAAAAATTATATATTTTTAAAATTTTGAGTTTTAAATTCTCTTTTTCCCTTCTACCCTTCTCCTACCCCTTAAGAAGGCAAGCTGTCTGTATCAATTATACATATGAAGTCATTCAAAACATATTTCCACATCAACCATGTTGTGAAAGAAAAAAATACACATACAAAAAAGAAAAACAAAATGAAAAGGATGCTTCAATTTTTACTCAAGAGTTCATCAGTTCTCTGTCTTGAGGTGGATAACTCAAATTTTCATCATGAATCCTTTGGAATTGCCTTGGATCATTGTCTTGACCACAGTATGTAGCTACTACTTATGCATTTTAGTAAAATGCTATTCCTTTGAGCAAATAGTTTCTATTAGCTAACTATTAATCCTATCATTGGGAACTCATGAAGTATAGTTTTAAGAGTGAGGTGTCCCCAGGATACTCCTTAGAACCTGGAGCTATTGGTCATCTTCTTGGGTAGGCCCATCCTGTGAAGATTATGAAGACAGGTACCTGAGGAGGTGCTACACTGACACGGGAAGCAGCTTGTGCAAAGAACCAGAGGAGGGAGGTGAAATGTCAAGTTTGGGAAGTAGCAAGTAGGACAGTTTTCTTTTCCCCTTGGAATTAGGAACATGTAAGGGAATAATGTGAACTAAGCTTGGAAAGGGAGGCTTTCAATGACAAGCTAAAGGCAATTGTATTTTATACTAAAAATAATAGGGAGCCCCAGTAGGTGGCCATAGGGGAGCAACATAGTCAGACGTGTGCTTCAGGAAACTTATTTTGGTAGCTGTGTAATGAGATGGATTGGACAAGGGAGAAATTGGAAGCCAAGAGTCCAATTAGGAAGCTGTGGCAATTGTCCAAGAAAGAGGTGATGAAGGCCTAAACTCAGATAGTGGCTCCGTTACTACAGGTACTGGACTAGAAGGGTATGTATGGAAGATATTCTGTAGACACAGAATCAGCAAGACCAGGCAATTGGATTCAATATGGCGAAGGACAGAGAATAGAAAACTTGGGCGGTGGGGGGGGGGAGGTATTCTGAAACTGAGAATCTAGGTAACTGGGAGGATGGTGGTACCTTCAAGAGATATAGGAAAAATTTGGGAGAGGTGTTGGTTTGAAAAGATAATGGTTCTATTTTGGATATGCTCAGTTTGAGATGCACATGGGACATCCAGGTATAAATGTACAGCTGACAGCTGTAGAGTTGGGATTTGTGTGTATAGAAAAGATAATTGAATACACGAGAGCAGATAAGGTCATCAAATACGAGAATATATAGTTTAAAAAAACAAAGGGGGAGAGAAGGGCAAAATAAAACTTTGGAGTATACTAGCATTCATGTTCCATGATAATCCAGTAAAGATTAAAAAATAAAACTTAGTTTAATAAAAAGTATTCAAGAAGGAGTTGTCAAGAGTATCAAGTGTTGTAGAGAGGTCAAATGGATAAGGATAGAAAAGATCATCAAATTTAGCCATCTAGAAACTGTTGGTAACCCTGGAGTTTTGGCTAAATGTTACTGTTGGAAGCTAATTTTTAAGAAGCTGAGGAGTAAAAAGAGAGAGGAGAGGCAAGGAGGCTTTTCCTAGGTTTTAGTTACAATAGATTGGAGAGATAAAGGAATATAGCTTGAAAAATAGTAGAGTCAGTTGAAGGGTTTTTTTAAAGGATGGGTGCCTAGACAAATCTATAGCCAAAAAGAAAACCAGATGACATGTAGAAATGGAACATAAAGCATATGGGGAATTATAGAAGAGGTAAGTTATAAGAGAAAGTGGGAGGAAATAAGATCAAGGATACATATAGATGAATTGATCTTGGCTAGAAGGACTACCTAACTCTTCATCAGAGGCTGGGATAAGGGAAAAGAAAGTGTGGAAAGGTTTTGAGATGTGGAATAGATCAGAGAAAGGAATTATGGAAAGATGGCAGAATAAAGCACTAAATTATCTGACTATCAAATTATCTCCCCAAAATAACTTAAAATTTCACCTCAGAGTGAATTATAGAGTGGCAGAAATAATTAAAAGTTGGGGTAAACAGTTGTCCAACCTAAGACAATTTGGGAGAATGTTAGGAAAGACCTGACCTCTCAGGTTTGCGGTCTGGTCTGAGCCAGGCAGATACCATCAAGTCAACAAGCATCAAGTCATAGGGGCAGCTATGTCAGAGGCAGCCTTAGCTTGAAGAATTTTTGCCCCATTGAAGGTGTGAGAGTCAGGCAGATTAGCAGAGTATTGGTGGGGAGGGTGGTGACTGACCAGACACGATCCTTCTATAGGACTTTTAAAACTCTTTACAACATGACCCCTTCCCATATTTCTAGTCTTCTTACACCTTACTTATACCTTCAGAGCCATTTGGGTCCAGTGGCCAGATATGTATCAGACAACTGGAGATGGCCCAGGATACAGTGGAGACCTTGGACTTTTCAAGCTAAGTTCTTTAACAGGTCTTAGTTTGCAAAGAATGAGAATTTCAAGGGTTGCCAATAAAATTGGGAATGAGGAACAAATTATGATACTCATGATGGAAGACCATGTTGTGATGAAATCTTATCAGCATAGCAACAAGGATTTTAGAAAACTAATGAGGAAACATGCTACCTGCCTTCTGATGGAGAGATGAAGAACTCAAAATGAAGAATGAGACAACTTTTTAAGGATATAAATAATGTAGAAATTTGTTTTGATTGACTATATATGACAATGGATTTTGTTTTTCTTATGTTCTCAGTGGTGGAAGGGTTGTGGATGAGAAGTCAAATCTTGGTTGATTAATATATATATAAATATATATATATATATACATACATATATACATATATACACACACATATATATGTATATGTGTATATCTATCTATCCACCTATCTATCTATTAAAAGAAAACTCATGATGAAAACACTTTGCACATCTCCTGACAGAGAGATAATGGACTCATTATCACAGATTTAGATTTTTAAGGCATATTTCTATTGTTCATTTGTGTCTGACTCTTACCAGCTCCATGTGGGGTTTTCTTGGCAAAGATACAGAAGTGGCTTGCCATTTCCTTCTCCAGTTCATTTTTCAGATGATGAAACTGAAGCAAACAGGCTTAAGCTACTTGCCCAGGGTCACACAACTAGTGAGTTTCTAGTAAGCCTCAGCTAGATTTAAACTCATGAAGCTGAGTCTTCCTGACTCTAGGCCCAGCACTCTACTTTCTATCTTGCTGCCTTTTTTTCAGACATAGCCAGAGAAATTTTGTTTTGCTTGACTATACATGCTTGTAAAAGGTCCCCCCTTCTTGCTTTCTCATTGGGGTGTGGGGAGGTGAGAAGGGAGAAAGAGAAAAGGCAGAAATTTTGTCATAAATTTGCCAGAAAATAAATATAATTTTGAAAAAGGAACCTTTCTAAAATCAGTACCTGCACTTTCTTTCCTCTCACTCTTCTTCATTTTACAATCTGACTTCTGTCTCCATCAATCAGCTATAACTACTTTCTCCAAAGTTACCAATGATCTTTTAATCACCAGATATAACAACCTTTTATCAGTCCTTTTCCTTCTTGATTTCTTTGCAGCTTTTGACACTATTAGTTACCCTACTCTCTTGTATAATCTCCACTCTAGGTTTTCATGGAATTTCTCTCTTCTGGTCCTCCTCCTACCTGTCTGACTAATTCTTCTCAGTCTTCTTTGCTGGGTCTTTATCCAGGTTGTACTTACTCATCATTTGTTTTCCCCAAGGCTCTGTCCAGGACCTTCTTCTCTTCTCTATACGTACTATTTTACTTAGTGATCTCATGAGCTCCCATGAGTTAAGTTATCGTCTCTATGCAAATGATTCTCAGATTTATTTATGCAGCCCTAACCTCATTCCCATCTTCCTCCCATCCCACATATTCAAATGCCTATTGAGTATTTTGAATTATATGAACCATACATATTTTGAATTTAATATTTCCAAAGCCAAACTCATTATCATTATTCTTTCCAAGCTCTCCCCATTCTTAACATCCCTGTTATTGTCAAAGGCATAACCATCTTCTCAAACACTCAGGTTTACAACCCAGGTATCATTCTCAACTCCTCATTCTTATCCCCTCATATCCAATTTGCTACCAAGTCTTATTGCTTCAAGATTTAAAATATGTCTTTTGGATAGGAAGGAATTATGGGAAGATGACAGAATAAAGCAGGAAATTACCTGGCTCTATTAAGTTACCCCCCAAAATAAGTTAAAATAACACCTCAGAGCAAATTATAGAGCAGCAGAAATAATTAAAAGTTGGGGTAAACACTTGTCCAACCTAAGACAATTTGGGAGAATGTTAGGAAAGATCTGACCTCCCAGGTTTGTGGTCTGGTGTGAGCCAAGCAGATACCATCAAGTCAATAAGCCGCATGTCTTAGGGGCAGCTATGTCAGAGGCAGCCTTAGCTTGAAGAACTTTTGCCTCATTGAAGGTGTGTGAGTCAAGCATCAGATCAGGGGAATATTGGAGGGGAGGGTGGAGATTGAACAGACATGGTCCTTCTATATGGCTTTTAAAGTTCTTTATAACATGTCCCTTTCCCATATTTCCAGTCTTCTTACATCTTACTCTCTTCTTCATATTCTGCTATCTAATGACACTGGCTGTCTTATATTTCCTTGAAAAACATACTCCATCTCCCAACTCCAAGTATTTCCACAGGCTGCCCCATATGCCTGGAATTCTCTACCTTTTCATCTCCATCCCCTGGTTTCTCTGGCTTTCTTCAAGTCCCCAATAAAATTCTACCTTCTACAAGAATCCTTTCCCAATCCACTTTCTCTCTATGATTATTTCCGGTTTATCCTGCATATATCTCACTTGTACACAATTGTTTGCATGCTATCTCCTCCATTAGACTGTGAGCAGGAACTATTTTTTGTTTGCTTTTGGATTTTTTGTCCTTTCTTCGTATCTCTAGAACTTAGCAATGTACTTGCCACATAGTAAGTGTTCTGTGAATGCCTGTTGGTTTGACTGCCAGTTTTGACATCCTAGTAGCCAAGGAAAATGCCTTTTATTTTTTTCAAAGTTATTTTGATTTATTTCACTAAATATTTCCAAATACATGTAAAAATTTTACAATTTTTTTTAAAATTTTGAGTTCCAAATTCTCTCTCCCCCTCCTACCCTTTCACCCACCTTAAGAAGACAAGCAATTTGATTTTAATTAAACATGTGAGGTCATGAAAAACATATTTCCATATTAGCCACATTGTAAAAGAGTGCAAACAAAATAAAACACTAAAGATGAAACAATTTTTTTAAAGTATGCTTCATTCTGCATTCAGATTACATCAGTTCTCTCTGAAGGTGGAAAGTATTTTTTTCATGGTTCTTTTGGAATTGTCATATCATTATCTGATCAGAGTAGCAAAGCCTTTCACAGTCGATCATCCTTACACTATTGTGTACAATGTTCTCCTGGTTCTGCTCGCTTCACTTTGCATAAGTTCATATAAATCTTCCCAGGTATTTCTGAAACCATTCTACTTGTCATTTCCTATAGGGGAAAGCCTTTTTAAAAACTCTGAATAAAATCCTTTAGACACTTGATAAAGAGTAGTAAGCTCCCAGGTAATGCTCATTTTAGAGAATACAATGAATCTCTTGAACATCATACAGTCTACGTACAAGCTCAAGTTTCAGTATCCTTTAGTCTACTCAATATGACCAGTTATTCATTTAACAAGCATTTTGTAGAAATTTATTAAATGTAACTTTACTAAGACCACGCTTCAGTGTTTCCTTGTACTATGGAGGTGACCCTTGAAGGCTATACCACAAAGCATAAGCTCTGAGGAAACCAACTAAGTTAAAAAGGCTTTGAGAGAGGCTCCGTCATAGACTGTGAGACTGTTTGCCATCCAAGGGGCAGGTTGACATTTCAGAGAGGCTCATTACCAGAAGAATAGTCACCAGGTGAAGAAAGATTGAACCTCAGCAACTTGTGGAATTATCTAATAATATATGGGGTAGTTGGGAGGCTACGTGGTGCAGTAAATGGAGTACCAACCCTGGAGTCAGAAGGACCTGAGTTCAAATATGGGCTCAGACACTTACTAGCCATATTACCTTGGGGAAATCACTTAACCCCAATTGCCTTGCCTTCCTCCCTCCAAAAAGAAAAAAAAATTTAAAAAAATATGTGGGGTAGCTGTGTGTTGTCAAAGGGAGTACCCATACCAAAGAAATCCCAGTTCTTTTTGAAGTATTGCATTGTTAAGGAAGTATTCTGAGCATTTGTGTGCTAGACACTGTGCTGAGCACACTCCCTGCCCTTGAAGAGCTTATAATATAGTAGGAAGGAAGACATCACTAAGTAGAATAAGAAAGAGCAATACAAGAGGATTAAAAGAACAAGGAACTGTAGGCCAAAGACAATGATCCTAGCTCGGGCATGGGGAACCCCCAGCCTCAAGGTCACATGTGTCCACCTAGGTCCTTGGGTGTAGTCTTTTGACAAGAGTCCAAGTTTTCCAGAACAAATCCTTTTAGTAAGGGGATTTGTTCTGTGAAGTTTGGATTCAGTCAAAAGCTGCACTTGAGGACCTAGAGAGCCACATGTGACCTTGAGGCTACAGATTCCCCACCCCTGTCCTAGACCCAAAGGTTCTTCATTGGGATTCCATGGACTCTCAAGGGATCTGTGGAGAGATTTCAGAGGATCTGTGAACTTGCATGAGGAAAAATTACACCTTTATTTTTTCTAAACTCTAAGTAAAATTTAACACTTTCTTCAATTATTTAAAAATATTCTTCTGAAAATGTTTGGCTTCATCAGACTGCAAGAGGGGTCCATAACAAAAAGGGTGAAAAAAAACCCTCTGCCCTGGACAGCTCATCCTGTTACTGGGAAAACATGATCATGCCTGCTTTCAGCCTACTCCACCATAAACTAGAGCCTGAAGTTCAACCCAGACCCATGGGGAGACTGAATGCTATTTAAAGCAGAGGACTGAACTAAAGGCATTCTTTGCTCCTGGTCTGGCCACAGGCCAATCCGTCACTCAGCTCTTAGAAAAAGTTCTTCATACTGTGCTGGCTAGTAGAGTAAATCATCTGAGCCAATGGCATCAGTTTAATTCCTGAGCCTCCAAACAAAACATTTCTGAAAGGGCTCTGTTACTGCTATTCATGTCCATTCAATTCAACCACCATTTAATAAGACCCCTGTGTGCACAGTCTTGTAAGAGGTTAAGCTGTACAGGAGATAGAAAAAGGAAAGGACATGGTTTCTTCAGGTGCAAATTCCTTGAGAGATGACACAGACCAAGGCAAACCATATTTGATTAAATGCCCAAGTGAATGGTACAATGTCACCAATGACCTAAGAAGGAAGAAACCAAGCCAACATCACAGATGTTGAGAGCTAGAAGGGAACTCGGTACACCAGTCATCTAGTATAACCTGAACTTGAACAGGAATCCAACCAGTGATTATGTATCTTCCAACTGAAGATCTCAAGCAATCTCAAGTAGGTCTTGAGTCAGTCCATTTCATTTTGGGACAACTCAAATTATTAGAAAAATTTTCCTTCATCCAGCCTAAATCTGGTTCTCTGCAGCTCTCCACCCCCCCAGCCCCGACTGCCCATTGTCATCTGGTTCTCTGCAATCCTCCTCTCCTGCCACCATTGCCCATAGTCCTGCCCTTTAGGGCCAAGAAAAAATGTCTATCAATCTTCTATAATACAACTTTTCAAATATTTAAAGATCTCTTTCATTGCCTCTAACCAAGTCTTTTTTTTTTTAAATCAGGCTAAACATTTCCCATTCCTTCAATAAATCCTTATATATCATGCTTTCTCACCTTCTTTCCAACCTGGGTCACCCTCTTTTTGATGCCTTTTTTCCCATCAAGATCATTCCTAAACTGTGGTGTACAGAACTGAATACTAAATACTCCCAACATTGTCTATCCAGGGAAGAGCACTGTGGGACTATTATGTTCCTCTTATGGATGTTATGCTTCTCTTTTGTCTCATCTTTGACTGTTATAGGTAACTCTCGGTGCAAAAATTTCTTCTACCAAGGTGTGTCAACAACTTTTAGGCAATTTGTAGTCATACAGAGTTTCCAGGGGCACTGAAACTTTGAATGACAGGGTCATCTGGCTTGCATATGTCAAAGATGAGCCTTTAGTCTATATTTTCCTCACTTCAAGGTCATTTTCCTACCCATTACACCATACTGCCTTTCCACACTTCCATTAATATCCTCTCATTTTAGTTGTAGGTTTGGATTTTTTGGATATTGTGTCTCATTGTTGGTTTATAGTGAGTTTTACTCTAGATCTTCTTCTTAACTACTGTCTAAGCATGACTTCTTCCTCTTCCATTCTGTTTTTCAGTTATTTTTTGAACCCTTTTAAAGACTTACATGTATTTGTACTGATATATCTTATTATATACCTCCCATAATTTTAGTCTGTAAAGATCTTTTTTGATCTTTCTTCTATCATCCAGTATGTTAGCTAACTCTCCTAGCTTTGGGCCATTGGAAAATTTGAAGAACAGGCTGTTTATGTATTCATCCAAATCACTGATGGAAATACAGAGAATAGGTCTGAGGACATGCCACTGGAGGCTTTCATCTGGATTAACACTGATCTACCAAAATGAATTTTTTGAGTTCTATCATTTAACTATTTCTAAATCCTTCATCTAGTGCACAGCTAGTGCATATCCCTCCATCTTGTCTACAAGTATAACCTGAGAAATTTTGTCAGTCGTCTGCTGAAATCCAGGCATACTTTGTCCAAGTCCATCTCTTGCTCTCCCAGTGTAGTATATATGTGACAAAAAGGAAAATAATTTAAGTTTGTTTGATGTGTTCTTGATGAGCCCATTCTGATGCTTAATGATCATTTTCTTTTCCAGTTGCCCAAAAAGCACCCCTTTAACACTGTATCCTAGAATTTTGTAAGGAATCAAGCTAGATATACCAATATATATTTTAAAGTATATGCCTTCTTTGGAAAATTGGAACAATATCTGCCTGTCTTTAGTCCTCAGACACCTCTCCTATTTTTCATGATTTTTCCAAGATCACTGTTAGCAACTCAGCAATCACATCAGTCTCTTCTTTCAGTGCCCTGGGCCTAGGAGCTTGGACTCATTGAACCTTACTATCTCTCCTCTTTTAATTTGTATTTCAGTTCCCTATTAGCTATTTTTTATTCTGAGGCAAAAAAATCATTATTCTTAGCTGAGAAAATTCAAGAAATATTTGAGTCAATTAGTTCTGACTTCTTTCTCTCATTCATTATCATCAACACATCCATCCTGAGAAATAGCCCTGTCCTTCCTTTGATCATGCTCTTATACCAACATAGCTTAAAAAGTCCTTTTGGTTGTCTTTAGCATTTTTCTCCAACCAGGGCTTCTTCTGAGCCTTAATATTCTTGACGCTATTCTTACAGAACTAGGCTACTCTTATCTTTATGCAATGCTTTTATTTTCATTTATCTTTCTTTGCTTCCATCTTCTAATACATGATGTATTGATAGGCAAAATGACTTGTTGAAGGTCATACAGTCAATATTGCTTAGAACCTGGTTTTGAACCCTGGTCTCCCTGGCTTATGGGCCAGCTCTCTATCAGTTTTACCACATTGCTTCTTATGTTACTATTTTAATGTTTTACTCCATTTCCTGAACCCATCTGTTTCCTCTTTTTAGCTAGATGGGTATTAGCTTGTTCCCACCACAATAATACTGATATTCCTCCTGAGATTGATCTCTAAGCAAATGTTGTTCACAAAAGTTCCCTGTCTCAGGGGGCAGAGTCAAGATGGTGGCTTAGAAGCAGAACTCCATGCTTCCCTCCATAACCACCTCAAATACCTATAAAACATGACTCTAAACAAATTTTAGAGATCCAGAACACACAAAATTACAGAGTAACAAAGCTCCTGCTGAAGGCAGCCCGACAGACTGAAGGGAAGGGGTTCATCGCAGCACTCTGGGAGCTCAGACCAGCACCACATGAACCCACAGCTAGAGCCCTAGGGTGGCCAGAACAATTCGGCTGGAACTTTCAAGAGAGCAGATCACTGGCAGCTGTGACAGTTTCCAGAATTATCAACCCATAAGAAACAAGGACTAAGTGAAAGATCAGTGGAACTTGGCTAAATTTGGGAGAAAGAGTCTGGCCATCTGCCTCCAGGGCTAAAAGCAGTGGCTGCTTCAGAGTTCCTGGCCTGCAAATTGCAGGGGGGGCAAAGCAGTCATTCAGAGGCTAAGTGCTCTTGCCTTAACCAGCCTGGATTGGGATCATGGTCTTGGATGGTGGTCCTGAGGTGTATGATCAGTGAGCCAAACCTGGAGAGGCTGCAGAGATAATGGCCTCCTAATAGCTCTAGCAGCTGCCAAAACCCAAGCAATTTGGGACAGAGCTCTCCCCTCTGGAAGCAGAGTTCCACAGAGATAAAAAGTCAAGTAATTGGCTGGCAACATGAGCAGGCGAAGGAAGCAAAGCAAGCCCAGCAATCCAACTTTAGATTTCTTTTTTGGAGACAAAAAGGATCAAAGCAAGGAATGGAAGGAAGACAACACAGTCAGAACTCCAGCACCAAAAGCTTCTAAGAAAAATGTAGACTGATTACAAGCCATGGAGGAGCTTAAGAAGGATTTTAAAAACCAAATGAGAGAAGTGGAGGAAAAATTGGGAAGAGAAATAGAATGATGCATGAAAATCATGAAAAGAGAGTCAACAATCTGACTGAAGAAAATAACACCTTAAAAAACAGATTAACTCAAATGATAAAAGAGGCCCAAAAAGCCAATGAGGAGA
>CM053595.1:122022670-122044240 GCA_028646575.1 Pseudocheirus occidentalis
TCTTCTGATGGCAGATTTGACTGTGACTGCAGAGGTGGTATTGTAGGTCCATGCACCACCAGCTACTGTTTTCATACAGGATCCACAATGCCAGATACCCACAGCCCGTCTCTTCATTTTGGTCTTGCCACAGAAGGAGCAGGTATACTTGGCATGCTGGCTAATTTCAATTTTCTTCACCATTTTTCTGAGGGACGCACCATAACGTGTTCCATATTTACCAACAATTCCAACCTTCTTGGTTCTTTTAGCCATGTTAGCAGCACTGGGGCTGGAGCTTGAAGAGGCAAGAAGAATTTTTTTAAAAGAAAAAGTCCCATATATAAAAAAATATTTGTAGCAGCTCTTTTTTTGTGGTGACAAAGAATTGGAAATCAAAGAGGTTCCTATCAACAGGAGAATGCTAAGACAAATTATGCTATGTGAATGTAATCCAATATTACTGTGCTATAAAATTTGATAAGACTTTCAGAGAAACCTAGAAACACTTGCATGAACTGATGAACACTTGCATGAAGTAAACAGAAACAGGAAGAGTAATTTGCTCTATACCATCAACATTGTTAGAAGGAGAAGGAGAAGAATGAGGAAGAAGAGGAAGAGGAGGAGGAGGAGAACAAAAACAACAGTAAGAACTCTGATTAACACAAGGAAGAAGGAAGAATCATGATTAAAGAAGATTAATAACAAAAATTGCTACCTACTTTCTTACTGAGAAGTAATGGCTCCAAATGCAAAATTAGACATATTTTTGGACATGACCAATGCCAGAATTTATTTTACTCAATAATGGTAATTTTCACAAGTGTTTAGTTTAGGAGGAGGTTTTAGGGAAAAGAAATAAGTGCTCGATAATTTAAAAAATAGAATTTAATTTAAAAATTACCTCTTCCCCTCAGTAGAAGATACTCCTTGTAACAAATAAATAGAATCAATCAAAACAAATTCACATATTATCTATCTGAAAACACATGTTTTATTTTGTACCTATAGTCAAGAAGTGGGAAATAAGTTTCATCCCCTTATTTGGACCCATCTGGACCCATGATTGGTCATTGCATTAGTATATTAGAGTACTGGCCCTCCCACATTGCCTGCAATTGTCATTTTATCATCTCTGAGGTGGTTGGAACTCGCTTTAGCACAAAGTTCCAACCAAGTAACTGAGACTAAAAATAGAAGAAAACAAAAGAAAATAGATAACACAATGAAGAAATAGATCAAGAAAAGCCCAACTTCACAACTACAAGTAGACCCCAAGAGGTAACTATCACAAAAAATACAAGCAAAGTCTCAGAGAAAAAAAATGGTTTGGCCCAAAGAGTTGGAGGGATAGATGGGGAAGCACAGCATTGTTTATGACATAGTCAAACCCGCACTTTAGGCAAATCACTTTAATGGCTAAATGGAGGATAGATTTGAGAGGGAAGAGACTTGAAGCAGGCACATCAACTGGAAGGCTATTATAATAACACTGGCATGAGGTGATGAGGGCCTACACCAGAGTGGTGGGACTGTCAAAGGAGAGAAGGACACATATTCAAGAGCTGTTGAACAGCTGTTCTGGCCTCTCTCCTCTGTAGTTGAGATACTGGTGCTGTTGAAGGTCTGGATAGAACGGCTGGGACCAGGTCCCATCCTACAGTTTTTAGCTTCTACCTCCCCTGGTGATAACCCAATGGAAACACCGGCTATAGCCCATCTCCTTCTCCTTCTCCTTCTCCTCCTCCTTCTTCTTGGACAATCCTCAGTCAAAAGAATTGATTCCATTCCATGATAGAATCCAGCTGAACATTGAAAATTTTGCTGGTCTCAGGCTTCCTACAAAGCACACCAGTACATGTGCCTAGTTATTGAGTTGGTCTTGTCTGTGACTGTGGCTCCAAATGTTTGTTCCAAAGGATGCATCTTCCTCCTTCCGTTGTATGCAGTCCAACGAGGGCTGACTCTCTTCCCTATTTCTGTTTGGACAGGTCAGGACCAAGATTCCCTTGGCTTCAGGTCCTAATTACTAGAGTTTGTGCTAGCTTAAACCAACTTTGTTATGTCCCCATTCAGAGCTGAGCTCAGTCTCCTCTTTATCCCTGGTGAATAGCCACTTAGAGGACCCGGGTATTTCAGACACTATAAATCTGGCTGGGTTCAGGGCCCTCTAGTATGTTTCTCACCCACAGTACCCACAAGCTACAGGTCACTTAGAGCTCATATCAGTTTCTGCCTCCCCCAGAATGAGTCCTTTCTCAGTGCCCACAGGTTTCTGACTATCTTCACCGTGACTGATGATGTTTTTTAATTGAACTTCTCTCATCAAATTGGCCATGACCAGTGGCTCACCCTCTGATGATGAGCCCTTGTCCAGTGCTTTTCTTATAATATCATACTGCCTTTGACATATGAGACCCAAGCAAGGTCATAACCCATCTTGCCTCATCTCTCCTTTTTAACTTGTTTCCCTTCCCCGACCTCCAGAGTACTCCTACCCCCCACCCTGTTCTTCTATCAAAGTTTATTCTCACTTAAATACCTGTTACAAGTAAATATCAAGGACCTCCTATATCTAAATAAATACATAGATAAATATATGCATATGTGTATAAATCATATTAATCTAAATGCATATTTACATAGCTCTTTAAAATTTATAAAATATTTCCCACGTGATCCTGTGAAATTGTTAGTTCAATTATTATCAGAAATCATTAGAATCTTCATTTTATATATGAGGAAACTGAGGATCTGAGAGTTTGTATTGTGTTCACTCTGTGCTCCTACTTAGCTGTCCCAGGTTCTAAGTATCTTTCAAATTAAAATCATCTCTAAACTTTTGCTTGAACCTCTGCAAATATATTTTACTTTTTACCTGTTAGCCTGATGATACACTTAGTTTACAACAAAAATATTTCAATTAATTAGCAACATTATATATCTTTATAATTATTATATTATGATATATATCTTCATATAACTATAATTATGTATCCTTCTACATAATAAATCTTGAATTTACTCCCCACAAATACATGCATAATCAATAGGAATTTTACCTTTTTAGGATTTGTGTGTGTGTGTGTGAAACATTGACATGTTTGGAATGTGTAGACATCCACATGTGGATATTCCACACAAATTTGTAGCTAGGAAACACATCAGAACAATGGGAACACATGAGAACAACTCGCACCTCCCAAACTGCAAGCCTGACGAAGTAATATTGATATTGATATTGATAAGTTATGCTTCTGTCCACCTGGATTTGCTCACCACCATGCACTCTTCTCCAGGGACTTCTCCCAGCTAGGTGTTGCCCTATACTCCAGCTAATCATCATGATCTCTGGTTATTTTCAGGGTCTCTTCACATCCTCCACAACATACATTATGAATAGAATCACTACAGTTCTTCCACGAGTTCTTTTAGCTACTTCCACCATTCACTGGGGGCAGGAATGGAATAGCTAGTGTGCTTCTAACCCTATAGAGAAGAGATTCCATAGAAAGCACCATTTGCTCTGCCAATCTGCTTTCTCAGTATCTTTCTTTACCTCACTTACAGTCCTCAGAGCCACCCGTTGATGAGTCTTCCATCTAATAGAAGTGTTATGATTAGTAAGTCTTTTTCCCACAGTGAAGGTTACAGATCTCCTCAATCAGTATTTTCAGCTAGTAGCTGTGGAGCTCTCCATGGTCTTCTGAGTCAGCTATCTCAGCCGATGGTTAGGAAGCTCTTTCCCCTCAGTCAGATTTAATCTGATATCATGTCTGCCCTCTTAATTCTTCTGAGAACTTTTCTGTTAACTGTTGCTCTCCTTCTTAACTGGACTGCTCCATCCTCTATCATATCCACTGCATCTTTCAGTTCAACTGTCATATAACTTAGAGTCAGAATTCATTTAGATCTTAGATCTTATCCTACCAATAAGTCTGAGATAAATCTCCTCAGGGTTCTACTTCCACAAATAGAAAATGGATTAATAGACACTGCAACAAGAAAATGTTTAAATTCACCCCAGCTTCTCACTTGGACTCACACAATAGCAGTGCCTGTACTAGACAGAAAATTCTAAGAAACTGTTAACCTTAGTTCACTCGGTTCAGCAACATATCATATCCTAGTGTCTCCCTTTCTGATGTCTCTATATATCGATGAATTGAAGTAATCAATTTTCCTCCTCCAATTCTTATACTGGAATTAGGCACCTATATTCTAAATCTCACTTCTCATTATGAATCGAAGGACTTTTTCCCCTTTTAGAATGATGTTAGGCATCCAAGAATAAGTGGTGAAGCTATTTGGTTGGCATGGACAATCTTGCCTTCTCACCTATTAATGATCATTACTATATTTCCTTGAAGTCTACCTGTCACTCTTCCTTTTTCTAATGAATATTTAAAAGAATTTTGCCAGAAGTAGGTGGAAATCAGCAAAGCTTCTTTTTAGTAGAAATCAGCAAGGCTTTTGTCAGCAAAGCTTCTCACTTCTTGGAGAATCATCTCCCCAGGTGCTGGTATGAAAAAAGAAACTCAGTGTTTTGGGAAAAACTAGGCTACGTTTATGCAATGTCAAAATTCAAAGGAAGATTTTTAAAGTGACCAAATAATATAGATATTTTGTCCACTGGTAAATATCATTATTTTGTTGTTTGGAAACATCTAGATGTTCCGACCATATATTGATTTTTACCCGAATGTTTTATGCTGTACAGAAGTAGCATGGAACAATGAAAAAATCTGTATTAGCTTTGGAGTCCAAAGGTTTGAATTGAAATCCTTACATTCCTACTTCCTAACTGTATGACCTTGGACAAGTCAATTTTCCTTTCTGAGTTTCAGTTTCCTCATCTGTTAAAAGGGAAGTTGAACTCTCAGTTCTATATCACAAAACTTAGGAATTATAAACATATACCATGTCCAGTACATATAACAAAGGATAATAAGATGGCTCTTTTCCTCCACCTTTCTTTCCTACTCCATCCATCCTTCTTGCACAGACCAAACTGGCCCACAGAAAATCTATGGGGACAAGAAGTAACAGTGGGCCAGTTCCATCAAGTGAGCATTACCTGGAAGCTTCTACTGTGATGAAGGAGAAACAGTGCACATCTTTGAGCAATTCGTAGTCTGATGGGACAGTGAATGAATGAATGAATGAATGAATGAATGAATGAAGGAAGGAATGAAGGAATGTATCTAAAATCACACTGTATACAAGGTACTGTGTTAAGTATTGGTGATGAAAATAGGAAACCAAAACTGTCTCTGCTCTCAAGAAGCTCGCATTCTACAGACAGAGAGAATATTTGTAGAGGGTTTTAGCAGCAAGTTGGATGGAAGGGATTCATGGCCTTTAGGGTTCAGTGGAAAAGTGAATGGTAATGCTTCTTCTGTAATGTCACTTCTATCGACAAAACCACATCCATTTCTGATGTTGACAGATTTGACAATGCCAAAGACTTTGGTTGAAACAACTTTCTTTTCTGAGTCTTCAGTAGTTGTAGTTGCTAAAGATGCAGGGGCTGTTTTCAGCACCAAGTTTTCAACTTCTATCTTCACAGGGGCTGCTTTCCAGAATAATGATGTCTATGGGGGGGGGGTTGAACTGGAAACAAGACTGGGGGGGTGCTGCTATTCCCAAGGCTCTTTGGCTTACATGCCTTTTAGTGGCAGTTGGTCAGTCACTGGTGTTGGTGCTGGTGAGGAGAGTAGATCCTTTCTCCACAGTGATTGTTGTCCTTAATGATGGCTTTGGGGCCTCAGTTAGAGTCAGGGCCAGTGGCCTGGGGGATGTTGCTATTGGGTTCAGGATCCCAGACTCTCTTATTGGTATATGAAGGGAAACTGTGGTCAAGGTAGTGTTGGTTTCTCTTTTCTGACCCATGCTTCCCTCCTGTCTCTCCCTCAGGGTGTCTAGCTGCTTTAGCTAGACCATCCTGCTTGTCCCACAGGTGACCATAGGTCAAAAATTGGGGATAGTGACTCCTTCTCTATAGGAGTTATTCCCCCACTAATGACTTTGAGGAAGAGGCAGCAGTATTCAAAAAATGTCAGCTCCATTATCAGAAACTCCCAATCTGTTAGAAATGCAAAGCACACTATATGGCAGTAAGAACATAAAAGTACCTAAAAATACCAAAAGAAAAACAAGCAATTAGTTACACAAATATTGCAATGACAGTTCAGTAGAAAAATTCTGAAAATCTTCAAAAGGAAAGAAAAAACAACTAGAATGAAAATTTTCCCAAAAATTGCTTTTAAGACGACATTTTCAGTTTCTTCTTGTTCCCTGTCTCTGACAAAAGTTCGGGATGACCTGCTCCATGCGTTTCTGAAGGCCCCTAGCTCTAGAGTATGCATTAACAGTCTTTGACAAGCACAGAAGGACCTGACTGAGATAGCATTCATTCATTTGCCCATTGATCTTCTCAGTGAATAGAGTGCAGAACCTGGAATCAGGAAGATCTGAATTAAAATCTGATCTCAGATACTACATGACACTAGGCAAGTCACTAAATCTTTGCCTTCTCCAGTTTCCTTATCTATCTCCCAAGGTTGTTTTGAGGACGAAAATGAGACTATATATGAAAGCTTTGCAAATCTAAAAGTGCTATATAAATGCTAGCTATTAAATGCTAGTTATTAAATGCTGTTATTCATTTGTTCATTCATTTATTCATTCATTCATTCAACTTGTGTGACTTAAACCCCAGCTAAAAGAGTTCTTGCCCTAAAGGACTTATATACTTTTGGGGAAGGGGAAGAAGCAACATGTATACAGAAAGATAAATGCAAAAATGAAGAGTAAATCAGGGATGGGCTAGGGCCCTAATGACTGAGGAAGCAGGAAAAGCCTCTTCATCTCACTGCAAGAAAACCCTGCAGCTTTGTTTTTGAAAAGAGAAGCTCTGCTTAGGTAAGGTAGCTAAAGAGAAGGACTCAGGCCTCTGGCTCTGCCTCTCTCCCATCCCCAATCTTCCACATGCCAGATGCTGGCATCTCTCCCCCACTTCCTGCCCTCGAGGCCACACAGCCTCATTCTCCCTGGGCACACCTGGATGGGGGTGAGCCTTCACTTCCCAGAACACCTGGGCTTGCTGGTGAGACATGCAATACTGCAAAGTAGGTTAATTTGTATCAGAGAGCCAGAAATGACAACCTGCAAGTATGATTTCTTAAAATTGCTGCTTCCTTTATTACCAACCAGGGCGCTGATAAGTTTAACCTTTTTTTCAACTGCTAAATTGCCAATCATCTGGAAACACGCTGCAGTTTGTCCATTACATAAAGGAAACTGTTAGTCTAATTTAAAACAATATTGACCTTTTCTTCTTGCCCTTTCCATTTTGACTAAATTGCAGGGTACGTTTTTGAAATGCGCCTTTCATCTGTACTGTGCCAAGTGACCCTATTTTAGCATAGTTTCCAACCTTTTCTTTCTGTCTTCAAGTTTAATTAATGAGCTTTTTCATTGCTCATGGACATAAGGAAAGGATGTATTTGAATTACCTTTTTTTCTGGTCATCCATTTCTGCCTGCCAGGGTCCTTTCTTCATTGAAGGGATTTAAGAGGGCTTTCAAGGTACCCCATTGTCTGTTCCAACCATTACTGTAGAACTACCTTCAGGGAAAGCCTGGACACTTTCTGCACATCTTTGTAGATTTTTGCCTCTAACAGAGGACCAAAAATTTAGAGCTACAAGAGACCGTCAAGGATATCTACCCCAACAGTCCCGTTTTACAGTGTCAGAGAAGTGATTTGCTTAAAGCCATGCAGTCAGACTATGACAAAGCTTGAATCTAGGAACAAGATTTCCTGTCTGTAGGTCTTTCTATCCTTTTCTTCATGTGTCATAATATTTTCAACTCTAACCTCTCCTAAAATGCTCCACAGAATTCTTAATGGAGTTATTTCTTTGAGTTGTAGGGACAAAAAGAGCATTCGATTTTTCAAGTCTGAGGATCAAGTTGTACTCCAGCTATACTACTTCCTGTCTGACTGAAAGGTTATTTGCCATCTCTCCTTCTCAGTTTCCCCATCTGTAAAATGTGGGACTTGGAGAAGATGATCTCTAACATTTTTAAAAACTCTACATCCTTTGATAATGAAGCAACTCTATAAGCATGTAGATAAATAACTCAGACTCTCATTGAAGATAGTTCCACAATATTGCTGTGACTTGGAAGATATGATATTTCTAGCTAGCCCCTTTGTGTGAGATCAGCTCACCTTTCATGTCCCATACAACTGGCCGTCTCTTCACCAACACTTTTCCATTTCTTTGCCATACCCCTCCCCTTCCCCATGTTGTTTAGTCATTTTCAGTATTGTCTGACTCTTCATGACCCTATTTGAAGTTTTCTTGGCAAAGATATTGGAGTGGTTTGCCATTTCCTTCTTCAGCTCATTTTACAGATGAGGAAACTGAGGCAAACAAGGTGAAATGACTTGCCCATGATCACATCGCTAGTAAGGGTCTGAGGCTAGGTTTGAACTCAGGTCTTCTTGACTCCAGGCTTGGCACTCTACCCACTGGGCCACCTAGCTACCCCTGTATTACCATCAATATTGGAAAGGAAGTGTTAGTTGACTCCATGGGTCCACTTACCATCCCTGTGACTTCTGGGACCAAACTTTCCTTGGCTAACACTCCACTTGATGTGTTGCTTCTCTCTATTAGATGTGAGTTCCTTGAGGACAAAACCTATCTTACTATCATATTTGCATGCCAAGCCCAGTACTTGGTACCTTTGTTGCCATTGTTTGGTTGTTTCAGGTGTGTCCAATTCTTCATGCCCCATTTGGCATCTTGGCAAAGATCCTGGTTAGTCACTTCCTTCTTCAGCCCATTTTACAGATGATGAAACTGAGGCAAATATGGTTATGTGACTTGCCCAGGATCACACAGCTAATAAATGTCTGAGGTTGGATTTTAGCTCAGGTCTTCCTGACTCCAGGCCCTGTGCTTTATCCACTACTCCACTTACCTGCCCCATGTGGCACATAGAAAGTACACCATAAATGTTTCTTATTCATTCATTCATCCACTCATTTTTTCACTGTGGCCCTCCAAAGTTGCAAGGAGGTAGGGAAGCATCATGGTATAATGATGAACACTGAACTTAAGAGTCAGGAGACTTGACCCCAGAGCCCAGTTTGACATTTCCCATCTGTAACCATGAAGAGTTTACTGAACCTTTGTGAGCTTCAGTTTTTCCATCTGCAAAGTGAGCATAATAATAAATATGCTAGTTATTTTATAGATTTATTGGGAGAAAAGTGTCTAGTAAACTTTGAACAACCATTGAAATGTGATTCTGATAAGATGATGGTTGCAAAAGGCTTTTGAAAGGTAGAAAGCAGTGAACAGATGGAATGTGTCATGATTCTTGTTTTCCTCATAATTATTTAGCATTCTGTATCAGCCAGGTCCAGGTAACCCACTCACTTTGTCCTCTAGAATCCATCGCCTCTTCCCTTGGTCATTCTATTCTTCCCTTCACCTTCAGAGGAGAAAGCTACAATAAGAAAGGCTATTCTAGGTTTCAAAAATGTGCTCTCTTGATACTTGACAAATCAGATCATATTCTCCTTCCTGTTCCCAACTGGATAAAGATTAATCTGCAGTCATGAGGGCAAAGAGTCAGCTGCAGAGTGGCTAAACACTACCTTTGAGGGGCCCTATGTTGCAGTGAGACTATCAGATGTCTCACTCCCTAGCCCACAAATACCTGGATGGTAAATAAATAATGCAGCCCCAAATGGTTAGTTTCAGTAAACATACTCAGTGTCATTTAGACGATATGTCCAAACATATGACTGGCTTCCTCTGGAAGTTACAGAGTCAAATAGACAAGGACTTGAACGCAGATATTCCCAAGCTGTGGTCTTTATGATGGTGGGCACTTTCTATGGCAAGAGGTCTGTTTGTCTTCTGTTATGTGGAGATAATGAGCTGCCATGAACAAGTTGTTGCATAGAGAAAGCACTTAATAAATATTTTTGAATGAACGTAATGAAGTACAAAACACCAGAAAACTCATTTGTCCATTCATTCAATATGGGTTTCTTGAATGCTTCAATTCAGGCCTTAACACATGGACCCTGCCTTCTGGAGGCTCAATGTCTGGTTAGGAAAATAAGACTTGAACACAAGTAATTATAATTCAAGGAATATCTATGTACCTGCATTATTTCCTAAACCTCAGACTTGCATCCCCCAACTACCCACAGGACATTTCCACCTGAAAATATAAAAATGTTTACAAAATAAATAATTATGGAATCTTTAGTTTTACAAAGCCTTTTCCTCACAATGCTATGAGGTTGGTAGTACAAGTATAACTATACCCATCTTGCAGATGAGAAAACTGAAGATCAGAGAGGTCAAGTGACTCAGTGGTGGCACGGTGACAATGCCAGAAAGCATTGGAACTAAGACTTGAACCTATGGCTTTTCTCCATTATGCTGCCTGAAGATTCCACTGTTCCATAAAACTCAACATCTCTCAAAGGAAATGTATTATCTTAATCTTCAAACCTCTCTTTCTGACTTCATCATTGGAATAACAAGATGGTTCAGCAGGTAGAACACTAGGCCTGGAGTCAGGAAGACCTTGAGTTCAAATGTGGCCTTGGACACTTACTAGCTGTGTGATCCTGGACACTTAACCTGCAAAACAGGCATAAAATGACCACTCTCAGGGTTGCTGTGAGGCTCCAATGAGACAATAACATAAAGCTCTTAGCACAGGGCCTCACACATAGTTAGAGGTACTTAAATGTTAGCCGCTATTATCGTTCCTGTCTGTGGTGCCAACACTCACCCAGTCTCCCGAGTTTAAAGCCTTAGGCTGTTCTTTGACTTTCCCTTCTCTCATCTCTCAAGTCCTGTGGATTCTACTCTTACAGTACCTGTTGTCATCTATTTGTTGTTGTCTGGTTGTTTCAGTAACCCCGTTGTGACCCCATTTGGGGTTTTCATGGCAGAGATCCTAGAGAGGTCTGCCATTCCCTACTGCAGTTCATTTTACAGATGAGGAAACTGAGGCAAACAGGGTTAAGAGACTTATCCAGGATCATTATCATCCATGCCAGCCTTTTTATCCCCACTGCCACTACCATGGTGTAGGACCCCAATACTACCTGCTCAGCTGATGGCAATAGTCCATCAAGAGGTCTTTCAGTCCGTTCTTTGATTTCTCTAATCCATCCCCCACTTCACTGCCAGACTACCTTTCATTACCTTAGAATCAGGAAACCCAGGGTTTGAAGGGACTGCAAAGGCATCTTGTCCAACCCATTCAGCTGGTCCCCTAGTTCTGTAGTTCTAAGTTATTCAAATAACAATTGACATTGCCTCCTGAATGAAAGCCAGAATTCTCAGCCTAACGTACAAATGTAGCCCTCCACAACCTTGTACATCTCTGCCTTGTATTTTGTTGTTGCTGTTCAGTCATTTTCTGTCATGTCCGACTCTTCATGACCCCATTTGAAGTTTTCTTGGCAAAAGTAACAGAGTGGTTTGCCATTTCCTTCTCCAGCTTATTTTACAGGTGGGGAAACTGAGGCAAACAGGGACATGCCCAGGGTCACATAACTAGAGGCCAGATTTGAACTCAGAAAGAGGAATCTTCCCAACTCCAGGCCCAGTACTCTATCCTCTGTCATTTTAGCCTCATCTCACTATTGCCTTCACAGCTTAGATAAAAAGTCATTCAAGACTAATTGTTGTATATGCGCTGAACTTCCACCTCCATTCTTTTGCTCATTTTGTTTCCTCTGTCTGGAATGCCTTTTTCTTCCTTCTCACCTAATGAAATCTTACTTATCCTTACAAGTCCAACTCAAATACCACTTCTTCCGGGAATACTTCACTGGTCCTCCTGGTCAGTCATTACTTCTCTCACATACTCATATAGTATTTTGCTTCCACCTTTTTCTGTGCCCCTATGATGTCCTATTTTGCATTGCACTTAGCTGTATACACACCATATCTTTTTTTTGAGGGGGGGAGGCAGGGCAATTGGGGTCAAGTGAATTGCCCAAGGTCACATGGCTAGTAAGTATTAAGTGTTTGAGGTTGGATTTGAACTCAGGTCCTCCTGACTCCAGGGCCGGTGTTCTATTCACTGTGCCACCTAGCCACCCCTAAATGATGTGTCATATCTTCTTATCTTGCCATCAGCAAGTGTTAGGAAACAAGGAGAGGGACTACGTATGCCTTTAAACTCTCAGTGCCTACCAAAGTTCTCTGCACTTTGGTACTTAATAAATGTTGTTCAAATTGAATAAAGTAGAAGGTATTAGTGAGATAAGAGCAGAACAAATGCTCCAAGTACTCAGGTGAGGTAGACTTTTTGGCAAGAGGTATTAGGAAAGATTCTCTTCAAGAGGTGATATTGAGTACTAGACAGAACTGTGTGATGAAGACAGTCCAAGGAGAAGGAATAGCATAACAGTTAAATTTGATTTGCCAAAAATTGAAAAAAAAATTAAGTCCGTACTATATATAAGGTATTCTGCTTAAAATACAAAGGCAGAGCAGTCTTGGCATGGTCCTTGACTAAAGTGTAGAACTCACTAAAATGACCTCAAAAACAAGGCTACAAAGGTAAGCATGCATCAGATCATGGAAGACCTTGAATGGTGGAACTTTATTCAGTAGTCAATGAATTATGTTTGTTCCTAGACAAATCATTTAGCTTCCATGGAATTTATCTGCAAAATGAAGGAAAGATATGATTGGCTGCCAGGTCCTGAATCAAGGGAATCAAGTATAATCTTGAGTTTTTCATAAAAATGTCTCTGACAACAACCAATATAATCTTGACAGTGTTGATATCTGGTCCATTTTCTACTCTGCCCCCACTCCCTTAATGGTCTTCAGTAAGGTAAGGTTAAGAATATACAAAATATAAGATAGGTTCATTTATGCCCTAAAAATGGAATAAGTTTCATTTAACTTTCTTCTACCCACCAAAACACACACACACACACACACACACACACACACCTTCTCTGAGCACCACTTTTCTTTCCTTTCCTTTCTGGAATATGTCAAGCAATCCTTCTCTCTTAAAGTTCTCAGTTTCTCTCAGGACCTATACAGTCTACATGACTCACAGTACCAACAAAGAAAAAGAGTTGGATTGCTCTTCGATATATTGTTGTTTCACTGTATTGATACTTCTTTGGACTGGCAGATGTTTCATCCTGCGTAGGGTAACTCACTCCACAGCCAAGCAAAGCTAAGCATCTCTGTCAAATGCCTCACCTCATGTACAGGTTCTGACATCTTTTTTTGATAAGTCCATGTTTTGTACCTTTAAGACTTTCCTTTTCACTAATGCACTGTTGGTAGAGTTATGAATTGATCCAACTGTTCTAGAAAGCAATTTGAAACTATGACAAAAGGGTTATAAAACTGTGCATCCTCTTTGATTTAGCAATACCACTACTAGGTCTGTTTCCCAAAGAGAGAAAATAAAAAGTGGGGATGGAAAACGTATTTGGACAAATATATTTATAACAGCTCTTTTTGTATTGGCAAAGAATTAGAAACTGAGGGGAAGCTGTCAATTGGAGAATGGCTGAACAAGTTGTGGTATATGATTTTAAAGGAATATTGCTATTTTGGAAGAAACTAGAAACACTTGTATGAAATGATATAAAGTGAAGTAAGCAGAACCAGGAGGACATTGTATACATTATACAGCAGTACTGTATAATGATCAGCTGTGAATGACTTAGATATTCTCAGCAATACAATAATCCAAGACAATTCCAAAAGACTCCCAATGAAAAATGCCATTCAACTCCAGAGAAAGAACTGATAGAGTCTGAATATAGATCTAAGCATGCTATTTTTCATTTCCTGTATTTTTTCGTGTTTTTCTTCCTTCAGGTCTGCCTTCTTTCATAACATGCCTAATATGGTGATATAGTTTGCATGACTGAACATGTATAACCTTTATCTAATTTCTTAGTGTCTCAGGGAGGGGGAAGGAGAGGGAAGGAGAGGGAAAATTTGAAACTTGAATTTTCTAAAAGGAGTATTAAAATTATCTTTATATGTAACTAGTGAAAAATAAAATATTATTTTTTAAAGATTGTCTCTTTTTATCTTAATCTGGGACCATATGGTACATATGGTTCTCTATAGATGCTGTCTGAACACACGGGTCCTTCTTCCAGTCTACTTGAGCCCAATATTTCTCTTTTAAAGGTCAATCCCAAGGGCTATTTCAGATGTGTGAACTTTGATTCCTGAGGTGCCAACTCACATAATCCTCACTCCTACCACAAATTTGAAGCTGAGAATTGAAAAAAAAAGCCTTATCAGTAGGACAATGAGGACCCAAATATGGAGAATTCTCATCCTATCAGAAGATAGTAAGAGAGAGAAAGGGATTATCTAATTCCTCTTGGTGCACTCCAGTATCTAAGCCAATAATTGTTTAACAACCAGCTCTGGGGGGGGAGGGGTAAAGGGGTGGAAATGTACAATATGCATTGTTCAAATTTTATCCATCACTTTCTTAAGTCTAGACAATGAACAAAATAATGAATTGATACTGGAATTGTAGCATTATCTGATTTCCCAGATGAAAATGCTCACAATAAAAGTTTCCAATTTGGGCTGGAGTCAGTTTACCCCTAACTCTAGGGCTTACCTAACACAATCACACCTCATATTTCTATATGAGTCTTGGCAAAGTATTTTCCTCCCAGTAGTGTCTGTAGATTTTTACTGATGAGGAAGCTAAAATTCAGAATAAGTTAAATGATTTGTCCAAAGTCACACAATTAGTGTCAGAGTCAGGATTAGAACCCAAATCTCTCCTGAATTCAAGGCCACTGCTCTTTCTACTATACCACACAGCCTCAATAATAATATACCCTTGTTCCACCTAGCCAAGCAGGATATTATGAATAATCTATGAGATAACGAATATGACAGTGTTTTGCAAGCTACCAGAAAACTTGTGTAGCACTCTGCAAAAGTAGTAAAACTAGTAGCAGCAGCAGTAGCCAGCCACATTTATACAGTGTGTAAAGCACTTTACAAATCTTATTTCAGTTCATCTTCACAACAGTCCTGAAAGGTAGATGGTATTATTATCACCATTTTATAGATGAGGAAACTGAGGCAGAGGTTAAGTGACTTGCCCAAGATCATAAAGTGAATGAACATCTATGATCAGTTTTTAATTTAGGTTTTCCTAACTCAGAATACAAATCTCTATCCCCTGCATTACCTAACATGTCTTGATTATCAACTAGTATTTTTATTTTCATGGAAAGGTCCCCTACATATACTTTGAGTCAAATATCTTCACTAGAGCTTCCTCACAAACTTTCATCATACAAAGTAAAAAAGATACAAGGAACTGCAAGATTGTCATGAAGACTTGAAGTGTCTAAAAGTAAGGAACAGCTAGAATGGATACTCATTTAGAATGTGTGCATTTACAAGGCCAACTACTCTCTCTTTAATGTATAATTACATGGTAATAACAACTCTGTTTGTACAGTAACTACATATCCTGTGGATTACCTGATGATTTTACTCAAAGTTAGCATGTGAATCAATGTATAATTACCCAGCATAATTGTTGAGTCTCATAGTAACACTTTAATTTGCAAAGCAAAAATAACCATGTGATTACTCTGCAATTACATGATAGTTACTAATCAATTACATCCACATAGTTTGCCATGTATTTACAGAGTGGTTAATGGCTATTTACACCTTTCCACATAAAATGTTATCTAGTTCCCCTGTTGACAATTACATACCCCACTGGCACCTTCCTAGTTCCAGGAACAGTGTTATATGCCCTGAATTTTAGAGTCTCCATGTCATTGATCAATATGATTGATGGAAGTCTGCTGAACTCTTGACATTGTCTCTCTAGCAAGAGTTTGCTGCTGACTCTATGGCATCCCAATATTTGAAGTCCCATTGATAGCTTTGGTTGGGGGGAGGGGGCATGAGTCTACTATTAAGAAATTTCTTGCAACTATAGTAAGGAGTGGTGGGAGGAGGGCCATCATTTCTTCCAGAAGTATGCAGAGCCTGACTCTGACAAAAAGTCACAATAATGGGATTAAGGCTCAAAAATGAGCAAACAAAAGAAAATTGACAATGAAGGAATATTGTGGATCCAAGGATGCCAAAGACAGAAATACAGAGGGAAAAATATTCCAAACAGCTATAATCACTAACATAATGACAATAGCCAGCATTTAAATAGCATTTTTAGGCTTACAAAGTACTTTACAATTATTATTTCATTCTATCTTTCAAAAAAAAGACATTTTGATTATTGAATTTTAATATAACTAATTCCCTTTGTAATTCTATGTATTTTATTTTATGCATTTAAAAACATTATTCTAAGAAAGGTCCAATAAGTTTCATCAGACTTCCAAAAGAGTCTGTAACACCAAAAAAATAAGAATTGCTGTTATAGATGAAAGAATTAAAGGATAATAAATAGCTTAGTACAAGAACCTTACTTAAATAACAGAACACCTTAAAATTAGAATGAACCAAAGAGAAATTAATGACTTGACGAGACAACAAGAAATAATAGAACAAAATCAAAATCCAAAAAAAGAAAGAAAAATCCAAGATAACTCCTATCAAAAATAATTGTCTTAGAATATATGTAATAGAAGAGAAAATCTAATAATCTTCATGCCTGAAAACTATATCCAAAAGGAATCTGATATCACATTTCAAGAAAAAAATAATTTAAACTGCCAAGACCTATTTGAACCAAAGGATGAAGTTACAGTAGAAGGAATTTTCCAGTAACCTCTTGAAAAGAAATATCAAAATAAAACTCCCAAGAAGGCCATGACAAAATCCAAAGGGTTCACAGTGGAGAAAAAAAAACACCTATAAACTAACAGGAAAAAAAGAATTCAAACACTATTGAGAGCCACAGTCAGGATCACACAAAATTTAGAAACTACTACTTTAAAGGAAAAGAGATGTTAGAAAAATTATATTCTAGAAAAGCAAAACATAAAGGTTAACAATATAAAATAACTTACCTGGTAAAAAATGAGTATAATCATTGAAGAAATAATAGACTTTCAAGCATTCCTGATAAAAAGACTAATCTTAGTGGATACTTTGAAATTCAAGAGAAAATTTAAAACCTTACTATATTTGAGCAATTGTAATAGATTAATTGATTATTAATTGTTTACATCCTAATTGGTGGAAAAGGGTGAGGGTGAAGAAAAACATGTTCTCTCAGAAGCCTAATATCTTCAATGGGGACAGAGAGTGTTTAATAGGACAGAGATACTAGAAGAGATGTTGTCACACTTTTGTGATATTAAGATAATGAAAAATGTAAAGGAAAAATAGACTAGCAAAATATACTAAGCATTTATAATATAGGTATTTATCCTCTATATTTATATTAACTTTCAACTATTAATTTTGCTTTCTGTATTCAAGCTTGAAGCCTCTAACTTTCCTTGGTAGATATTAAAAACCTTACATTTCTGGAGTCCAAATGTTATTTTGATACTGAAGGAGAAAGATCTCACATGATGAAGATGTTTAATGCATTTTTTCAATAGAACCATATCATAGAGCTTGTTATCATTCATGTTCATCAATTAATTCATAAGATGCTTTGGTTCTATTCCTTCTTTAATTTGAAAATAATATTTCTTGCCTTTTAGGAAAAATGGCAATGGATTTAAGGTTAGGCAGAATCATAATGGGCTTAAACAGTCTCACTGAAAAATATCATGTTTTATAAGAATTGTTTTTGATATTATTTTATCAATTACAAGTTTTAAATAGTGATAAGGACTGAATCTATGATTTCAGTGGTATAGGGAACACCTATAGAAGAAACTTGCTTTACTTTTATCCACCCAGTGACCTCTAATTTTTTGAGTCCTCAATTCTCTCCCAGTCCATCTTCATTGAGTAAGCCACTCTCTCCTCTTTTCCTTATCTTGACTGCTTGGTGAAGCAATTCATCTCTTTACTCCAGCTTCAGACTTTGATGCTGTCACTATTTCCACCTTTACACTAACACAAATGCTACTAAATGAAAGTGGAGAAAAAT
Source organism: Pseudocheirus occidentalis (assembly GCA_028646575.1). Taxonomy (NCBI): domain Eukaryota; kingdom Metazoa; phylum Chordata; class Mammalia; order Diprotodontia; family Pseudocheiridae; genus Pseudocheirus; species Pseudocheirus occidentalis. The sequence continues at coordinate 122,040,769 of CM053595.1, forward strand.
CACTCCCCATTCTGACTAGGTCTATCATAAATTTGTTAAACAACTTTAGCTGGACTTTTACTGCTGCTGAGCAATCTTTCTAAATCTGCCTTGTCAACTCACTATCCAACTCTACACAAAAGCTCTTCCAAACCTTTTCATCCCTCCTCAAACCTCTCGTGGCTTCTTCTCTCTCAACTGAGAATCTTTTTTAAAATTTTAATTTTTTAGCTGAAATTAAATTCATTTTTAGTTTTCAACATTCTTTCCACAAGATTTTGAGTTACAGAGTTTCTTCCCATCTCTCCCCTACCCCCAATCCCAAGATGGCAAACATACTGAATATCCCTTCCCCCAATCTACCCTCTCTTATATCTCCTAAACCTCCCTTACTTTCTTGTAGGGCAAGATGGATTTCTATACCCCATTGTCTGTATATCTTATTTCCCATCAACTGAAAATCTTGCCTCATATTTTACAGAAAAAATTAAGACCATTCACTAAAAGCTCCCTCTTGTCTCCTCTTCTTTACCTCATATCATTTAGATTCCTTCTGCTACTATCTCCTCCTTCACCCTTGTCTCACATGATGAAGCACCTTTACTCCTTACCAAGACTAACCCCTTTACATGCTTAAATGATTCCATTTCATCCCAGCTCCTTTAACAGAATGCTCCCTTTGTCATCCCCATTCTATCAATTATTTCCAATCTTTCCCTGCCTATTAGCTTATTCTCTACTACCTACAAACATAACTGTCACCCTCATTCTGAGAAAATCTTCACTCGATCCTTTTATGTCTGATATCTTTCTACATTTCTTCTGCCCTTTCTAACTAAACTCTTTGAAAAGGCCCTCTATAATAGGTGCCTCCATTTTCTCTCTTCTCTTTCTTCTTAACTCCTTCCTTTCTGGCTTCCAATATTATCATTCCACCAAAATTACTAGTTGTCTCTTAGTTCCCATTTTCAATTACCTCTTCTCTATTCTCACGTTTTCACCTCTCTGTAGTCTTTGACATTGTTGATCACCCTGTCCTCCTTGACATTCTCTTCAGGTCACCACTCTCTCTTGGTTCTCTCTCTTTATATCTGACTGCTCCTTTTCTGTATCTTTTACTGGTTTTTCTTCCATATCACATCCTCTTAACTGTAGCAATTCCAAGGGGGGCAGAGCCAAGATGTGGCATAGAAGCAGCAAAACTCCACAGCTCTCCCCATAACTGCCTCAAAAACCCATAAAATATGACTCTAAACAAATGTTAAAGCTTCAGAACTCACAAAATGACAGAGTAACAAAGCTCCCACTGAAGGCAGCCTGGCAGGCAGATGGGAAGGAGTTCATCACAGTGCTCTGGGAGCCCAGACCAGCACCACATGAACCTGCAGCTGCAGCCCTAGGGCTGCCAGAATAAGCTGTGGCTGGAGTGGGAATCACTGACAGCTGTGGCATTTTCCAGAATTACCAACCCATAAGAAACAAGAGCTAAGTGAAAGGTCAGTGGAACTCGGCTAAATTCGGGGGAGAGGATCTGGCCAACTACCCCAAGGCTAGAAGCAGCCTGAATTAGCAGCCCTGCAGCCACCTCCATGTGGCTGCTTCAGAAACTCCCAGCCTGCAAATTTCAGGGGTCCAAGCAATCATTCAGAAGCTAAGTGCTCTTGCCTTCTGCTGCTTGGATCAGGAACATGGTCGTGGGTGGTGGTCCTGAGGTACATTTTCAATAAGCCAAAGCTGGTGGGGCCTGCAGAAACAGTGGCCTCCTAATAGCTCCAGCAGCTGTGAAAACCCCAGCAATTTGGAACAGAGCTATAGCCTTTGAAAACAGAGTTCTACTGAGCCTAGAAGTCAAGTAATCAACTAGCAACATGGGTAGACAAAGGAAGCAAAGCAAACCCAGCAATGCAACTTTAGATTCTTTTTTGGGGGACAAAAAGGATCAAAGTATGGAGTGGTAGGAAGACAACACAGTCAGAATTCCTGCACCAAAAGCTTCCAAGAAAAATTTAGACTGGTTAGAAGACATAGAGGAGCATAAGAAGGATTTTGAAAACCAAATGAGAGAAGTGGAAGAAAAATTGGGAAGAGAAATGAGAATGATGCAAGAAAATCATGAAAAGAGAGTCAACAATCTGACTGAAGAAAATAACACCTTAAAAATAGATTAACTCAAATGGCAAAAGAGGCCCAAAAAGCCAATGAGGAGAAGAATGCCTTAAAAAGTCGAATTTGCCAGATGAAAAAAGAATCTCAAAAGCTTTCTGGAGAGAATAATTCCTTCAGAATTACATTGGAGCAAATGGAAGCAAATGACTTTATGAGAAATCATGATACCATTAAACAGATCCAAACAAACGAAAAAAATAGAAGGCAATGTGAAATATCTCCTTGGAAAAAACCACTAACTTGGAAAATAGATCCAGGAGAGAAAATTTTAAAATTCTTGGACTACCTGAAAGCAATGATCAAAAAAGAACCTAGAAAATATCCTTCAAGAAATTCTCAAAGAGAATTGCCCTGATATTTTATAACCACAGGACAAAATAGAATGTGAAAGAATTTACCAATCACTTCTTGAAAAAGATCTCAAAAAGAAAACTCCTCGGAATGTTATAGCCAGGTTCTGGAGTTCTCAGATCAAGGAAAAAATATTACAAGCTGCTAAGAAGAAACAATTTGAATACTGTGGAAACAATCAGGATAACTCAGGATCTAGCAGCTTCTACATTAAGGGATTGAAGGGCCTGGAAATGATATTCCAGAGATCAAGGCAGTTAGGATTAAAACCAAGAATCACCTACCCAGCAAAATTGAGTATAATGTTCAACGGGAAAATATGATCATTCAATGAGGTGGAGGACTTCCAAGCATTATTGATAAAAAAAACAGAATTGAATAGAAAATCTGACAATCAAATACAAGAAGCATAAGAAGGTAAACATGGAAAAGAATTCATAAAGAACTTATAAAAGGTGAATTATTTACATGCCAACATGGAAAAATGATAATTATAACTTATGAAACTTTTCTCAGTATGAGAAGAGTTGAAGGGAATATAAATGTATATATATTTATACATACACTTATGTCTGTCTATATAGGAGGGTATATATACATATGACTACATATGTGAGTGTGTGTATATATGTGTACATAAACAGAGGGCACAGGATCAGTTGAATAGGATGGGATAAGAGGTGGGAGAGGAATAGTATGAGAGGAGACAGAGAGACAGAATGGGGTTAATCCTTTCGTATAGAAGAGGCAAGGGATCATTGTTACAATGGAGGAAAAGAACAGGAAGGCAAAAGGGAATGGGTCAACCTTACTCTCATTGAAGTTGGCTTAGGGAAGGAATCACATACATTCTAAATTGGGTATCTTGGCCTACAGGAGAGTAGGGGGAAAGGGGATGAGAGGGGGGAAGATGGAAGGGAGAGCAAGTTGGGGGGAAGGGTTGTTAAAAGCAAACACTTTTGTAAAGGGACAGGGA
>CM053595.1:122044740-122119880 GCA_028646575.1 Pseudocheirus occidentalis
TCTTTCTGTCTCTGTCTCTCTGTCTCTGTCTCTTTGTCTCTGTCTGTCTGTCTGTCTGTCTCTCTCTCTCTCTCCCTGTCTTTCTCTCTCTCTCTCTCCCTGTCTCTCTCTCTCTGCCTCTGTTTCTCTGTCTCTGTCTGTCTCTCTGCCTCTGCCTCTCTATCTCTGTCTCTCTCTGTCTCTGTCTCTGTGTCTCTGTCTCTGTATCTCTGTCTCTGTGTCTCTGTCTCTCTTTCCCCCCCCCCTCTCATTTTAACAAAAGGTGGTGACAGCCATTCTCATCATTTCTCAGTCCTCCTGGCTGTGCACACTTCTGTGTTTCAAGCAGTCTGAAACCCAAAATGAGAAATAATGATCTATCCTGTAGGCAGACTTAAAAATAAATTAAGGGATAAGACTCAGTGCCATGTTTTGTCCTGTCACTTTCTGCACCATGTTTCCAGGGAAAGCAAAGCTAAGCTACAAACTGAGTTTCTACCTTAAACAAAGTTGAAAATTGACAAATAGGCTTCCTGCTCACCCCACCCCCCCAATTTTCTTGCTTACTTTGAAAAGGTGTCATCCTGTGCAGTGCCCAGGCTGGGAGGCTAGGTATTGAGATTCCAAAGGGGAAGCCACATCTTTAATGATACATTTGATAATTAAAGAATACAATAAACACAATTAGCATATGTTTTAAACAGTTTATTAGTGAAGCTTACCATAAAATCAGAATATATAGCGCTCCGGGGTTTGTTGGGATAACAGCTTTGAATCCTTAGAGTCATAAAATCCCTGGCTTGGAAGAAATGGGCATCTTTAAAATGATGGAATCAGCAGGCCTTGAGTTAGAACACACAGATTACCAGCTCCAGCATTTGGGCACTGTTCAGTGACTGTTGCAATGCAGTGGGGTGAAGTCATAGCTTCAAACTGCCCCAGCGGCTCAATCAGGATAGGGAAGGGGGAGGGGAGTAAGGAAAAGAGAGAAGAGAGGAAAGAGAGAAGGGAACAAGGAAAGGAGAAACGAGGGGAGGGAGGATGCTGCTCGGAGAGGGAGGATTAGAATGGGTTACCGCAGAACATAGCCAGATAGGGAATAATTGCTTTAACTCTTTCCACACAGAGTTTGTGTCGCTGGGCTACACTTATTTGTTATGAAGGTTTTCGTTCTTTTTTCCTTTTTGTTGTTTTTCAATGCAGAGGGGGAGGCAGTGGTATATAGAGAGAACAAATTCTTTAAAAAATTTATTAATTTTTAAAACTTCCACACAGTGGGGGGATATTTCTAAACTGGAATCGTAGGTTCATAGATCAAGATTTACAGAAGTGGCAGAAGCCATCTAGTTCAATTTCCTCATTGTACAGTTGGGGGAACTGAAGCCCAGGAAAGGTAGGGATGAATCACTCATTCCTAGCTTAAGTAGGAAGATGCAGTTTTCTGTGTGCAAGTCATCCTGCAGGAGAACACACACACACACACACACACACACACACACACACACATACACACACACACACACACACACTTTATAGATGAGGAGTAATTTGCTATAGGGCACCAGTAAGTAGGACAACCCAGACTCTTACCCAATTCCTGTGCACTAGACCCTACACTTTGAGAGCTTCATTTTTCTTATCTGTATAATGGAGAAAGTACTTGAATGACCTTACTTCCCCAAGTTTTTGTGAAGCCTGGTATTTTATGAACCTTAAGCGGACTCCTCATCTTCCCGGGTTTTGGGAAGGACAAACGCAAGGTTATTGATCAGATTCGATCAAAGATGACGTGGAGAGGCCGCCTGACCAGGTGGCCTCGCAAACACGATTGGCTTTCTGTCTTTAGCAAAAATCCCTGCGGGTCTCGAGGTAATTAATGAGTTGCCGCAGCTTCATCAGCGCCCTCCAGAAACCGGACTGAATGCCGGGCAAAATAAAGCTGGCTGAGCCATTCAAACTGTCTGACACTTGCCTTCCTGGCCTCAGTCCCAAGGCCCACTCCTGCTGTTCCCTTGCTCTGGCGCACTGCGCTGATATTCCGCTGTAAAAGAGCAGCCCACGAGCTGTTTCTGTTTCCAGGGGAGGAGCTCGCTTCCCTGGGCTTTTGGTGTTCCATTGTCTGGCTGGGGTTGGGGCTTAGCACTTTGGGGGGAGGGGGGTAGGGAAAGAGTCGAGGAGACAGGAGCAAGCTGCTGGAGTTAAGGTATTTCAAATTTCCTGCGGAGCAAGCGAGCGGGAGGGTATTCAGCTTGTAGTTACCGTGGGGTAGAAAGGTTGTGCTTTGGAAGAACTCTGCCGGCATCGGGGTGAATCTCCAATTGTCAACTTCATAATGAATCTTCATCAGCTATGATGACTTCTCATTTCTGCAAAAGGAAGAGAGAATGGAAATCGAGCTGATGTTTGAATACATTCTTATGGGGAAATTGGGATGTTTGGACTTTAAATTAGATATGAAGACAGCTGATCATCTCCATAAAAATGCGAGTTTCACTGTCTCACACACATTTCAGATGTGCTCGGCTTTGGGTCCCTGGTGAACAAATTCAGTCACCGCTCAGCTGAGGATGCAACTCTGCTTTCTTTGAAGGAGATTTTAGTCTGTGGTTATATTGTTGTACACTGAAGGGCTGAGATAGATCAGTGAGAGTCATCGGGTTAGAATGTTCTAAGAAATGTGTAACCTTAGATGCAATTGAAATTGTGAAAAGAAATTCTGCATAAATTTTCAGGCATCTTGCATTTACAAACACATTCACATATCATAAAATCAGAACTGTAAGGGCACTTAGAGGCCTCCTAGTCCAAATCAACACTCTCCTTTTACGGATAAGAAAACCAAGGTCCAAAGAATATGAGTGATTTACTTAAGGTTACCCACATAAGTAAATGACAAGAGAAGGATTTGAACACAGATCTTCAGATTCTAAATCCCAGGCTCTTTCCCACAATACCATGCTACCTCTCTTACCTGCTGAATCTCAGAGACAGAAATGAAATTTTCACAAGATTTCTCAGGGAAAGTGAATGTTTCTTCCCTTTCTTAGAAATCAATGACAATTTTTAATTATGACCTCATTAGGTAATGTTCTGTGGATATGAACCTTCAGGCTCCATGATTTACTTGCCAGAGGTGCTTTCTCCACAACCCTCCACACATCTGAATCTTCATTAAGTGGTTCTAGAAGAAATTTCCATCACCTAATGGCCTTCTGTTATGAGCCTGCAGCCCTAGGCTGGTCCTTGGATGACCTTCACTCACACCTCTAATAGCCAGCTGGTACAATGGATACAGCACTGGTCCTGAAGTCAGGAAGACTCAAGTCCAAATCTGGTCTCAGACACTTTACTAACCCTGTGATTCTGAACAAGTCATTTAATCCTTGTTTGCCTCAGGTTCCCCAACTGTAAAATGGGGATAATAATAACACCCACATCACTGGATTGTTGTAAGGATTAAATTATGTTTGTAAAACACTTAGCACAGAACTTGACCTCTAATAGGCCCTATTTAAATGTTTATTCTTTCACACAAACACACCCCAATAAAAATCATAATTTAGGGTATCTTGAGAGTGATTTTCTTGCAACTACTCTTCCAGTAGAGAAAACTCAGGCTTAGAGACCTTCCATGATTTGCCTGAGGTCGAATAGCTGGTATCAGAACTATGACTTGAACCTTCATCTCTTGTGTCTATGCCCACTGTTCTTTCCACAATACCACACCAATTTCCCAATTCCATAAACCTTCAAGACCTGCCCCACACCCCAGACACAACTTGGTTAAAATATCTGTGAATCCTTTGGTGAAAAGTGAATATTTAATCAACCATTTGATATTTTGTCCACCCAAAGTCAAACATCCAGATATTTGGAAACATCTGGATGTTTGACTGAAAACTTGGATTTTATTTGGATGCCTAGGGATCACATAGAATCACTCTAGAAGTCAGGTCACACGTTTTCCCCTTGCCCATGCTTCCAGTAGAATTGTAGTACTGATAAGAATTGGGAAGTGCCAGGCCATGTGTTTATAAAAGGTACTAGAGAGAGGATTCCTGTGTGGGGTGGAAAGTGGGATCCAACTTCAATATTCAATAGGCCTGCTCTCCAAGGCAGTATAGGTACATTACTACTAATGTTACTATTCATACTCTTAGGTTTTTCATACACTGATTGAAAGGGGGTTTTAGCATCTCAGATTTACAAATGCCTCTTCTCACAGAAGCAGTTTGAATTCATGTTAAGTATTGTATTGTCAGCAGACACTGAAGGCTAGACAGATGTGCTTGTGTTGTGGCCATTACTAACCATGGGAAAGGTTAGGTAGGTAGGAAAGCAGTTAAGCTGGTTTTCAGACATCCCCAACCATGAACAACTCTATGTCAGAATTTGGGGGTTTTCAAATATGTAACATCTGTAGAACTTTGTAGATTCATGGTACATTAACGCTGGTGTGGGCTTCAATGGTCATCTAATCCGGCTCTTTTCATTTCACAGATAAGGGAACTGAGACACAGAAAGCAGAGAGCGACCAACAATACTGCAAGATGACCTTGTGCTAGGCACTTTGGAGAACAACAGCAATCAAAAAAGAAAAAATGTCATTCCTATATCCAGAGGACCTTATAGTTTAGAGGCAGGCAGGTGGCACAATGGATAGAGTGCTAGGCCTAGGAAGGCCTAAGTTCAATTCCAGTCTCAGATACATACAAGCTGTGTGACCTTGAGCAAGTCACTCAACCTCTGTCTCAGTTTTCTTAAGTGTAAAATGGAGATCTTTTTTTTTTTTGCAGGGGAGTTGGGGTTAAGTGACTTGCCCAAGGTCACACAGCTAGTTTTTTTGTGTTAAGTGTCTGAGGCCAGATTTGAACTCAGGTACTCCTGACTCCAGGGCCAGTGCTCTATTCACTGCACCACCTAGCCACCCCAACTAAAATGGAGATCTTAATAGCTCCTATCTCCCAGGGTTGTTGTGAGGATCTAACAAGGTATCCAGAAAGTGCTTAGGAGAGGGTCAGACACATAGTAGGTACTTAATTAATGCTTGCTGCCTCTCATTTCCTTGGGATGGACCTTACTTTACATAACAAAGGTGCATTGGAAACGAGTGCAAAGAAAAACCTTTAAAAATCCCATTGAATTTTGAATGCATTAGAGTAGCTTGCTATTTAAGGAACCCTGCAGGGAATGTTTTTGCAAAGTGAAGGCTCCTTCTGCAGTGTCAATAATGATTTCCAATTTGTTTTGTAATTTCATATGCTGGGTTGGCTTAAACTGGAACTAACCTGCTCCCACATATCCTAGTGGCCCAAACACAAAACCAGCTATGGCTGTCAAGAGAAGAAGAATGTAAGTTTTTAACATACTTTAAGGATCAAAAACTGTTTTCTTCACAACAACCTTACAAAGTAAGTAGTAGTAGTGTGATAATCCCTGATTTACAGATAAAGATACAGATGCTCATAGGAGTAAAGGAATTTGCCTAGGGTCACAAAGCTGTGAAGTATCAGAATTAGGACTAGAATCCTGGATCTTTTGTCTGCAAAAAACAGTGTTCTTTCCCTTATGACATGCTGCCTCCTCAAGGAGAGATGGGAGGGAAGGAGGCCTGGTTGGGGGGATGGAATGGAGATGGGAGACATAAGTGGATAAGCAATCCTAAGATCACCATCCACAGTGACCAGTTTTCTTCCACCATTGCTTATCTTTCTTCGTATACTGGGATTTCCTGCTCAATTAATTTTTTCTGCTGAGTTGCTTTGGTCCTCTGTCAGGATATTCTGGCTCCTACTTCCCTAAGAGAAGCAATGAGATGGAGATATTTTTGTTTTTATTGTCTTTGTTATTTTCAATGACACAATCACCTTTCAGTGTAATGCCGGGGCATAGTACTGCATTGTGTCTTCCAAGCTGGTAGAGATTCCCCAAAGGAAAATTCCTTCTTCCCCTGCATGCAGGAAGAAGGAGTGATATTTGAGGAAGCTGGATATGAAAACCTAGAGAAGAAAAGATGCAGTGGGAGACATGACAGCTGTCTTCAAGTTTCTGAAGGGCTGACTTGAGGGAGACAGATGAGATTTATACTGCTTGGTCCCAGGGGGTAGAGCCAGAAGCAAAAGGCACAAGTCATAGGGAGGCAGACTTCAGTTCACTGGAAAAAAAGAGCTTTCTAACAGAGATGTCCCAAAGTGGAATCAGCTGCCTCAGGAGGGAGTGGGCTCCTCCTCATTTGGAAGAGCTGGAGCAGAAGCTAGATGACCACTTCTAAGGGAGGGTATTGAGGGAATTCAAGGATGCCTGCATACAGCAGGCGGTCACATCTAACTTCTGTATTCTACAATTCTAAGTTTGGAATGAGTTGGATGGAGCTTGTCATTTGCAAAATGTGTGGCCTGAAGGGCTGTCACAGCACTATGGTCAGGAGAACAAGTGAACTGGAAGAAGGACATTTCCTTTGGGCACAAAGTGCAAACAGAGCCTAAAAATTCAGAGCTTTTCAGACCTAGGATTTCAAATGCTGTTGAGCCAAGGGGCAGTGATAGGCACTCATTCACTCAACTTAATTCAATTTGGCCAGTGTGTTTGGACCACCTACTGAGAGCTCAGTCCGGTACTTAGTGTATCTGAGGTACAAAAAGAGAAAACTCAGCCAGCCCCCTCCCTTACTTATTCTCCCTATTTTCAGTCTTAGCAATTGTAAACTTCTCTTTTGTCTTTTAAGGTCATTCATTAACTGCCCTCACCAGAGCACCTCATTGTATAAGAGCAAATGAACTTAAGGGCAAGAAGAGGCCTTAGGGATCATTTTGGTCAACTCTCTCATTTTACAGAAGAAGAAACTGAGTCCCCGGAAGGGAAAGGGAATTACTCAAGTTCAAGCAGATAAGAATAGAGTTAGGTGGGGCTACTAGGCGACACAGTGAATAGAGCATCAGCCCTGGAGTCAGGAGGACCTGAGTTCAAATCTGGCCTCAGACACTTAACACTTACTAGCTGGGGGACCTTGGGCAAGTCATTTAACTCCAATTGTTCTACATTCCCCCTCCAAAAAAAAAAAAAAAGAAGAAGAACAGAGTTAGGATTTGAGTCTAAGGTCCTTAAATTCCAGTTTCCAAACTGCAAAGTAAAGGATTAGCCAATCTAGTTAGGTAACCTCTCCATTGTCTTCCCAGCGTGCCTTATTTATTTATGCCTGTGGCTTCTTTCACCACAAATGGCCTCCCTTCTCTCCCCTTCTCCAAATTCTACCCATCCTTCAAAGTCCCACCACTTCAGGGAGCTTTTGCTGACCACTGCCACCTATACTGATCTCCCTCACCTCTGAACTCTCGGAAGACTTGTCTTTACAGCACAATTTGTCACCTATGATCATAGAGACATGCATAGAGCTGGAACGGATGTGAGAAGCCATCTTGTCCAACCACATTATTTTACAGATAAAGAACTCCAACCCCAAGAAGTTGTCCATGACTGTACTTGTAGGAAGTAGCCGAGTTAGCATTTCAATCTAGCACCTCCAGCTTGAAAGTTCTTTCCACTGTACCAGTATTCTCTATACTGCCTTTGTGATTGACTCTTTCCTGAAGTCTCCCTTCCATTCCTCTACTCTCAAACCATATGAAACTCAAGAGAAACTTTAACTCCACCTCTGACTCTAAAAGGTGAGCTCTTCACCTTGCTAAAGTCTCCTAGACATCCCCTTCCACTAGTACCTTCCCCTCCCTTTCTACCAATACTTTAGACTGTGACTTCTTTGAGGGTAGGGACTGTCTCTTTTGCTTATATTTAAATCCTTAGAACTTAACACAATGCCTGGAATATATTAAGCACTTAATAAATATTGTATCATTTATTTAGCTGTCATCTGTGTGTGTCTCCCTCTGTCTCTGTCTGTCTATCTGTGTCAATTTGTCTCTATCTCTGTCTTTCTTTGTGTCAATGTGTGTCTCTCTCTGAGTCTCTCCATTTCTCTGTCTCTGTCTCTCTTTGTGTGTGTGTGTGTGTGTGTCCCCACTCTAGCCCCATCCAATTTAGGAACAATATCTTCTTTTTCCTTTGTAGCCCCTTCTGTGTCTTGGTTGAGTGACTCTGAACAATAATGTTATTAGCAGTAATAACTGTAATAGCTAGCATTTATAAAGTGATTTAAATTTTGCAAAGCACTTTACGTGCCTGATCTCACCTTATCCTCATAACCCTGGGGTATAGGTGCTTTTATTATCCTCATTTCACAGCTGAGGTAACTAAGACAGACAGAGGTTAAATGACTTGCCCTGGGTCACACAACTAGTAAGTATTTCAGGCTAGATTTGAATTCATGTCTTTCTGATTCTAAGTTCAGCATTTTATGCATTTTTATGCTGAACTTTGGACTCTACTGTACCACCTAGCTGCCTTTAAGTAGTGAAAAGATTACTAGACTTGGAGTCAGAACAGCTGGATTGAAAACTGCCTCTGACTTTTATTATGTGACCATTACTGAGTCAATTAATTTCTCTGAAATTGTTTTCTCATCTGCAAGATGGGAATGTTAACATTCAGACTTTCTACCTTACAGGCCTGTTATGAGGGATGTGACTTGTAGGCCTTAAAAAGTTCTAGAAATGGGAGCTGTTATGGTGACAAATTCTATAAAATAAGTAGCAGTAAAAGTCAGTATGCACTCATGAGAACTTATTATAAGCAGGAGATGAACACTCCCCCAAGACCAAGATGGAAAACTCCCTTCAGCCCAAAGGACAAGCCACAAGGCAGGTGTCTGGGGCCATAGAGAATTGGATCACAAATGGCAGTTCTGACTCTGTGTCCCATCCCGCTTTGCTTTACAGCTACAGACTACTGTGATGTGGTTCGAACTATTCCTAGACTATTTCAACCAATCACAGGCTATGGGACCTGAGGGAGATGGGCCCATGAGTGCATCAAATCTGCATTCTATGCAGCCAATTATATGAACCCAGCTATTTCTATCTCAGCATCACAGAAACAGTGCAGGCTTAATTTTAGGCACTTTTGTTATTTTGGGCAATATTTAATATTCATCAAATCACATTAATTCTGACCAATATTTTACAAGCCCATATGTAATTTGGCAGAGCAGTTACAGCTTTGCTCAGACCCATGTATTGGGGTTCCACAATCAGCAGTCATTTGGATGGATGCTGTGTTTGACATAATGCTTCCCCTTCCCTCTGCCAGATATGTTGCTATGAACTCCGGCTAATGTTCCAGTACAGGGGGAAGCAAAGAGAATAGATCTGAGGGCAAAGAAGTGAGAGCTGCAAAGAGGCACATTCCAGCCCATATTAAAAAAAGGATTTCTATCCCTGAGAGCTGTCCAAAAGTGGAAGAGGCTACCTCAGTTGATTCCCATCACTAGATGTCTTGAAGAGAATGATCAGAGGATTTAGAACTTGAAGGAACCTTAAAAATCATTGCGTGTAACCCCTTCATCTTACTGATAAAGAAATCAAAACTTGCAAAGGTTAAGTGGCTTACCCAAGGTCACAAAAGCAGTGAGTTATCAATAAGTCAATTATTTCTTAAGTCCCCACTGTGTGCCAAGCACTGTGCTAAGCACTGAAGATACAAATAAAATGCAAAAACAAGCCTCACAACAAGGAAATCACATTCTAATAATGGAGATGACATGTAAATATCCTAGGACAGACAGGATCTGAAAAGGAAGAAAGTTTCAGAAGGAAGTCACTAATATTGAGAGGTCTGGAAAAAGGCCTCTTGAAGAAGGTAGGCCTTGAGTTGAGACTTGAAGGAAGTCAAGAAAACCAGGAGGAAAAGACAAGGAGAAAGAATATTGCTGGCTTGGGGGATGGCTAGTAGAAAGGCAGGGTGGAAAGATGCATTGTCTTGTTCTAGGACTAGCAAGGAGGTCAGTATTCCTGGATCTCAGGGTATGTGATGAGGAGTAAAGTATAAGAAGGATGAAAAGGGAGGAAAAGGCTAGGTTGTGAAAGCTTTTAAAAGCCAAATTGAGGATTATATGTTTGAACCTTAAGGTAATAGTGAGCCATGGAATTTTATTGACTTGGGTGGGGGGCATCAAATCTACACTTTAGGATGATTGTTTTGCAGCTGAGTGGAGGATGGACTAGATCAGGGGAGAACCTCGAGGCCTTGAGAAGACTCTTACAATAGTCTGGGTGTGAGGTGATGAGAGCCTATAGTTATATCAGAGGAGATAGGGAGACCAATTTGTGAGAGATTGCCAAGGTGAAAATGATAGGACATAGAAACAGATTGGCTGAGTTAGGTAAGTGAGAATGATGAGTTGAGGATGATATTCCAGATTGTGAGCCTGGGTAACAGGAAAGATGGTGGTGCCCTCTATAGTAGAAGAGAATTTTGGAAGAGGGGAGGTTCTGGGAGAAAGATAATGAGCTCAGTCTTGGACGTGATGAGCTTACGATCTCTATGAAATATACAGTAGGAGACAAAAATCTCAATTGAGGCAAACAAGAGATGTAGTGGATAGAGCCCTGGGCCTGTCCTCAGGAAGATCTGAGTTTAAATCCAGCCTGACAGTTACTAGCCATGTGACAGCAGATAAGTCATTTAATCTCTGTCTGCTGAAGTTTTCTTATCTGTAAAATGGGCATAATAATGGCACCTACTTCCCAAGCTTATTGTGATGATCAATGAGATAGTAGCATCAAAAATCTTAAGGTACTACATAAATACTAATTGCTATTATACAGGCAGTTGGGTGATACAGTAGATAGAGTACTGGATCCCAGTTCAACTGTGGCCTCAGACACTTGACTAGCTTTGTAACCTTGAACAAGTCATTTAATTTCTATTTGCCTTTTTCCTCTGTTGTGAAATGGTCACAGGGTTCTTGTGAGAATAAAATGAGATGATAATTCTTTTTTTTTTCTTTTTGGAGGGGGAAAGGTAGGGCAATTGGGGTTAAGTGACTTGCCCAAGGTCACACGGCTAGTTTTGTGTGTGTGTGTGTGTGTGTTAAATGTCTGAGGCTGGATTTGAACTCCGGTCCTCTTGACTCCAGCGCCGGTGTTCTATTCACTGCACCACCTAACCACCCCAAGATGATAATTCTAAAGAGCTTAGCACAGTACCTGACACACAGTAGGCATTATATGTATATACATATATACATATATATATATATACACACGTATATACACATATATATATAATGATTAGCTCTGTCCAATGAGCTATGAGATAGAAACTCCAGTTCTGGAGAGAGGTTAGGGCTGGATAAATAGATCTGAGAATAATCTATACAGAGCTAATCACTGAATGCAGGGAGCTGATGAGATCACCAAGGAAGAGAAAAAAAAAGAAAAGACTCAGGACAGAGCCTTGGGGGCCACCCATGCTTAGTCAGAATGACCTGGACAAAGATTCAGTAAAGAATAAGGAGGAGGAATGCCAGTGATTCTTTTGTTTGTTCACTAAGACTGTTAAGAAATCCTGTTTCCCAAGGCGATTTCTTCAAGAGCTTTCACCACATTTGGGACCCTTGAATACATGAAAATGTGTTTGCATTTTATAAGCTTTGCATTTTATACCAAGGACCCAGGCTCAGCAAACACAATCAGTCTTAGGAACAGAAGTTCCAAACAGAAGCACAACATGTGAATTTGCTAATTAGTCTTCTCTCACCCTGGACATTATCTGGGGTTCTGTTTTTAACCATAACATCTGCTCTAACAGTTTTGAGCTACGTGCTCTATACATAGAGGGTGAGGGCTTGTGCTTTTTTTTTTTTAAGAGTGATTCAATATGCAGTTTAAAAGTTCCTCAATTTAATGCACTTAACATGTTTCCATCTGTTGGCTGTACTTACATGAACCCTGCTTTAGAAAGGGTAAGATTATTGGATGCAGTAGGGCATGCTTGTAATAACTGCTTGGGGAAGGCCAAGACTGGTGGATCGCTTGAGTTCAGGAGTTCTGAGCAGCATTGGGGTTAAAGTCCATTCTGCATCAGCACTAAATCTGGCACAAATATGGCAAGGTCCCAGGAACAGAGGGCTACCAGGCTACCTGAGAAGAGGTGATCCAACTCAGGGCAAAAAAATAAATAAATAAAATAAAAGGAACAGATCAAGGCTTCCATGCAGATCAGTACTGGATTTGAGCCCTTGAGTCACCAATGTACTTCCAGTCTGGGAAAGATGCTGATATCCAGTCTCAAAAAAAGGTAGGGAAAAGTAAGACTGTGAAAATGCTTCATTTGTAAAACCAAGATCTGAGGGATTAGAGTAGAAAGTCAGTCATGTAGCTGTGATTTCTTCTTTATTTTGAGATAGATATACACATACAAATACATACATACATACATACATATACACACATGTGTATAAGGGAAATAGTCAACAGGCACTTTGAGTTCTTCAATTGTGGGAACAGGGACTAGACTTTTGATTACATTAAATACGGAGTTCTCAGATTTAAAAATCTCTGCATATCAATCAGTCCATAAGCATTTATTAAGTGCTTACTATGTACCAGACACTGTGCTAACTGCTGAACATGCACAAAAGACCCCAAAATCATTTGTTTCTGCTCTCAGGGAGCTCAGAGTCTAATGGGCAAGACCCACAAAGAACTAAGTATGAATGAGCTATATAGGAAGAGATTTGAGGCAGGCTGTTGCAATAGCCTGGGTATGAATCAAGGCACTGACAGAATCAGAGGAGAGAAGGGGTCATATACCAGAAATGTTTCAAAGGTAAAGTCTGCAGAACTTAGCAATAGATTACATATGAGGAATGAGAGAGTGAAGAATTAAGGATTATACTTAGGTTGTGAGTCCATATGACTGGGAAAATGGTAGTACCCTGGTAGTACCAGTAATAGGGAAACTCAAAAGAGGTGAGAGTTCTGGTGGAAAGATAATGAGCTTAGTTAGGGAGGAGTTGAGTTTAAGATATCTATAGGTCATTCAATGTGAGATGTCCAAGAAGCACTTGAAGACACAAGACTAGAAATGAGGAAAGAGGTTAGGATTGTTCAAAATGAATCTGAGAAATATATTTGAAGAAATCATAATTGAATCCATAGAAACTAATAAAATCACCAAGCAAAGTAGTGTAGAGGGAGAAGAGAAGAGTGTTCAGGACAGAGCCTTGGGGGACATCCACCAACTGGTTGGTACCTTCTTAATTTATAGTATTAGAGGTCTGAAAAGTTAAATGGCCCAGCGTCATTCAGCCTGGAACCCAGTCTTGCTGACATGGACACTGGCTTTCCATACACTAAGACACGTGACCTCTCCATGACTCTACTCAATAAACAAAAAAGATTCTATAACTTTAGTCATTGCTTGAAAGAAACCTGAAAGTATTTACTCATGGACTGGGAACTTGCCCACTGACTCCAAAATGATTTGGGTTTCAGAAATTGGGGTTTTCTTTTGATGACTGACTGACTGAGAATCTGTCTTAGGGAGATAGTTATTTCTATCCTGGGCCACCTTCTTTTTTCACTCTATACCATCTAATATGGTGATCTCATTAGCTCCCAATTATCATCTCTATACAACTTATTACCAGATCTGTGTATCTGGTCCTAGTCTCTCTCTTGATCTGCAGTCCCATATCACCAAATTACTTTTGGACATCTTGAAATCCTGCTAAGTGGAATAGTGGACTATGGGGGAATTCAGTACCAAGAAGTCCAGAGTTCAAATTCCACCTCAGACATATGCTAGCTGTGTGACTATGGGCAAATCACTTAATCTCTCTCAGCTTCAGTTTCCTCACCTGTAAGATGGGGATAGAAATATTATCTACTTTCCAGGGTTGTCATAAAGATTAAATTAAGAAAGGAAGAAAGAAAGAAAGAAAGAAAGAAAGAAAGAAAGAAAGAAAGAAAGAAAGAAAGAAAGAAAGAAAGAAAGAAAGAAAGAAAGAAAGAAAGGAAGGAAGGAAGGAAGGAAGGAAGGAAGGAAGGAAGAAAGGAAGAAAGAAAGAAAGAAAGGAAGGAAGGAAGGAAGAAAAAAAGAAGGAAGGAAGAAAGAAAGAAGGATGGATGATAGATAGATAAATAGATGATAGATAGATAGATAGATAAATGGATGGATAGATGGATGATAGATAGATAAGAGAGAGAGAGAGAGAGAGAGAGAGAGAGAGAGATGGATGGATGGACGGATGATAGATAGGCAGATAGATAGATAGATAGATACACACATATGCATATGTCTTAAAGAGCTACAGAAATGCTAGCTATTATTATTACATTCTATAGGCATCCCAAACTCAATGTAACCAAAACAGAATTTATTGTCTATTCCCTCAAACCCTTCCCTCCTCCAAGATTTCTTATTATTGTCCAGGGCACCATCTCCCATTTATGAAGGCTTTCAAACTCAGTGTCATTCTTTCTCTCATTCACCCCACATATTGAATCTTTTGCCAAATCTTGTCATTTCCATTTTCATAACCTGTCTTCTATATGTCTCCTTCTCTCCAGTCATACAGCCACCATTCTAGTAGAAACCCTAATAATATCTTACCTAGACTATTGAAATAGCCCTATGGTCCTAAGTCTATTCTGATTCATCCTCCATTAAGCTCCCAAGTTCTAAAGCATTGGTCTGATCATATCACCACACTACCATTACCCTCCCCCAAGTTCAATGGGTTCCATTGACTCCTGCTCTTAGCACAGTGCCTGGCAAACCATAGGCATTTAACAAATGTCTATTGAACTGAATTTGCTCAAGTTATTAAGTCCAGTATAAAATATATATTTCTGTGCTTGAAATGTAAAGTTCTTTATACCGGACCCCTTCCTCACTTTATAATCTTCTTACACCTTAACTTCCTCCACACATTCTGTGATCTGGCTGCATTGACTTATTTGCTGTTCTTGGAATGATACAGGTACACATCCCATCTCCATGTCTTTGAATTGGCTTTTGTCCCCACCGCACCCCATGCCTAGAATGTTCCCACTTTTAGCTTCTCTGGTTCTCTTAGTTTTCTTCAAGGCTTGGCTTAATTGTTACCTATGGCAAGAGGTCTTTCCTGCTCCTCTCTCCCCCAGCTGCTAGCAAAGCTCTCCTAAATTATTTTCCACCTACTATTTATATATCTTGGATATGCTTAGTTATTTAAATGCTATTGGCCCCATTAGAATGTGTGCTCCTTGAAAACAAAGACTATTTTGGCCTTTCTTTACACCAAGAACTTAGCATAATGGCTGACACATTGTAAATATTTCATAAATGCTTGTTGACTGACTTAAAAAAAATAAAGGCTTCCCCTCTAGGCAAAATTATATACTGAGTGCCTTTGGGGGAGTTATTGACTCTATTACTGATATTTGGTAAAACCTAGACACAACTTGTACCTAATTCTTATTTTCAAGATTTACCTAGACTAAAATTCTGGGGCGGGGGAAGGGAGGGGAAGGGAGATTGAGTCAAAGAAAGAAAGTGACCTTTGGGGTCAGTTCCCAGGACCAACTTGTATCCATGTTAGTCGAGAACCTTGGAGAAAAATGAGGAGGGAGTTAAGAACCTAGACCATGTATTACATCTGTAAATGAGCAGATGGAAATGCCCCCCATACACATTCACAGTCCAAAACATCCATTGGAGGCTATGATGTGGAAGAGAGGAATGAATGACATCTGTAGCACGCGCTCTCTCTCTCTGTCTCTCTCTCTGTCTTTGTCTTTCTGTCTCTCTGTCTGTCTGTCTCTCTCTCCATAAAATCATAAACGATCAGATAAACTTAGATGTCACGTATTCTAACCCTTTCAAATTACAAATGAGGAAACTTCTCAAAAATGAGGCTAATTTCTCCCCTTCCCCAGAGAGAAAGTGATTAGCATAATGTCATGCAGCTCATTGGTGAGAGAGCCACAATTTGAACCTAGGTTTTTTAACTGACACTGGGCTACCTCTCCTCCGCCATATTTTCTTCAGTATAATTCAAGGAAATATTTTGTTTCTTTCCATATATTAAGCTTGTTACTCATACTTCATGACACTGAAGAACCATGATTTCCTCAAAGTGAGCAGTTCCTCTGTGGATGAAGATCACAAACTAGTCTATGGCTAAACAAGAGTCTTCATAAGTTGCTGTTGCAAAAAAAAAAAAAAAAAGAATCATCACCCAGTGGTCAACTGTTAGGTAATGAAATCCTCTGCACTTCTCAAGACTTATCTTTGTATACCTAAAATATAATTTGGCACTAGATCAGAATTTGGAAGTTTCCAATTTAATAAAGCCCAACACATCTAGTGTGAGGGCTTGCTGAGCCCTTTTTAGGCCTACTAATCCACCTTTGGTGTCTGCCTCCATCCAACTCTCACCTGTGGTTCCAAAAAGCTGTAGTATGTGTACTGGTCATACCCCCAGTAAACCATCTCAACAGATAGGCTAAACCAATTTTAGGGTAATGTAGTGCTAGTGCAATATTTACAGTGCCCACCATCATGATAAAGACCATGACTATAAATATTACATGACTTTTGATCACAAAATGTAACAAACTCTCCATGTAAAAGACAATACTGAAGTATTTATTTAGACACTAGAAAACTAATCCCAAAGCTGGTAAGCCAATAATAGTAAAGAAATTAACAAGCCATAACAACACAGAGAGCTATGACATACGTCAGCCTTCCCACAAACCAATATAAGATCAATATTTACTCATAAACCTATCTCCTTGCCTGAGCTACTCTCTCTCCCACCATCTCACTAGCTCTGACTCCCAGCTTCCTGTCGGCTCTACTCTACCTTTCAGCAAACTCCTCCCATCACAGACTCCATGTGATTACATTCAGCCTATTAGGGGGCAGAGTTTACTTTCAAAGCAGGGGAGGTCTTCAAACTCTCTTAGGTCTATGAAGGGGCAAGGAACATCTTCAAATTCCCATTCCCATTACAGGTAACTGGCAGGCTCAGTCCCATCAGTGAGTTAGGGAGATGACTACCCCAAGCATGTGAAGATTTCCCCCAGCAGAACAGACAAATAAGAACAATTTGTTTCAACAGTCATGAAGGTGGTTAAAGCATATGTTGAAATTCACTTAGAACATGGTTAGAAATTGAAAATGCCAAGGTATCCCAGGCTGTATCCTAGACTGTCACCAGTCATCCTGACTTTTGTCTTGCCACTAGACTTTGATAACTCTGGATGAAATAGTGAGGCTGATGACTTTGCACAAATCTGCCTCACTTAAATCCAATTCACACGCAAGTCAGGACATCACCCTTTGATGTCATTGGTTCTCTTCAAAAATTGAAGGATAAACAACAGCGACAGAGAAGCAGGGTCACCTCCATATTCTGATGAGGCATCAGAAGCAGGCTTGAGCAGAAGCTGGTTACAGAACATGAAAATTCAGGCATCACCTTTGTGCATCTTGATCCTCTTCCCCAAAGCCAGACTTCAGAGGCCAGTTCAGTCTGGCTGCCCCGGAGAGATGAAAAGGAAAAGTGATCATTTGATTTATAAAAGCTATGCTGAGCCTAAGGGCCTCCATATAACAAAAAACCAAAGTGAAAGAACCCCCTGGTTTACAGTCATTTGAGGAAATAAGACCCAAAAGAACATGGAAGATACAGTATAAAGGATGTCTATGTCTCCTCTTGTGAAACAAAGTCATCAATAGCTGACTTATAGTTATTTGTTCTTCATTTTCAAAGAGGACCAATGACATCACAGGTGATGTGTTGACTTTCATGTGAAATGGATTTAAGTGAGGCAGAGTTGCACAAAGTCATCAGTCTAGTGGCAAGACAAAAGTCAGGATGACTGTAAATGGTACAGGATATAGTGGATGACACTGGCATCTTCAATGTCTGACCAAGCTCTAAGTATTCCACAGTGCCTACTTCAGCTGCTTTCATGGCCATTTAAATAACTTGTTCTCATCTACCCATTATGCCCAGGGGAGTCTTCATATGCTTGGAATAAACACCCCCCTAATTCATCTATAGAATTACCTTTAACCTGGATTATCTTCTCTGCCAAGTCGGTTTTTACTAGGGTATGGCCACTGCACGTGGTACAACTTCTTGGAGGCACAGGAGAGAATTGGTTGACAGCTGGATACCAAAGGTGAATGAGTATCCCTGAAAAGGGGTTGGCAAATTATCACATCGAAGGTGCTAGTCCTCATGCTTGCTGATTAATTGGCTTACTCAGTAGTGTGATTTGTGTTGGGATCTAAGGATAAAAAGTTAACCATCTTAAAGACTTTTATTTGCCTATAAAAGGAAGCCAGATGCTTTCAAGAAAGAAGAAAATCAGTCAAATTCTAATTCTAGCTTTGCTACTAACAAGCTTTGTTTCCGTGGGTAAGCCACTTGTCCCTTTCCTCTATAAAATAAAGTTGGACCAGACAATGAATTCTTCACCTCACATGTACAGTCCACTCTCTCACACGCACACACTAAAGGATTCATGGATATATTTCAGAGAATCTATAAATTTAGCTGGGGGGAAATCATCTTTATTATCACTAACTGAAATTTATCAAACTGAAACTTAACATTTCTTTTAAATATGAATTTGGAATATGAAACTTTATTCTGTAGAGTCCATAGGTCTCATCAGTTTGCCAAAGGAATTCATGATACAAAAAGTGAATCCTTGAACTAAATACTCTCCAAGGTTCCTTCTTGTTCTGACATCCAAGAAGTAACTAGGCCTAAGCCTGGTATAACAGTTCCAGTTGGAGAGTAGATGGACACCTTTGGCCCTTGGTCTCTTACTCTGGGAGTCCCCACTTTTTTGATGCTACCTAGTAAATACCTTATTGTTTGCCTCTCACTGTCCTTGCCCACTCATTCAAGGGCCTGTTAACATCCAAATAAAGGAATCAGTGTGCACACTGTTAGGAGTTTGACTTACATAAATCCCTTTTCTGATGTGCTTGATCATTAGGTTAATATTCAGTAGTAAACTGGAATCAGCCCATACTAGCTTGTGAGAACCAACTGTTAAATTTTCAGTGTGAGCTTACAGATGGGGATGGAAATTCATGTATCCTGTTTACGTGAGAATTATCCTTCTCAACTATTACATAAGCATACACAAAATATGTAATAAATAAGTACAAGATCATTTTGGAAGGAGGGCACTATTAGCTAGGGGCATCAGAAAAGGTTACTAAAAGGTGATACTAAAAAAAATTTTAAAAAAAGGTGATACTCAACTCTGGAGGAAGTAAATTGAAAGAGATATACAAGAATCATATAGTTTGAGAAAACAGGAAAGGTCTGAGATCTGCACAGATAGAGGGAGGGCCTACACCAATGAGACACACATCTACAGAAGTATTAGGGGTATGAAGGAACAACAGTATGCCCTAGAGCAGGGACCTTTAACATCGAGTCCATAAACTTGTACTTTTCAAAATCATTTAATGACTATTTCACTATAATTTATTTCCTTTGTAATCCTATGCATTTTATTTTATGCATCTAAAAAGATTATTCTGAGGAGTCCCATAGGCTTCAGCAGATTGCCAGAAGGGTCCATGCCACACGAGAAGAGGGTTAAGAACCCCTGACCTAGAGGTATATGACTTATTGGGCTAAGAGACAATACAGGCTGGAATTATATAGCTAGTTTCCTGGGGGTTAAGATGATTCACAAATTATAAATTCATAACAGGTCATTAAGAGAAACTGGGAATATTTGAAATTGGTCCTAACCTACTGAGGGTAATTTTTATGTTTCTTCCCTTACTCCCATGACCATCTCTTGTTGCCCCAGGCCCAGACTGATCCTTGGGCTAAATAAAGGAGCCTAAATTCCACCTTAGCTTGTAATTATGGAATTCTATTCCATTCTTATCTACTCTTTTTCTTCCCACATAAATCTCTTTGGGGAACTGTCCTCTTGTTACTGAGCAAATTTTCTTCTTGGGTAACTCCCAAAACATTCCCAACTAATTTACTAACAAAAAACAGGCGAGACAGACTAAGGCTGCTACAGAATAGATTATCATTTCCTTTGGCCTCTTTTTGTTGGACCATTACTGCTGATGATAGCTGGAGAAGTAGGCAGAATGGATCTTGGTTTCCAGATATCAGGTTGTGCAATAGTACTAATAGATAGAAAGAAAAATTCTTGTTCAGAACTGAGAAAATTTGATATGCATGTTTCATGTGGACTATAAATATGCAACATGTTGATATGAGTTTTGTCAAGCCACTAGAGCTTTGGGTTCTTTGAGGACATTGTCACTGCCTCAAAGTTCTGTCCCATTTGAGACCTTCTACTTTTACCTTCAAAACCTACTGTTGATTGGACTTGGAGGCTTTTCTTTTATGAATCAACTCTTTCATCCATCCCAAGATGGACATCCTTGATTAGAAAAAAAATAGGCCCAGAGGCAGGATTCACATTCGTAGCAGGGGCAGTAGCCATTATTTAAAAATTAAACTTTGTCAAAGATTAAATGTGACAAATTGATGCCAGCAAGTTATAGAAACAAAGGAACATGGAAAATGGTACTATGCTTTATCATGGTAAAGGCATTTTTCACGCCCTTTAAAAAAATTTACTTTTCTGCCCTCTGGTGAAATAACAAGAATTTAACAGAGGCTTATTAAAAGTGATAATATCCCACTGTCTTGTTTTCCATGAATATCCCACCTCTCCTTTCCACACAATTCTATTATTTCATACACATGTCTAAAGTCCAAAATCGTTTGTTTTCAGATACTCCCTCCCAGGTACTTGGACTGGTGAAAACATAAGGGACCTGAAGGCAAATTGTTAAAAATGTTAAATAATGGAGTTCATTGCCAAAACCTCTGAGACTTCAGACACACAATTTAAGTCATTATTTTAAATAAGCAATGCTAATATATTCATTCTTATATAAATACATGTATACATGGTGTTTACCTTGAGAGAATGTAATCTCTTTGAGGTCAGGAACTATTTAATTTTTAGCATTACATCCCAATATCAAGTGAGTGCAATAAAGACCCCAAAGACCCTTACCCAAATAAATTCAGAGGTTTCTCCAGGTAGAAACAAAAGCTCTTTATTCTAAAGACAAATCTCATGAGAATTGGGGGGCACCATCCCAGACAGGTCTGGTATAGGGAGGCACCCAACAAGAGGCAAACAAGGAGTTTTATACCCTTGTACAAACAATTCTATGAAAACTCCAATATTTCCAGATAAACCCCCAAACCCCCTCCCACCAAAAATCCCCTGGTGCTGGATCATTACCCCATTGGTGGGGTAACATGACCTCACAGTCTACGCAGGACCCTGGAAAGCCCCTCTTGCCGAATACAAAGACACATAGCTATGATTATCCAGGTGATTTACAGGAACGTGAAACTTAGGCCTAAAGAGATCTAGGACCTAGCTCAAGTTTGGTGACTGTCCCTTTCATTTTATGAGAATGCTTTCACTTATCTCATTCACAAGCACAGTACCTGGAATAGAGTGTATGTTGACTGATTGTGTTACTTGTTGACTGATTACTCTTATGGATTTTTCTTGTTGGTTTCAAATGACACAAAAAAACTTTTAAAAACACATTTCTATTTCACTCAATTATATCTTTAGTCATACCATTTATTTCCATGTATCTTAGTCTTCATGGCAAAGTCATATTAAAGGGTCTTGAACATAACTGACACCCAAAAAATGTTTCTGGAATGAATAATACAAGCAAAGTAAGCAAATTAAATCACTTAGGCATTCATCAGAGGCTGGGTTGTTTTTTTGTTTTTTCTAACTCCTGACTAAATGGTCAGGAGACTGTCTCTCTAGCAGTGAGTAGAGATGGGGAAAGGAACCCTTCCACTTTTCCTTTACATCTCATCTCAAATGCTATCTCCCTCACACACACACACACACACACACACACACACACACACAAAATGATCTGATCACCCTCCTCTTCCTCCTCACCTCACACTTTGTTTGCCAATTTCATATGCTTTCAATGTGTTTTCAAAATATATAATGTTTTGGATGCCTGTCATATTCCCCTACTATTTTTCTGTAAGCCCCAGGAGGGCAGGAATGATATTTTATCTAAATCTTGTCTCTTTTCTAGCACTGAACACAATATTGTCTATGTACTTAAGTAAGTACTTAATGGTTGTTAAACAGAGTTGAGTTGAACCCAAAGTAAAATGAGAGGATTTGATTACATGATCTCTGAAGTCTCTTCCATATAAAATTGACGATAATATGATTTAAGAGTGAGACAGGATCTTAGATATCATTATTTCCTACTCTGGAACCATAGACATAAGGCATCAGCTGAAGAAAGATACAGTGGAATGCTAAAAAAATAGAGAGGGTCATATCTAAATTGATATTTCAAATAATGTACTGATAGAAAATAAATGAAAAAATACCAGTGAACCAGACCTTACACAAAAAAGTGATCCCAGAAAACTGTATGAACTGATTTTAAAAAATAAATTCAATCATATTTTAAATGCATTAGGATATCTTGCTATTTAAAATAATCTTATGGTGAATCCTTTTGTAAAAGAAATACTGCATCTTTCCCCTCCCCTGCTACTCCATCTAATCTTCTGTGTAAGTGCAAATTTTTATATATTGGGTCTGTGTAAAGCACTGTTAACTATATGTAAATTGATATGCAAATGAAATTCAAAAGGGTGGGGGAAACATTGGCTGCTTATAGGGATGGGAAGCCATCATCTCTTTGTCCTTGAGAAAAGACTGAGGTGCCCCATTCTCCTCCTTAAAAAGCAACTCCATGTATTATAAAGAACAGAGGCCTTGGAATCAAGAGTCCTGAGTTCAAGTCATACCTCAAATGCTTAATAGTCCTGTGACTTTGAAAAAAAATCATTCAATCTTTCTGAACCTTGGTTTTCTCATCTGTAGAGTAAGGGAATCAGATTGCTTAACTTTCAAGACTAAGTTTTATGCTCCTATAAAATCAATTCACCTTTCTAAGCTCTGTTTCCTCACCAGTACAACAGAAATATTATTACTTATGCTACCTACCTTGTAAGAAAAGCACCCTGGAAATCTTAAAACACTGTTTTGTTATGGCTAACACTCTGAAATTAGTGCTAAGATCAATGAAACACACTCTTTGGCATCCAAGATGAGACCCTAGCTATCTCCAAAAGGCCTTATCTTCATTGACTAGCCTATACCAAAGGCTCACCACCACCACCATCACCTATAAGAGATATGTCAAGCATAGAAACAACATAGCAGATATGTAGAAGAAGGAAAATACAGACAAATGGATGACTCCTCTGGCCTTCAAGGGCCAGCATACCAAGAAATACATAAAGAAATGCCCATATCAGAGAGAGAGCTTGAAGAGATATGGTCATACTCTTTCCATACCCTAGAAATCTTTCCTGATTCCTTCAGATATTGGCATTCTCTTCCTCTTGAAATACCCTTATATTAACTTTTATTTACTTGTACAAATATTGTATCTCTCTCCATCACTTGAATGTAAGTCTTTTTAGGGCAGAGTTCTGTTTCTGTCCTGTATGCTCAGGACCTTGAACAATACCTCGCATATAGCACTAAAATATTTGTTGAATTGAATAATAACACAATTAAATTCCCTGGCATCATAGAATGAATCAAGAGATGTGAATTCTATTCCTTCCTCCACTATTAACTTTTGATGCAACTTAGAAGCTTCTCTTAGACCAGTTTCCTCATAAGTCACATGGGGATAACGCTCCCTGCTCTAACTACCTCAAGGGGCTATGGCAAACTCTAATGAGACAATAAATTGGAAAGCATTTTAGATAATGTACTTTTTGTTTTAAAAATAAAACACATTTTAAGCATCCAGTTCTTCCAGGAAATAGTGACCCACAATGGGGTCCAAGAAGAATCCCTAAGGCTCTGCTCTCCTGGATCTGGATTAAGCTGAAAAGGCAGCAGAGCTCTCAGGAACAGAGAGTCCATCCAGATGAATCAAAATTACTTGCATGGCAAATCAAACCAAAAAGAGTTATTTTCCAAACGAGGCCTTTTACATAAGAGGAAAACACGGTCACAGTTGTGCAGCCATCTGCCTTCCTTATGACAAAATCACACGGATTTTAAACATACTTGGGGAGCTTTATAGTCAACTTCCCTCTCTCCACAGTTTCATGAGTACAGTCTTCTCACCCTTTGGGAAATGATCCTGGCCACATGCATGAGGCATAAGTTTGGAGAACCTGGACTTCAATCAATTCAAATGTCTTCTATTCAAAAAGTCATTTAAGATCATAGATTTAAAACTGCAAGGGACTTTGGAAGCCATCTAGGCCAATCCTCTCATTTCACAGATGAGAAAATTGAAGTTTAGGAAGGCTAAGTTATTTGCCCACAGTTACACAGGTAGTGAATGGCAGAGGTAAGATCTCCGAATCCAATGATCTTTCCATTGTACTGTATTATTTAAAAGCACGGATCATATCTGGGATAAAGAGAAAAACTATTGAATCTTGGAAATGTTACAACCTTATTATGTACTAAATCGTGATAGAGCCAACCCTATACTTTCCTAAGTTCATTGCCTCATAACATTGGCTCAGTAAAATGTTTCTGGCCTAGGTTTCCTAGACCAACCCATATTAAAGTATAGTCTTTTTTCAGAATATCCCAAAATCCCATCACATTCCATGAAGATTAGAGATCCCCAAGAACCAAAGGTTGCCACCTGCTAATCCCTATTGAGCATCAATGAATCAAATTCTGTCCAAGACTAAGGCTTTATAAGACTTTAGAGACCTTTATGAAACCTGACTCTGTGATCTAGAACATTACCTATCCCTGCCTACAAATTTCATAGCTCCTAAGATATAGACAGGAGAAAGTTCTCCATCTAACCACCTCAGTAAGCTCTAGACGTCAGGGGACAAAAGATTTTCTAGCTCATTGAAGGCCATAATATCACAGACTTAGAACCAAAAAGAGACCTTGGCAATTATTTAGTCCAGCCTCATCATTTAACAGTTGAAAAAATATAGGCCCATAAAGATTATGATCTATATAAGGTCACATAAGTAATAAGTGACAGAGCCGGAATTTGAACCAGGGTACTCTGACTCCAAAACTCATGCTCTTTCCGTTGTACTGCTCTGCCAACTATGTAAAACACGAGACAAAGATCAAAGGAACCAAGTCTTTAAAGGATCTTAGAGGTCACCAAGTTCAATTCTGGTTGTTTATTTTTCTTTTTGGGTGTTAGGGGGGAAGGTAGGGCAATTGGAGTTAAGCGACTTGCCCGAGCTCACACGGCTAGTTTTATGTTAAGTATCTGAGGCTGCATTTGAACTCAGGTCCTCCTGACTCCAGGGCCGGTGCTCTATTCACTGCACCACCTAGCCACCCCCAATTCTGTTATTTTACAGATGAAGAAACCGAGGTTCAGAAAATTTCCAGCACTTTGCCCAAATTGGCCCAAAGTGAGAGCCAGCATTTATTCTAAAGATCTTCTGACTAAAAATCTAGGCTGTCTCTACTACACCCTGATGGCCCCTGACCAAGGAGATGAATACAGAAAAACAAGACAGTCAGCATTTAGGTACAAGGTTGGCCAAGTATCTTAGGACCCTATGTTGCTCCTTTCCATTTGTCTCCTGACAAATCTGACATCTCTGAGTTGAATGAGGTCTCAGATCTCATCTAGCCCTCCTGGCACCTGAACAGAAATATCTTCTACAATATTCCCAACAAATAGTCATCCAGCCTCCACTTAAAGGTAATTAACAGCAGAAGACTCCCTACAACCAGAGGCAATGGTTTCTATTTTTGGATATCTCTAATTGGCAGAAAGTTCTTCCTTACCTGGAGTCAAAAATATCCCTGAAATTTTCACACAATGCTCTTAGCTTTTCCCTTTGGGGCCATGTAAAATAAGTATAAACTCCTTTCTCCTTGATGGCCCTTCAAATGTTCGAGGACAATTATTACTTCCCAGGAAAGTCAAACACAACTAAAATGAAACAAGAAGGATCCTTTTTGGTTTGCCATGTCACACTATTGGTTCATACTGAACTGACAATCTACTGGAACTCCAGGTCTTTTTTGCATCAACTTTGGTATAACAAATTCATTCGGTACTTGTGTATTTGATTTTTTGAACCCAAGTATAGGACTTTACATTTATCCCTATTGAATTTCATCTTACTCTATTCATCTATTTTTTAAGCCTGTCAAGAACTTTTTGGATCCAGACTCTGTCAACCAAAATGTTAGCAATCCCTTCCAGCTTCCTGTCACCCCAAATTTGATAAATATGACATCTCTGCCTTTAGCCAAGTCATTGATAAAAATTGTGGACAGAACAGGGCCAAGGACAGAGCTCTGCTGTGCTCAACTAGAGACACCCCTCCAAGGTGATTTCAATCCACTATTAACTACTCTTTAGATTTTGTTATTCAACTAGTTTTGAATCAATTTAACTACCGTCATCTAGCCTACATCTCTCTATTTATGTTGTCCATAAGGATATTGTATTCACTACTGAAATTCAGAGACATTATGTCTCATATTCCTTGGCTCTTCATATATTTGTATGCACATTCACATAGACATACATATGTTTACATGAAATTGTATGCACAGACACAGCTATTCCTATTACTAAAGATTTAGTGGTAAGTTTTTCAGAGATTTCTCCTGAGAGATGAATGTGGCTTACCTTTATAACCAATCAATGACCAGTTTTTATCCTTGACCTATATTTGTGAGCACCCAGATGAAACTTTTTTTTTAGTCAATCATTCAGATTTTTTATTTTGCCTCTTTCTACTCAGGATAAAATATCTAACTATCTGGAAACATCTGAGTAGATGACCAAACACTTTGGTTTGTACTTGTAGGTTTGAGCCTTGGGTAGACACAGTATGAGAGGCTTTTTTCTTTCCTCACTTGCTCCTTTGAATGAAGCATAAAGGTACTTCCTATGTTTCCAGGATGACAGGAGCATCAGTGACAATGGGGCAATCTCATAACCCTGTCAAAAAAAGAAATTAGGTCAGTCTGGCATGACCTATTCTTAATGAGTCCATGCTGATTCTTAATGGTCACTTCTCTTTCTAAGTACTCATGATCCATCCTTTCCATGATGTGTCCTAGAATTTTGTCAGAAATCAAAATTAAGCCATTGGCTTGTAATTGCAAGAATACAACTTCCTCCTCCTTTTTG
Organism: Pseudocheirus occidentalis; assembly: GCA_028646575.1. Taxonomy (NCBI): domain Eukaryota; kingdom Metazoa; phylum Chordata; class Mammalia; order Diprotodontia; family Pseudocheiridae; genus Pseudocheirus; species Pseudocheirus occidentalis. Next base: position 122,071,876 of record CM053595.1, read on the forward strand.
CTGGCCTCCAATCCCAAGGCATCTTTCTTGCTCTCCTTTTCTCCTTTTTAATCAAAACTGCTAATTTCTGTAGCATTTTAAGATTTACAAACTTTATAAAACACTTTCCATGTATCATGTCACTTAGTTCTCACAATTACCCCCACAAAGAAAACAACACAGGTATTATTACTTCCATTTTATACATTAGGAAATTGAGACAAAGAGAATTTAAATAACTTGACAGGAGACACAAAGTAGTAGGTGTCAGAGGCAAGATCCAAATCCAGAACTGTTCCTGACTTGAATCTAGTGCTCTTTCCATTATACCACACTGTTTGTCAGACTAATAGGTTAACCTCCTTTAGATCAAATTTCCCTTTCTCTTAAGAAAAACAAATGAATAGATTTTTAAGCCCCCTATCCGCATCCAGGAAGCTAGTTTCCCATTCATCCAGACAAAGAGTAATAATAATAGACCATAACCATCCAAGCTTCACAAAAACACAGAATCATAGAATCACAGAGTAGGAAGGGACCTTGGAGACTGTTAGTACCTAAACAGGAATACTCTCTACAACATTACTGAGAAGTGTTCATTTGCCTTTGCTGGAGGACTTCCAGTGAAGAGTCCTTCCCAAGGCCTCCCATTCCATTCCATTTTGGATAATTCTAGCTGTTAGGTTGTTTTTTTTTTTCTTACGTTGTGCTTCTATCTTCCACTCAGAAACCTCTGCCCATTGCTCCTGGTCCTACCTTCTGGGGCCAAGTAGAACACATTCATTGGTTCTTCTCCCAAGTATCTTGCTTTATACAAATAAACTCCTGTGGTTAGGAAACTGATTAATTTATTAAAAGAGGAGATACTATTTAATGACTGACAAGGAAGCAATAAAATTTTAATATCAGGCGGGTTCATTCAAAGAGGGGTGCTGCAGAGCAGCAAAAGGCAAAAGTGTGATGGGAGAAAACTAACCTAAGAAATTTCCCTCTTCTCATTACCTGTTCATCATTGTTAGGTGCTGGGAGAAAGGGAGATCAACAAGCTACAGTTTAATATGTACCAAATCTCCCTGACAGACTGTGTGATAAACCTTTACTTTATATTCATTCCAGGAATCTTTGCAAAGGGTTGGGCCATCACTTAACCTTCCCATTGATAAGTTGAGAAAAATGAAGGCTAAAAAAGGATCCAAATGCACCACAGTTGGGAATTACTCCAATTCCCCTCTAGTATTTTTTTCATTTCTTAAGGAACAGAGCACTGGGTCAAGTTATCACACTGTTCCATGCTACACTAATTCACTGGCTACTGCTCTGCTCAGATGTACCATAGGTTAAAAGCATGTCACCTCACATAGAACAACAAGAGAGAGTAACAATTTGATATAGGATGAGTCAGGACAGTATAGTGAGGAGAGAGGAAAAAAAACACTGGTCTAAGAAGCAAAAGACCTGGGCTCTAGCTGAAAACCATTCCCCAACCTACTGTGTGATCTGGGACAAGTCTCAGTTTCTTTGTCTATAAAATGGGAAAATCTGTGCCTATTTTTCCTACCAGACAAGACTGCTATAAGGAACAGATGTGAAAATGTATGCAAAAGAGCAGGTGTAAGGCATAAGTGTTATTATAAGAAAGTGAATGAGTATCCTAATACTAGGATAGAAAAGAGTCTTGGCCATGTGCTTTACTCCATCCATTGTTCAAAATGTCAGGTTTTATTCCACATATTAGAGACTTTCATTTACTAGATATGTATATTTAACAATAAAAATTTAAACCCTGAAAGCATTTATACAATGGCTTTGTTGTGTGCAGAAGATTAAAGCCCCTTTATGTGAAAGTGTAGAACTTTCTAAATGCATGGGTCTTTTTCAGGGCATCAAAGGGTTTGCAGCTGATCCACCTCTCTATTTCTTACCCAGAATCAGATAGTTTTGATGATTACTGCTTTATAATGTAGTTTGAGATCTGGTATTGCTATGCCACTTCTTTTGTGTCTTTTTTTTCTAATTAATTCCCTTGATATCCTTGACATTTTGTTCTTCTAGATAAACTTTGTTGTTATTTTTTCCAGTTCTATAAAAGAAGTTTTTGGTAGTTTGATTAGTATGGCATAAATATTCATCAATTTTGCTCACATAATCAGATTTATTGGAATATAATTTGGCAAAATATTTCATAATGATTGCTTTAATTTTCTTTTCATTGGTGATGTTTTCACCCTTTTCATTTTTGATACTGGATATTGGATTTTCTTCTTTTTTACATCAAATTAACTAATGGTTTGTCTATCTTATTGGTTGTTGTTTTTTCCCCCTCATAAAACCAGATTCCAGTTTTACTTGTTAGCTCAATAGCTTTTCTGTTGGTTTTTTTTTTACTTTCATTTCTATTAATGTTACCTTTTATTTTTCAGGATTTCCAATTTGGTGCTCATTTGGGGATTTTTAATTTGTTCTTTTTGTAGTGTTTTCTTTTAGTTGCATGCCCAATTCATTGATCTATTCTTTATTTTGTTTGGTGTAAGAATTTAGAGAAATAAAATTTCCCCTAAATACTGCTTTGACTGCATCCCATAAATTTTGGGATATTGTCTTATTGCTGTCATTCTCTTAAATGAGATTATTGGTTGTTTCTATGATTTGTTTTTTGATCCACTTATTCTTTAGGATTAGATTATTTAGCTTCCAATTAATTTTTAATCTATCTTTCCATTGCCTTTTGTTGAATGTAATTTTATTGCATTATGATCTGAAAAAAATACATTTAATATTTCTGCCTTTTTACATTTGATTTTGAGGTTTGTATGCCCTAATACATAGTCAGTCTTTCTGTAGGTGCCATGTGTTGCTGAGGAAAGTAAAATGCATATTCCTTCCTGTTCCCATTCAGTTTCCCCCCAAAGGTCTGCATATCTAACTTTTCTAAGATTCTATTCATCTCCTTAGTTTCTTTCTTAGTGACTTACTGAGTTCTGAGAAGAGTTAGTTGAATTCCCCCATTAGTACAGTTTTACTTTCTATTTCTTCCTGTAACTCACTTAGCTTCTTCTTTAAGAATTTGGATTCTATACCACTTGATGCATATATGTTTAGTACTGATATTACTTCATTGTCTATGGTACCGTTTAGCAAGATGTAGTTTCCCTCCTTATCTCTTTTAATTAGGTCTGTTGTTGCTTTTTCTTTGTCTGAGGTCAGGATTGCTACTCCCACTTTTTTGTTTGTTTGTTTGTTTCAGCTGAAGCATAATAGATTCTCCTCCAGCCCCTTACCTTTACTCCATGTGTGTCTCTCTGCTTCAAGTGTGTTTCTTGTAAGCAACATACTGTAAGATTCTGGTTTTTGATCCACTCTGTTATCCACTTCCATTTTATGAGAGAGTAAATCCCATTTACAATCACAGTTATGATTACTGCATATTTCACTACATTCTATTTTTCCTTCTGTTTGTCCTCTCTCTCCTTTCACTCTTTTCCTTGACAGTATTTTGCTTCTGTCTACCACTTCCCCTGGTCTACCTTCTCTTCTGTCAGTCCCTGCCCCCTTTATTTAATCTCCTTCCCTCCTACTTTCCTGTTGGGTAAGATAGATTTCTATATTTATCTGATTGTATATATTATTCACTCTTTGAGCCAATACTGATGAGAGTAAGGTGCAGGCAATGCCATCACCCACCCTTCCATTTTCCCCTCCACCGTAATAGGTTTTTTTGTACCTCTTCATGAGAAATAATTTACCCATTCTACTTCTCCCTTCTTTCTGCACCCAGAGTACTCTTCTTTCTCATCCCTTAATTATTTTTATGTCATCTCCTCAGATTCTCCTCATACCTGTACCTTCTGTCTATGTATATTCCTTCTAGCTATACTCTTGGTGGTACAATTTTTAAGAATAACAAGTATCATCTTCCTGTGTAGAGATGTAAATAATTCAGCTTCATTGAATCCCTTGTTTTCTCTTCCTTTTTTAGGCTTCTCATTTGTCTTGATATTAGAGATTTTTTGTTGTTCAATTCTTGTCTTTTCCTTGTGAAAGCTGGTTTTTTCACTTGAAGCATTATGCTTAATTTCACCAGATTTAGATCCTTTGTCTTCTGGAATATCATGTTCTATGACCTCTGATCCTTTAATGTTGCAGTTGCTAAGTCTTGTGTAATCTTGATTGTGGCTCCCTGATATTTGAATGATTTCTTTCTGACGATTTGCGGTATTTTCCCTTGTTTTGGGTTCTCTTTCCTTAAGTGATTGGTGGATTCTCTCAATCCCTGCTTTGTTCTCTGATCACAGGATAATGGGGAAGTTTTCCTTAATAATTTCTTGAAAGGTACTGTCCAGGTCCTTCTTTTGATTATGGCATTCAGGTAATCCAATGATTCTGACATTGTCTCCCCTGAGTCTATTTTCCAGGTCAGTTGTTTTTCCAGCGAGGTAGTTTAAATTTTCTTCTATTTTTTCATTCTTTTGAATTTGTTTGATTGGTTACTGATGACTCATAGATTCATATGCTTCCACTTGCCCAATTCTAACTTTTAAGGAGTTGTTTTACTTGGTTAGCTCCTGTACTTCCTTTTTCATTTGACCAGTTGTATTTTTTAAGGAATTGTTTTCTTTTTCTAAGTTGTCGACTCTTTTTTCATAATTCTCTTGCATCATTTATTTCTTTTCCCAGTTTTTTTCTACCTTTCTTATTTGATTTTTAAGCTTCTTTTTGAGCTCTACCATGAGTTCTTTTGGGGCTTGAGATCACTTCCTGGCTTTGTTTGGGGCTTTGCCCAGAGGTGTATTTCCCTGGGGCTATGCTGAAGTGGCCTGGCTACTGGAGGTTGCCTATTTGCCTAGGGATTCACTGAAGAATGTAGTGGTTCTCTGAATTTGAGTCTGCCCATTCCCCTGGCTATGCTGAGGCATGTGGGGCTCCTGGTGTTGGCATTTGTCTGCACTGGGACTCAGCATCTCCCTCTGGTTTGCTGAGGTGAAGTTGGCTTGCTGAAGTGAAGTTGGCTTGCTGAAGTGAAGTTGGCTTGCTGGGATACTTCCTGCCCTCGACTATGCTCCCCTTTTACCCTAGTGAGATACACATTTCTTGCCAATCTTCCAAGTATCATCAACTAAAAGATTGTTTTGCCCCATCTTTTTGCTGGTTCTGCTGTGCCAGGATGTGTTTTGGGGTGCTCTTTTATGGTTGTTTGGAGGTAAATATGGAACAGTTATAGTGATTTACTGCTTACTCTACTATATTGGCTTCCAGAAGTGAATCACACGCTATTTAGTTTTTAACTTGATTATATGATCACAGTATCATAGAATTTAGTAATAATAGGTAACATTTATTTAGTGTTTTAAGGTTTGCAAAGTACTTTGCAGAAATTATTATCTCACGTGGTTCTCATAATAACCCTATAAGTATTACAGACATGATTACCACTTTAAAGATGGAGATACCAAGGCTTTAAGAGGTTATTCACCTTACCCATATTCATGTTATCAAAAAATGTCAGAGTTGCTATTTGAACTGAGATCTGCTAAGTCTAGAACTCTTTATCACAATACCACTTCACCTCTCATTTAAAGCTAGAAAGGTCTTCGTAAATCATCTGCTCCATCCCTTCATTTTATGGTTGTCAACAAGCATCTATTATATACCTACTATATGCCAGACACTGTGTTAAGAATGCAAATTAAGGACTAGAGGGGATTAAGAATTTTGAGGGTCAGGGAACAAGTAGAATCAGTAAGTGATTTAGCACCAGAGAAGCTGGGTTCAAATCCTGGCTCTACCACTCACCATATTTATTAGGCATGTATTTGAACTTTACAAACCTCTGTTTCTTCATCTATTAAATGAAGGCTCAGACTAGATTATCTCTAAGCTTTTTTCTAGAAATCTCTGATCTTATGATTTGCCCACGGTTACACAGGTAGTAAACGAACCAAGATTCAAACACAGATCTCCTAATGTCAAACTTAGGGCTTTGATTTGGACTTTGTGGACTTTGTGGACAGTGTCTAGCTATGGAAAGATTAATTTCAAACACATTCATATATTTTCTATTGAACCATTTAGTTCTTCATTTTTCTATAAGGGGTTTTCTTTTCCTAGTTCTTTTTGCTCCCTATCAGCAGCACCTATTGCACATTAGGGCTTTACATATGATTGTGCCACTGTTGCTAAGGTTAAGGAGAGAACAGCTTGTCCAGAAAGAAGTAACCATCAACAACCAGATTGAGACAGGAAGAAAAGATCTTAGTGTCATATGGTGGGAGCTGTGCTAGAATCTCCCTGAAAGAGCCTTAGTAATGTCTCATGGTGGAATGAACTGGGAAGACTTGGTCAAAGCTGGGCTGATGAGTCAGTCATTCCCCCAAAGTGTGGAACAGTTTGGGCTGCCTTTCACTGTGGGCATATGCTAAAAGACATTCCTCTCTCTCACACACAGACCTTTGGTGCCCACGCTCTCCTCAAGTTCTCAGTACAATCCCATTTGCAGCAGATTTATTAGTGATCATTAGCACAGGATGTGGGACAGGCATCATGCCTGATTTCGAGGTTTACCACAGCTACAGAAAGTCTCTCATTCTCTGTTCCATTCCATTCCAAAAATGAATCATAGAACCTCAAGGGACTTCTCATTCAGCTCCTGTCTCCAGGAAAAAGGATACATGAACCATTCTAATTCAATTCCATAAACATTTATTAAGCACCTACTATTTTCAGGGGTCAGTGCTCAACTCTGGACATACAAAAATGAAAAAAAACATATTATACTTCTTTCAGGAGAAATATAATACATTCCAGTGACATGATACTGCCCTGTTTTAAAGATTAATTTTAAGGACTAATCAGGATGTGCAGTGATTCACTTTGGAGCAGAGCAGATGGAAAGTGGGGAAGGGAGGAGGAGAGAAGGGTGGCTTTAAGAATTCCCTAGGGTGAGATACCAGATTCAAAGTCTTAGATGTGGGCAGTTACATATTTTGAGAGGGGGAGGAGGAAAGGCAAAGAAGAGAGTAAGAGAGAAGGTAGGAAGAAGAAAGGGAAAAAGAGATAAAGAGAGGAGGAGGAAAGAGAAGAGAGAGTAGGGAGAAAGAGGAGAGAAAGGGTAGAGAGAGAGGGAAGAGAGAGGAGAGAAAGAAGTGAGAGAAAAGAGAGAGGAAAGAGAAGAGAGGGAGGAGGAAGAGAGAAAAGAGAGAGAAAAGAGAGCAAGAGAGAGGGGGGAGAAAAGAGAGAAGAAGGAGAAGAAGAAGAAGAAGAAGAAGAAGAAGAAGAAGAAGAAGAAGAAGAAGAAGAAGAAGAAGAAGAAGAAGAAGAAGAAGAAGAAGAAGAAGGAGGAGGAGGAGGAGGAGGAGGAGGAGGAGGAGGAGGAGGAGGAGGACTGAGAGAGAGAGAAAGAGAACAAGCATTTCACCACCCCACACCTCCAAAGCTTGAAAAATGACCATTTTCTTTTTCCTATTAACCCCAACCTGCTGTGACCATTTTTCCCTTCCAAATGCAGACCATTTTTCTTCAGGATTTCAGAGACCATTTTAAACCTCAGCAAAGGACATTTTAATCCTACCAGAGCCCTACTGCCCTTTCCACAAATGGTCCATGACATATTTTGTGAAACCATCCTGAACTCACAGATGCATGTTTGTAAGGTCTGTGAAGATTATACATCCAAACTGGTAATATTCAGTTGCTAAGGAAGCTGGCATAGGGATAAGAAAGACAGAGCAGGAGAGATCACCTTTGCAATGAAATGTTACTGGGCAGGCCATGCATTCACAACACTTCTGCCTCTCTGTTTCTGTCTCTGTATATGTCTCTGTCTTTGTGTCTCTCTGTCTCTGCTTCTGTCTCTCTATCTCTGTCTCTCTCTCTCTCCCTGTCTGTGTATGTGTTGTGTCTGTCTTTGTCTCTCTGTCTCTGTCTCTGTCTGCCTCTCTGTCTCTGTCTCTCTGTCTGTCTCTGTCGCTCTGTCTGTCTCTCTCTGTGTCTGTCTGTCTGTCTCTCTCTGTCCCTCCTTCTCTATTTCTCTCCTAACGAAAATAGTGTTTTCAAATCTACCTCATCTACATAATTTCCCATAAAAATTAAATCAGTGTTTGACACAGGACAACAGAATCTAGACCACAGCTTAGCTTTAACGAGCCAATTGCAATCTCTTGTTTCACCTTAGACATCTTAATAGTTTATCCAGGACACATGTGCATAATATCATGCTACCCTAACAGGCCTTGCCACTTCAGAACTCTGATGACTAAAGAAAGTTCCATACATCCTACACCCTGCACATAAGAAATCTGAGGCAGTGGGCTGTATGTGTGTGTGCATGTGCGTGTGTGTGTGCGTGCGTGTGTGTGTGTGTTGGGAGGGGTATTTTTATATGTAACTTCCCCTCTACTCGAGGAGTGCGTTTCTGATTCCTCTTAAGTAATTGAAGATATTGCAGATACAATCAAGAGTCAAACTCTTCAAGATGAAAATGTCTTGATGATGAATCAAGTTAATGGAAGCAAAATCCCAGTCCTGCCTGATTAGAGAACCCAGAGACTTATCAGAGGCAGGAACATACAAGCCAACTCACAACCTGACCTTGTAACGAATGAGAGCTGAAAAGCAATTAATTGAGAAATTATCAGGGAAAAGAGAAGTTGTACGGTTGGTTAGGTACAGCAATATGTCAATGGGCCAGGGATTGATTTGGCTGGAGTGCCTCAAGGTCTCTGTTCTGATGATTCAGGAGTTAAAGGAATTGGCCTGAGCTAAGCACTAAGCAATGTGAAGGGTCAGATGTGAACGTCATCATTTAGCAGAAGAGATCACTATTCATGTATCAAGATCATGATTAAAACAAGCTCTTAATGAAAGGTAGATTTATCAGTTTATTATTAATAGTAATAATAATAACAGCTCATATTGATATTGCACTATAAGGTTTTACAAAGCAATTTATGCTCCCTTTCTCATTTAATCCTCACAATATTCCAATGAGGTAGGTGCTATTATTATATCCATTTTACAGATGAGGAAAATTAAGGCTGACAGAGGTTAAATGAGTTCTCCAGGACCACACAACTAGTAAGTTTCTGAGGGGGAATTAGAACTCAGTTCACCTCTACTCCAGGTTTAGCACTAAGTTTATCAAGCACATTTGTGTTGTGTAAGTGGCTGCTGTGCACATTGTTCAGACTCTGCAGGCATTATTCCCAAATTTCCCTTCTGCAGCATAGGTAGGCATCAGTGCGTCAGAATGGCAAAGGAACCTTGGAAATAACTGAATCATCCCCCTCATTTTACAAAAATCCTAGGCTCCAAAGAAACCCAAGAGAGATGATTTGCCTAAAGTCGTACAGCTAGTGGAGCAGAAAGTGTAGAAGACCCACGTCTTCATCTTCTAAGTTCCTTCTTTCCAATACACCGCATTGTCACATTTTTTTGGAATATTTGGCTTTTCCCACCAGTCCCCTATCTTCAGGCAGCCAGGAGGCATGGAGCACTGGACCTGACATCAGGAAAACTTGAGTTCAAATCTGGCTTCAGACACTTAACTGTGTGACCCTGGGCAAGTCATTTAACCTTGGTCTGCCTCAGTTTCTTCATCTATAAAATGGAAATAATAATAATAGCCCCTATCTCCCAGGGTTTTGTGAGAATCAAATGTGCTATTTTTGTAGTGCTTTGCAAAGCTTAAATGCTATATCAAAACTAACTATTGACTAGTATTTTTCTTCATGTCCTCAAGACCTCTCCTGAAGTTCTTTAGCGCTTTGGTCATCAACCAAGAGAAGACATGTTTGCTTTATTTATATAAGCCCTAAACCACACGCATAAGGAAATAGCTCTGCAAGACACACACCATTCTTGGTTTCCCATATGCAGTGGCTAATTTGACCCCAAAATGTTTGACCACTGGGTCTACAAAGAGACCCTTTTCCTAACAAACAATACTCACCAAATGAGAAAGCAGAAAGAGCAAATATATTTGTGTTTTGAAACTTGGAGCACATTTTACCAAAGCAGTTTTCCTCTTTAATTTTAAACATGTGTATGTTGAGGAAAAAATGTTATCCAAATACTTAAAATTTCAGCAAGCTAAACAAATCTGGGTGCTTCTTTTTTTAAAACAGATTTTTTTAATTGTAAATAAATTGGGAATTTTTTTTTGGTCAGACTGAAAAAACAACAACCTGGGAGAAGAAATTGAATCCAGTCTTCCATATGGAAAGTAGGACAACTGCTTAATCCAGTGATTCTGACCTTCAATGAAGGGGATGGAATATTATTGGGACTCAAAACAGAATTATAGGGAATGTTTTAAAAACAATCCACTTTTCTGGGGAGGGAAAACTAGGCCAAATTAGAGTAAAAGACAAACACAACTTGATTTGGAAAACTAAAGATGTGGAAGGTAACTGCTTTCCCCAGACATTATCTTTTTCCCCCAAGCAGTCAGGTCTGAGGTCTTTGTGACACAAATAAATCATACAAGAGTATAAAATATCTTGGTGTGTATAGAACTAACATCTAGTATAGGTGCTTGGATCATTGTGGAATATTTCCATTCAGGACCATCTTTCAGGGGTGATGGATGCCATGACTCCTATTAACATCCTTTACTAGGACCAAAAAGAGATATATAAGTATTTGGTTTGTCTTCTAGTCCTCCACACAGAGCAGTATGGGCTGGGAGTCATGGGTTCTAGACCTAGCTTTTTCTCTTTGCATTCTCAGTTGTACTCCTTTGCTTCTCTTTGCCTCAATTTCTTTCCCTGTACAGTAAAGGGGTTAGATTAGATTATCTACAAGGGCTTTAAAGATGCTGTAATGCTATGACTTATGATGACTCCTTCAGCCAGACTGACTCCACCATCTCCTATGTTTATTCTCACCTTAGTACCTCTGCACATACTATCCTTGGTTTGGTTCATGTAGATGCTCTTGGTTTTACAAATAATTATTTTTTAATTTCTTCTCCCAGAAAACAAAAGCTGTTAGACTTCTATTTCCAGGTATTACTCTGTCTTGGGCCTCCAGATTTCACACTCTGCATTTGGGCCAGTGCCACTGTCCTATTGTCCATTTGGAAGGGTTGATGGCTACTTTTTCTTTGTTTGTCCTCATCACAGGTTTGGACTTCCAACGGAGCCCAGGCAATATTGTACTGTGAGTGTTTTCCTTTTCTTTCACCCCTGGCAACTCTCTGGAGAGAGTCAGAATTTAATATTGATTGATGCTCTTACAACATATTAGACCTATAGAGAGCCCATATGTATTTGCAGAAGGCTAGAAACCTTATTTCATATCTGACAATGGGAGCGAATCAGGATGAAATGTTGTAAAGGTCACAGCTCATTTACATCATATGCTTATTTGAAAAGGTGAGAACCAATAGAAAGCAACCCATCACCAGGTGGGAGTCCTGGCCCCTGGGACCCACCTAGCTCAGAGCTGTTTATCATTGGTCCCTGTGTTCAGCACCTAGCTGGGAGCTGCTTATGTTCATCCCTGGTCCCTGAACTGGGCATCTAGCCTGGAGCGGTTCAGCAGGCAAGGTGCTTAATGATCTACTGGAACAGCTGTCCAGGTGTTGAAAGTTTTGAGGTTAAGGAGAAATGCATGGGCAGCTGTGACCCGGAAAAGCTGAGAAATGGTGAGAGTAGCAGCTGGACCATCCATCTTCCATTCACCAAGGGAGACTACCCTGGCCGGGCCAGCCGCCCAGTTCTCACTCCAACCCCTGCTTTCTGTAGTCTTATTCTAAAAATGAGTCAGCCCCACATGCTAACCCCCCATCCAGGCCAACCCACCTGATACCACTGGGACCATGTGAGCCATATGGAGAGAAGGGATATAAATATTCATTCCTAGTATTTTTAAAGAAACAGATGCCTTAAGAAAGAGCCATGACAAAAATACTATAAGCTCCCTTTTTCAGACTTTTTCCTCTAAGAACAGTCTAACTTCATTAATCTGGACCCCACTAATTCAGAATTTATGATCATTCAACTAGACTATGTTGGCTTTCCTTTATTTTCTCAGTGGGGAAAAATCAGTATATAAATTAATAGGATAAATAAAATGCAAGGATTATGTTCAACCTATGTAGAACAAGCTTTTTTCAGGACTTCAGAACAATTATTGTTTTCCCTCCTGTGTGTGCTGCTAAATACACATGAATCTTATCTGTTGATTGAAGCAGGCCCAGTAAGATCTCCTTTGAGTAAATATAATATTGTTGCTGTAATTCCTTATTGTATTAAAAGATCCAAAATTTGGAGTGCTCCCTTCTCTAATATAGATCTCAACTCTTTTCCTCTTTAATAGTTTTTTTTTATGAATTGGTATAACCAAAAATATGCATCCTCTGATGGTCAATCCTCAAGTTATGGACTCCTCCTGACTTATCCAGGTTGGTTATCAGAAAGCAAATACATTCTTTCCCAAGAACCATAAGCAAAACTTTCCCCCTTGGCAGGAGATGGCAGAGTTTGCATTCCACTGGCAAAGCCTTCAAGAACCCAAGATCATTTTCATATCATGATGAGACATCAGATGAGGTAATAAGTGGAGGCAGCGGTCAAAGATGAACTTGAAATTGATCAGCACATCCTTTGATTCTTTGGGGGGGTAGGGGGAGAAAGACAAGAGTCATAGAATTTTTTACTATTTACAAACTTGTTTGACTAGTGCACCATTCACTTGGCCCTGTCCCCAGAGAGCTATGAAGGCACTTAGGCATAGGCTTTTGGTAGGGAGAGGCCACTGAGCTAATGATCGCTTATTTGTTCCTAGATGGCACAGGTGGAGAAACTGGGCACTACTTCATTTGGCACTTGGACATTTGAAAACACATTTATGCTTGAGACACGTCAAGAGGGGAGAGGGAAAATTCAGAGAGTTCATTCAAGTTATTCCCCCTTCTCAACCAGCTCCAGTGGTTGCTAAGGAAGCTGGCATAGGGGTGAGAAAGACAGAGCAGAATAAAATAAAAGCTTCTGTTTGATCTTTAAAGCCTTTTGTAACCTGAACCTTCCTACCTTTCCAGTATTCTTGTACTTTTCTCCACACTGGTCTCCTTGCTATTCCTTGAACATGACACTTCATCTCCTGAAATCAGGCACCTTCCCTGGTTTCCCTCACATCTGGAATTTTTGACCTCCATATCACCACCCCATAGCGTCTTCAGCTTCCTTGAAAACCCTGCTAAAGTCTCACCTTCCATATAGAGCCTTTTCCAGTCCCCCTTAATCTCAGAATTTTCCCTCTGTTAATTGTCTCCAATTTACCTGTATATATTCTGACTACACATTGCTGTTGGCATGTTGCCTAACCCTCCCCCGCTCCACCCCCCACTCCTCTGCCTTAGCTTATGGGCTCTTGAGAACAAGAACTGTTTTTTTACTTTCTTTGTATCCCGAGTCTTTGGCACAACCCCTGGTACATCATAGGTACTTAATAAATGATTGTTAATTGCTTCTCTGACTGTATGCACAAATGTATGTGCACATTTGCATGCACCACACACAAGCATGGCCATGCACTGTACAATTTACATATGCCCATAAGGGTATGAGCAAGCCCATGTCCACAGGCATGAATGTGCATATATGAACACACTTGTATGAACCATGCATATACATTGGTGCACAGTTATGTACAAATCTACTCACACCACATAAACTTACATTACTTCCAGTGATAACACTGTGCTCTGAGTTTTGTATCCCTTTTCTTTGGGGATATTTTCGTTCCCCAGTGTTTGGGTTCTTAGAGAGCTCAGCACCTGTCACCTCTGGAATCCCCGGCTGTTTGTCTTTTCAGTCCATCTGCTTTCAGTGCTTGAGTATCAGGCTGCGGCTTGGGCCATGTTCTTTAGCTCTCATTCCTCTTGATTCCCTTTGGTGAAGGCTCTCCCTGTGGCTGCCAACATTGTGGTAAACAATCCATTTATTCTGACAGTCTTAAAAGCTTCTTGGGGGAGTTTTTTTTACATCTTCAAGAGGGTCAAAGAGAAATCTCAAAAAAGAAGATAAAGAAAAATAGAAACCTTTACCTGTATCTTCTGAAATCCTCCAAGTAATTCACTATTGCTCCTCTGATGCACTATGAAATCCCAATAATAAAAAAAGAAGAAACACAAGGTGAAAAAAAATAAATAATAGCTATCATTTATCTGGTACTTTGAGGTTTGCAAAGCACCTTACAGATACTAACACACTTTATCCTCACAACAACTCTGGCATGTAGATCCTATTATAATTCTCATTTTACAGATGAGGGAATTAAGGTGGGTCAGGTGATTTTCCAAGGTCACCTAGTTAGAGAGTGTCAAAGACTGGATTCAAACCCAGGTCTTCCTGATTCTAGTTCTAATAATACTCTACCCACTGGCCTACCTAGCTGCCCCTGTCTTCTGGCCAGGCACAGTCCCCACTTATTAAGATGTTCTTCTCGTGCCTCTCTAGTAGTTCTGAGAACTGTCCTCTGGACATGACCAAGTACTATGGAACTAGGATTACTCTATGCATATGTGTGTATACCTGTTCATAGGGAATATATACTTATTCCTGCTTTCTAAATCAATTTAGAAATAAGAGCAAAGAACCAAAAACTCCAGAAAATGAAATCTGCCTATTTATTTTAGACATATCTCAGTATTATTGCAAGACAAAAAAAAACCACATTGTACCAAATGACATTGATTTGTCCAGATAAATTCAAAAGAGCCCAACTAGATTCAAGAAAAGCTTCAATTAGACAAATTCAGTGAATAGTTATTGTGGGTTAAGCATTGGAGGTGATACAAAGTATAGATGATTAAATTCAACAAACATTTATTAAGGACCTACTATGATAAGCTTCTATGCTCTCAGGACTTGGGATAGAGAGATTTAAAAAAAGGAGTCTCTGCCTTCAAGGATATTATAGTGTAATGGTTAGGGAAGCAGGGGGAAGAGGAGAAAAAGAGAGAGGTTCAATACATACACAGTTACGTCTAATAAAAGGTAGAATGCAAAAGAGGAGGCAAAGAAGAAAACAGGAAAAAGTACTGCAGGAGCATTATAGAGGAAAGAGACTGCTTTTAGCTAGAAGGATCGAGGAGGGTTCATCTAAGATATGACCCTTGAATAGAGCCTTGAAGGAAGATAATTCTTTTAACAGGTAACAATAGGGAGGAAATGTATTCCATATATAGGTATATAGTTAATGGCCTACCAAAGGTCCAGAGGCAGGACAAGGAAGGACAAGATCAAGAAAGAGCTGGTAGTTCAGGATGGCTATACCTTAGAGTACATGAAAGAGAGTAGTATAAAATCAGACTGGAAAGGAAGGTAGGAGCCAGATGGCAAAAAGGCCTTAAATGCCAAGCTTGGGAGTTTGTATTTTATTCTAGAAAATGAAGACAAGGTTCCAGTCCTCATGGAGCTTGCTATGAGACTCACAAACGTGTTCCAGGCTCCAAGAGGCTCGTTTGCCTCTTGCATGTCAGCAGGAAAGAGTCTAATGCTTAATTGTCCATTGTCTAATGGCAAGAGGACTAAATTTGGATTCAGAAGACCTAAGTTCAAATTCTACTACTGCTATTTATTCTTTGTGTGATCTTGGGTAATGTAGTGTATTGTGGTAATTAGAGTTTCGAACTTGGAATCAGGAAGACCTGCATTCAAATTCTGCTTCTTGCACTTAGTAGCTTTCCTCTGGTACTAGTATAGGCCCTCATCGTATTTCATCTGGACTACAGTAATAGTCTGCTAGTAGGTCTGCCTGCCTCAAGTCTCTCCCCACTCTAATCCATCCTCCTTCAGCCATTAAAGTGATTTTCCTAGACCACAGGTCTGATCATGTCACCTCCCTACTTCATAAGTTCCAGTGGTTCCCTATTGCCTCCCAGGATAAAATACAAAATTCTTTGTTTGGCATTCAAAGATTTTCATAATCTAACCCTCTCCTACCTTTCCAATCTTGTTACATCTTACTCTCTGATTCAGTGACACTAGCCTCCTTGCTGTTCCATAAACAAGACATACCTCAGAAACAATCATAGGAAGTAAAATGAATAATTTTGACCACGTAGAATTAAAAAAGATTTTGCACAAACAAAACTAATAAAGCCAAATTTTTAAGGAAAGAAGGAAATGGGGGGATTTATAGCAAGTTTCTCTGATAAAGACTTCATCTGTCATATATATGGGGAATTGGGTCAAATTTATAAAAAAAAATAAGAGCCTTTTCCTAATTAATAAATGGTCAAAGGATATGAACTTGCAGTTTTCAGAAGAAGAAATCAAAGCTATCAATAGACATATGAAAAAATGCTCTAAATCACTACTGATTAGAGAAATACAAATTAAAACAGTTCTGACATACCACCTGTCAAATTGGCTGACATAATAGAAAAGGAAAACAACTAATGATAGAAAGGATTTTGGAAAATTGGGATACTAATGCACTATTGGCATTATGAACTAGTCCAACCATTTTGGAGAACAATTTGAAACTATGCCCAAACTATGCATATCTTTTGACCCAGCAATAACATTCCTAGATCTGTATTCAAAAGAGATCAAAGAAAATAGAAAAGGACATATATGTATAAAATATTCATAGCAGCTCTTTTTTTGTTGTGGCAAATAATTGGATATTGAGAGGATGTCTATCAGTTGGGAAAAGACTGAACAAGTTGTGGTATATGATTATGATGGAGTATTATTGTGCTATAAGAAATGATGAGTAGGATGTTTTCAGAAAAACCTGGGAAGACTTATATGAACTGATGCAAAGTAAAGTAAGCAGAACCATGAGAACACTGTATATAGTAACAGCAATATTGTAACAATGATCAACTGTGAAAAACTTAGTTATTTTGATCAAGACAATGATCTAAGAAAATTCTAAAGGACCCACGATAAAAAAAAATGCTATCTACTGCCAGCGAGAGAACTGATTAACTCTGAGAGAGGATTGAAGCATGCTTTTTTTTTTTAGATTGTAAACTCCTGGAAGGCAGGGACTGCCTTTTGCCTCTTTTTGTATGCCCAACACTTAGCAGTAGTAGTAGGAACATAGTAGGTTTGTAATAAATGTTTATCCATTGATTGATAGTTGTTATGACATTGGGAAAGTTACCTCTCTTTGCCTCTTTTTTCTCAGGTATAAAACTAGAACAATAATAACTGTAGCGTTACTATTCCTAAAATTACATAGGTCAGAATCTTCTATTTGTAACACAATTAGCACAGCACAATTAGTTTAAGGCAAAGGCACTTAATGAAATGGTATAGTGTGAATAGTAGGGATGAAGCATTACTTCATAAACCTGGGGCACACTCTCCCACAAAATACATAGTACATCACTAGGAAGAGTAAGTGCCCATTGAGTTCACAAGTAGAGAGGCACACTTGTAGAGAATATATATGTGGTCAAGTCAAGTGCAAGGAGGAAACACTGATGCCTTTGGCACTCTAGTACAAAGATCTTTGCTCTTTATTATGTCCTAGTACATTTTTATATGCTTACCATGAGCCAGGCACTGTGCTAAGCACTGGGAATACCATCCCCCCCAAATCAAAATGGTATTTACCCTTAAGAGTTTACATTCTAATAGAGGAAGACAGCCCATGTAGAAAGGAAGGGAGAAAATGTTGTGGTCTTGGAAGTCACAGTAATGGTGACTGGGGCTATAGGGAAGTAGATCGATTTGTTCTTTCCAGAAACACCAGTGTTAATTTGATTAATATTGCCAGAGCACAAAGCAGCATGTTATGAAGATGGTGAGAGAACAGCATGGTAGACCTGGATATGTGTGTGGCAGGGGATGGAGTAGGGTGGAAGGGATATATGGGTGTGTGTATACATATACATATGTGTGTGTCTTCTTACCAATCAGGAGCCTTAAGAGGTATGTATGTATGTATGCGTGTGATTGTGTTGTATGGGGCTGTGCACAGGTGTATGTGTCAGTCAAGTTTCAGGGTTCATACTGTTTCAGAATCCAAACATGGCATCCACTGGAATTCAAAAAGTAAGTAATGATGACAGCTGTTCTCAGGTGTGGCTTAGCTTTGTCAATGTGAAGTAGACCATCCAAGCTCACTTCAAGCTTCCCATCCTCATAGAAGGTCCTCAGGGGAGGATAAGACAAATGGAACATTCGGGGCAAGGAAGGAAAGAGGAAGGAAAAAGGCTTGTGTCACTATGACATGAACCACTGCAAACCAGCGTTGCTTTCTTCCTCTTTGCTTACTGGCTGCTAGGACATGGTCATCCCCAACATTCCCATTCAGGGGCTCTTGTGGTGGGAAAGATCAGCTGCTGGAAAACCCATGGAAGGCCTTGGGGAATGCCATGGCCCGAGGTAATCAGCAGGCAAAGTTATTATCATTATGCTGCTAATTAATTCCCAGCTCATTACATTTCCTGTGGCTAATTTGTACTCGCCGCTGATTTGATTAAACTCATCTCTATGCTAATAAATGTGTTTTCCATTTGTTTTAGCGACTGTAGGAAAAGGGCTTGATATTTACATATTTTGACGTTTATCAGAGAAATCTCAGCATCTGAATTAATTCCTTTCTGATTTATAAGTTTTAAAAAGGGAAATTTAAGGGTCATGCCTATTTTCTCACTTTTTACCCACAGCAGGTATTAAAGGCTGCTTTCAATCCCTACCCTTCCCTTATTCCCAGTATCTCTCAGGATGGTCATAAGCTATTTCCCAAATCTTTTACTACCAGAAGGCTGGTCCCTCTGGACAAAGGACTGTATATAAGTGTTTGTGTGTGCATGTGCGTGTGTGCACCCTACAGCAGCTCTCTCTGGTCTCTTCTGGTTGGACACTATTCTTAGAAAAAGACCATCTATTTTATCCACTGCCCCAACCACCACAGTCATCACTTATTTGCCTATTTATTCCATTGCAGTTCTATCTTGATTCTCTCCCCCATGCCATAGCAACAACACAGCTTAAGGGTCCAGGAGAGAAGCCAAGAATCTCAGATTTGGAAGGAATCTCAGAGGCCATTTAGTTCTGCTTACACCTAACCAAGAATACCTTCTCCAAAATCATCCACAAGCAATCATCAAGTTTCTCCATAAAATTCTATAGTGATAGAGAACCCATTGCAGCTGAGGCAGCCAAATCCATTCAGACATTCCCATAAATTTGGATGGTTCTGTATAATTAGAGAGGTTTTCTTTATGTAAATCTGAATCTACCTCTTTGAAACATTCATTCTCATTTCACCCTCTGAGTCTAGGGCTAAGCAGAGAAAATCTAACATGACACCCCTCCAAATATCTAAAAATAGATGCTGTATTCTTCCAAGTCTTCTCTTCTCCGAATCAAAAATCCTAGGTCCTGAGATTTGTTTAAACTGATACAGAGCATAAAGAAGAACCAAAAGAATAATATACACAGTGTCTACAACAAAGCAGATGAAGACAACACTAAAAGGCTAGAAAACATAGGTCAAATAGAGTAGATGACATTAGTTTCCAGTTGTTAAATTTAACACCTGCATCCTTCCTTTCTGTTAACAGTTAACTACAAAAATGAAAATCAACATGTATTGGCAGTCTCGATCACTGTATCATTTTAACTTTTTTTTATAGAAAAACATTCTTTGTAGGGAGTGTTTGTCAGGAAGTAGCTAATATATCGAACAAAAGTGCCCCTGAAAAAATATTGAAGTCTCCAGTTCCATCAAAGGATCCTCATCTTATCATTTCACGACTGATTTCAGCTTCCTCTGAACATATTCTAGTTTGAGGTTTTTTTAATCTTCCTAAAAATGTATGGACAGAACTAAACATGGTTCTCCCAATTATAAACTGACCAGGTCTTTTCCAAATAAACTGTTGTCTAGGTATAACCTGACCATTTTAGACTTCTGAAGTTAGGTATTTTTAAACCCAATTGTAGACTTATATTTATATCCTTATTAAGTTTTATCTTGTTTAATCAGTCCATCAGTCTAGCCCAGGGGTTCTCAGAGTGTCTGGGGACTGCTGGGGACCCCTAAGACCCTTTCATCAGATCCTTGAGAGCAAACTTATTTTCCTAATAATACTATTTATATTATATTCAATTTCTAATAAGGTCAATATAGTCATAATCCCATAAGCAAAAGTTTTGGGGGGACGGAGGTAGGGGGAGTATCCTCATAAGTGTTAAAAGTATAAAGAGATCCCAAAACTTAAAAAAATATTTGAGAACTGCTAGTCTAGCCTGTCAATATATTTTTGGATCTTGACTCTGTCATACAACATATTATATGTCTTTCCCAACTTCATAGCATCTACAAATTAGATGAATACCATCTATGATTTAATCTAAGTCATTGATTTTTAAAATGATGAATAAAACAGGGCCAAAGACATAATTTCTGAGGCGCTCCATTAGAGACCTTACTCTAAGTTAACATCAAACTATTTTTTGGATCTAGTCATCCAACCAGTTGTAATCCTATTACCTAGGCCACATCTATACAGATTGTTCACAAGGAAAGCATGAGAGACTATCCCACCAGAGAATCACAGCCCATTAGAGCTAAAAGGAGGCTGATAGAGATCAAACCCTTCTTTGCCAGATGAGGAACTAAGACCCCAAGAGATAAATGACTTGCCCAAAGTCCACAATGAGTTCACACCCAGTATTATTTCTTTCCTTTAGTAACCACCTACCTGAACATGGTAACCAAGCTCACCATAGTGTATTCCTGAAAGGGTGTTTTCTCTGCAACATAAACTTTATCCTAAAGGAAGAACATGGCACAGCAGCCACAAGAATAGTCCCATTCCCTAAAGTGACTCTGATAGCCCTGGCAGAAAGCTTCCCAGAAGAAGAAAAATTACAGGGAATGTGCTTGAGGTTTTGTCTGTTCTCCCCAATCATCTTCCACTCATTGGAGTTAGCATCGCTTACCTCAACATCATTTACCTGGTGAATAGAAACATTCTTTCCCTTTACTTCTCCCTATGCCTCCACCTTATCCCCACCCCCAGTCATTCATCTAGGCCTAGAACATCAGAGCTAAAAAGAGACTTTAGAGGAAAGCATAGGTTGTTAAAGACAGCTGGAAGGAACATGAAAATGTGGAGTGTTAAAGGGAGAAGGGCCTTAAAACGCAGAAAATAGAATGTTGGAGTCATCAGGGACCTTGGAACGCGTTTGCCGAGTCAGGGCTGCAGGGGACTTGATGATCATCTAGTCCTACCTTCTCACTTAACAGTGGAGGATACCGAGGTCCAGAGGGAAGTCTTGACCACCTCAACTCCCTTTGGTGTTCCTGGAAAGATTCCACGCAGCAAAAGGGTCATTGTTTCCCTTCAAGGTTCCCTAATGTGGCAGGGAAAGCATGGATGGTAGAATGTTCCTGAATCACCAACCAAATCTTCTGGCCTGGGTTTTTGGTCTTCCATAATCTCATGGGGATTTAATATCGATTAAAGATCAGTCTATAAAATTAGAAAGACCTTGGTCTTTAACAGATGATTAAATTAAGGCCATTAAGTCTGCAGCAGGAATGAAGAGGAATGTAGCTAGATAATTAGTATAAGACACGGCTGTATCAAAGGGGATCCTTGGCTGCATTTACAACTCCCCCTGCCTAGCTTTCCCTGTGCACTTAGATGCAGTTTGGCATAGGATCTTAGCTTAACAGTGAAGGAGGTTTGCTGTCATGCTCCTTACCTCCACATTTTTTTCTGCTGACATCCTCTATCTAGCACCCCATATCCCCTAGACTGCTTCAAATTCTCAGACCTGATCCCCTGACTAGTGAGTACCTTTTGTCCTATCTCTATGTTCTCCCAGCAAAGCCTCACCCCCTCCAGGCTTTGTTTTCCCTCTGTTGGCAGCAACACGTTGACATTCTATTCCTGTCAGGTTTGGGAGAAAGCACTAAGAGGTTTCTGTCTTTATGTATTCCTTGATCATTCTCAGCAAATGCAACTCAGTTCCCCAGTTGGTGAAGAGGAAAGGAAGGCTGCCGGCTCAGACACAGACGAGTATTCACTTCAGGAAGTTGCTTGCACAGCTTTGCAGATATACTTCCCATGTCAACCCAGAGACTATGGGATTCTGGGCCTTCCCCTGAGTCGGTGCTGATGCAGCTGCCAAACTGGGCCACAGCATGCGATGGTTTCCTAATAGGGACAAACACCACCCTGGGACTGAGATGAGCACCATTCATTTGACTTGTGAGTCAATTCAGGATTGTGTTTGTTGTAACTGAAGTTGAAAGATGAAGATACTAACCTATCTGACTGGCTCACTGCATCCTTGGGACTTGGATTGAAAACATAAAATTCTCTTGAAGGGCAAGAAAGGCAATTAAGCACATTAAGTCACCTACAACGTATCTTCTACAATCCACTGTTCATTATTCTTCCTGGAGAGGCATCTGATTAGATGTTTTCTTCCTTCAGATTGTGGGTTTTAAGTTTGCTGAGAGATAGGAGTTTTTATGGTTATAGCGTTTTAAGGTTTACAAAGCACTTTTGACTATTATCACAATAACCCTGGGAGGTAGGCAGTGATTATCTTCATTTTACAACAAAGGAAACTGGGGCTGAAAGAAGTTAAGAGACTTATATAGGGTCACACAGCTAGTAAAAGTCTGAGGCAAGATTTACACAGGGGTCATCTCAACTCCCAAGTCCAGGATTCTATCCACTATTCCAAGAAGGGAGTCTTAGGGAATTCTGTTTCTCCTCTTCTGGTCCAAGAGATCTGCCAGATTTCTGTAACTACCTAAAACAGAGGTTCTCAACCTCAGTCCATGTGAGTCCATAGGAAGATTGATAGATTTCAGGATTTCCCTAAACTTGGGTGGGGAAAAAATACATCTTTATTTTCACTAGCCTTTAGTTTCCTCCATAATCTCATATATTTTATTTTATGTATTTCAAAATATTATTTTGAGATAGGATTCATTATTCCAAGATAGGGGTCTTTGAGGCAGAAAAGTCTAAGAACACTTCATCTAAAAAAATCCTTGAAGAGAGAGGATAGTATCATACACCAATTAAGAATCAAATTTCAGGAATTAAGGGTCCAAGCGCAGCAGAAGTATGATAGAGGATTCAGGGACAAAGCCATAGCTTTGATTCTGGGCTGCTATATATGACAGAATAAGATTGACAGGTCCATGACCTCTCTGGGTTCTCTCTCCTTCTCTAACATGGTCAATCCCAGAAGCTTGGGGTCAGGGTTGTAAAAGAAGGCGCTTGAGGTTGGAATCAATACATATACCTGGGCCAGGAATCAGAGAATGAAGAGCGAAAAAGAGTCAATGTCTGCTCTTTATCTAGCCTAAGAACTGATATCTGGGACAGCAGGCAGACCCCGATATCCCTGTCCCCTTAAATCCAGAGCAGGTATCGTTCCTGTTGACTTTTTCCCTCTGCTCTGGCAGATTTTGTTTACAGCATTTTATCATTTCCCACATGGTCCCAGGCAGCAAAAACAGGTATTGAATCTAGTACCAACCAGAGGATGACTCAAGATACCCCCACCCTGTGCATCCCTAAGTTGGATTTGGGAAGCACAAAGTAGACATTTAGCATTTAGGTAATTTTAATTTATTATTTAAATTTCACTCATTTACTTTTCTTCATGAAAACAAGTCTTCCAAATGATTTAAACCCCAAAACTTATTTTTGGTGGATGTGAATTTAGCACATAGACTTAGACTCAGAAGGTATCAGTATGTGATTCTCAGCCCATATTTAATTGGCTGGAAGGACCAATATAAATCCTCTATAGCTCTCTCCCCTCAGACCTCACATCATACTTTACTGTCACCTTCCTTATGTGCTTATCTATTATTTGGCATAACAGTTATTTAAGAGTGTGTCAAATCTCCCTTCTATGTATAAGTTCCATGAATGAGGTACCATTTTGTATCCTGTCTTTCTATCTCTCCCAGTCCCTATACACACAGAGTAGCCACCTGATAAATATGTGTAGAGTTGATTTGACTTAAACAGACCACCAAACTGGGGAGACGTGGGAAGCCATTTGAAAGTGAGATGTGGGATACAGTAATATCACAAAAGATATCAATACAACTGTATTTTTTTACCTTAAGAAATATGTAAGACACTTTGTATTTTACCAGAGAGAAATCTAGAAAGTTAAGTAGCTTATGTTTCCAAAGTCCAACAAGCCCATTTGAATTCAATTCAAATTAGCAACTATTTACTGAGGTACAAATGTTGCTGCATCCTCTACCATAGGTTCCCAGCATGGGTAATACCATCCCCTGGGGCGGGGGGGGGGCCACTGGAATGATCTGGAAGGGGTGTGGCAGTAGCCTCAGGTGCAATTGTAGAACATCAAATAAAAATAAGGGGGCAGTGGAAGCATAAGGAAAAAAGAAAAAATTTAAAATATTGTTTGTGCATATTTCATCTGTTGTGTAACTGAGTTAAAGTCATTGTGATTACATTGTTTTCCAAATAAACACACAAAATTCAAGTTATAACTGATCAGTGGTCTTAACAAGCAAGTGTTAGAAGGCAAGCATGCCATGCGTTGTCATGAAGTCCAGCATGCCTTGGCATGAAGCAATATTGCATTATCGAAATTTCAACGCCGGAAAAAATCCCCACAAATTTACAATAAATTATTAATTTTAAGATGTCTTTTTAAAAAAAATTACATTTTTTAAATGATGCAAATTTTTAAAAAACATTAAAGGGTTAAAAAAAGTAGATTTCCAGGAGGGCATTCTTTCTAAAGGGAGCAGTAGGCCAAATAGGTTTGGTAACCTCTGGTCTAGACCATCAAACCTCCTGAGACCTCACCCCAAAGGATTTAATCTACTCCGTTTTATAACCCTGCCTGGGGTCCATGCTGTCTTGTTTGATGAGTGAGTGTGTGAGTACAATCTATCCTATGTCTAGCCAGCCTCAGACATGTTTCAAGTCCCAACATAGCCATCTTCTTGCTACCCAACTTTGTGTACAAACTGCCTTCTTCCCTACTTTGCTCATCTTTCTCTGAGAGTTGTAATCATATCAGTCCTGCTATTACTATTAGAGAGATTGGGTTAATAAACTCCCCCAGGGAACCACTCACCATCCCTGTAGCATCTCAAAACATCCTTTCTTGGCCCCCATTCCCTCATAGGTGTTATCTACCCCATCCCTTAAAAGTAAACTCCTAAAAGAAAACGATTGTCTCACTTTCGTATTTGAATTCCGAGCTCTTATCACAGTGCTTAGCACACACTAAGTGTTTAATAAATGGTTTTTCATTATTCATTGAGAGTCTATGGTATTCAAGGCCATGTGCTAAATGTTTTGGGGAGTTCAAAGATCATTAAGATATAACTCCTGCCTTCCTGAAGCTCATAGTTGATTGGGGAGAGGTGGAGTGAAATCTGTATTCAAGTAACTAAAATCAGTAAAGTGGGATCATGCCACAGAAATATCTGAGCCCTCTGTCCAGAAGGCTCCAATGTCCAGCATGGCTCTATCCTAAAATTTTTGCAACCTGTTGAAAATTGTCAGAATTCTTAGCACAGCTTTGCAAGAAACTAGTTGGAAGAAACTGCTTTCCTCACACTCCTTGTAGCTTCCTTGTCTTTCTCTCAGACTCCTCAGTGGTCCTGGTTTTGCCAAAATCTGCAGTGAGTGATTTCCTTCCTTCCAGCACAGAGATTCCACAGTTCCCCAGACTTTAACAAGGCCTGGGGTTAACCAGGCCACAAGTTGCTATTTGCATTGGGTTGTATCAATGGAAGCAGAAATTAAGTCCCAGGTAGACTCAGAAGTCCAATTTTTAGGCCAGATCTCTCTGACACCCGTACTGAGAAATCCTAGTACACTAGCCAGACCCTGTGCCTGTAGAAAACTCAGACCCTTACTCTACCTCATCAACATTCCCTAGTCCAGAGAGGAACTGATAAAAGTGAGAGTCTAAAGTTTCATATCTTAACATGCCATTATTTTGGCACATTAGAATTTTCATCCCATGAAACTCTAGCTCCTAAAGGAAAAAATTTCGCTGTACCAGCAAGAGGAAAGCACAAAAAGAAGGATTCTGAGAACTCCCAAGAAAGCATTCATTCTCTTGTAACTGACTCCTTCCTCAATGATATGGGATTGTAGGATCATAAATTTAGAGGTGGAGCAGACTTTCAAGGACATCAAAATCAACTCCCTCATTTTACAGAGGAGGAAACTGAGGCACAGAGCAGTTAATTGATTTGCCCATGTCTCACAGCTAGTAAATATCTGAGGTGAGATGTGATTATCTGTCCACTCCCTATCCATTCCTGCATGTTATCTCTTTTCCAAGAAACACTATATTGGAATAATAAATATGAATATACATCAAATACATATGTGTATCCTCCACTAAATCAAATGGGACAATATGGAATAGCAGGTAGAGTTGAGGAGACATAGGTTCATATCCTACCTCTGACACTTACTATGTGACCATGGGCAAGTCACTGAACCTCAAAGATATCCTAGACAACCCTCTAACACAAGTT
The DNA here is from genome assembly GCA_028646575.1 of Pseudocheirus occidentalis. Classification (NCBI taxonomy): domain Eukaryota; kingdom Metazoa; phylum Chordata; class Mammalia; order Diprotodontia; family Pseudocheiridae; genus Pseudocheirus; species Pseudocheirus occidentalis. The sequence goes on from CM053595.1 coordinate 122,098,354, forward strand.
GCATTTGTGTATTTAGTGGAGAGATTGCTACAATGAAGTTATAGGATATGAACTCAGGTCTTCCTCTTAGTAGATTTGCTATAACCAAGGATATGCTGGTAAATATTTTAAAACTGGCCAGTGGGATGGGGACAGACGGCAAGATGTACACATGACACTTATAAATTTAATTTATGTTATCATTTCATCCATTGATTTCTTAAATCTAGATAACCAACAAAACAATAAGCCAGGTCCTGATTTGTAGGATTTGCCCATTTCTGAGGTATAAATGCTCACATTAAAAATTTAACAATCAGTTTTCTCTAGCCAGTGGCTATAGCATACTCATGACTTCAACATGGCCTCTTATCATGACCTATGGTTCTGAAAGATTATTGCACTAGAGAATAAACTATAGTAGGCCTGACCAAGATGGCATGCCTTTGAGGCATTCCAGTTAAGAATGGGGGCAGGAACAGATTGGAGATGACTGTTTTCTAGAGACGAGACTTACTCATTTTGGAAAGGCTGCTATTCAGAAGGTTGAACACTAAGTCATGATTTTTTCATCCACAATAATTCACGAAGGCTTTCTACTAATCAAGGCATGCAGGGATTTCATTTGTCTCAGAGCAAGGAGCACTCAAGCTGATAGAATCACAGTTATTGTTGTTGTTGTTGTCTTTTAAAGTGTTGAAGAAGCATCTATAAAATATTTGAATATGTTTTTCTAGCTAAGTTGCATAAATGGGCATTCCCCATCAGTGTGAAATGAACCCATAAAAACTTTCATGGGGAGACAAATAATCCTCTAGCAATGGTGTAACTAATGGACCACCAGGCAAATGATAGCACACTACTTCCACAGAATCTCATAGGCAAGGGAGGCAAGGGACCTCCAAAGCCATCATGTCCAATCTACAATACACAAAGACCCTCCACTCCCTCTATAATACCCACAAGAACTGGTCATCCAATTGTTTGCTTGAAGACCCAACTCCCTTCATAAGAAAAAGCTGCCATATTCTGAAGAGGTCCATTCTACTTGGGACAGTTTTAGTCAGAGGAAGTTTTCCTTGTAATAAGTCAGAAGCTACCTTTTTGCAGCTTCCAGCTGTGTTCCTAATTTTTCCTCTGGAGTCAAGCAGAGCAAGTCTAATCCTTCTTCTAACATGAAGGCCCTTCAGACATCTGAAGACAGCTCTACCTTCCACTGCCCTTTCCTGCTAATCATCTTGTCTCTAGTTGTTTCCTTTGATCCTCCTATGGCCTGATCTATATTCCCCTTGCCATCTGTTCATTTTTTTCTGGACATATGGTAGTCTGGAAGTGTCCTCCCTAAAATGCAATACTCAGAATTGAACACAATACTCCAGATGTGGCCCAACCAGGGCAAAGGTCAAGAACATTAGAAGAAGCTTGGTTATATCCATTTGTAACAATATATTGACAAACAACATTTGTCAATGCCATCTTATGCAGGTAGTCCTTTGTTAGTAAGTTAATTCATTAGAGTCATGCTTATACTTATATTGTCATTTATTCCATGTTTTGCTTTAAACTTAGGTTTCATTTTATTTCAGTCTTAGCCGCCTGTTAGTAAGAGACGTGTTTGAAGATAACCCACCATGTGAATTATACATGAAAAACTGTCTAGCTTCATTGCCTCTACATTTTCTCCTCTCACTCTCTTCTAAATAATATTAACAACAGTTAACATTTAGGGGTGGCTAGGTGGCGCAGTGAATAGAGCACCGGCCCTGGAATCAGGAGTACCTGAGTTCAAATCCGGCCTCAGACACTTAACACAAAAAACTAGCCGTGTGACCTTGGGCAAGTCACTTAACCCCAACTGCCCTCCAAAAAAAAAAAACAACAACAGTTAACATTTAGATAGCTCTTACTAAGTGCTAAGTACTTTGTAATTATTAGCTCATTTGATCCTCCAGCAACCCTGGAAGGTAAGTGCTATTATCCCCATTTTATAGATAGGGAGACTGAGGGAAACAAGTTAAAGAACTTACAAAGGGTCACTCAGCTGAGGCTAGATTTGAACTCAGGTCTTTCCGACTCCAGGATAAGCACTCTATCCACCGCACCACCTCGCTGCTTCTAAAATTTTGTGATCTGGATAAGGACATCACTCAACTGAAACTGTTCACTCCAAAGTTACATGAGATTCCTTTAGTGTTTTTATTGTAATGGCCTTTACTCAATTCTCATCCAGCTTGACCTCTTTGTACCTACTGTACTATTGACCACCCTCTCCTCCTGGATAATCTTTTCCATCTGGGTTTATGTGACTGCTCTCTCCTCCAGCCCATCTTACCACTACTCCATCTCCTTGACTGGACCATCATTCATGCAATGATCACCTAACAGTGACTGTGCCCCAAAGTTTTGCCTAACCCTGCCTCTCCTTCATGAAGTTATAAGGTCCCATGGGTTCAATGATCATCTCTATGTACCTGATGCTCAGATCTCTAGTGCTAATCTCTCCATATTTCAAGTCTCCCATCAACAACTTCTTGTTGGTCATTTCAAACTGGATGTCTCATAGGCACCTCAAGTTCCAAAATGGCACTAGCTATCCTTTCCCTCAAACCTACACTCTTCCAAACTTCCTATTTCTGTCAAAGGTACTACCAACCTTCCAATCACTCTGTTACTCAGATTAACAACCTCTTTGTCACCCATGACTCCTCCCTCCCTGCCACCACACACACATCTACTCATTTGACAAATTCTGTGATTTCTCCTTCCATAGCAGCTCTTAGATAATTCTCTCCAATTATACTGTCACCACTCTAGAGCATGACTTCATCATCTCTTACTTGGACTATTGAAACAACCTCGTAATTAGTTTCTCTGCTTCCTTCAAGTCTGCTCACTCTAATCTATCTTTCATACAATTTCCAAAGGGATTGTTCCTAAAATGAAGGTCTGACCATTTCATCTCCCCCCAATCAATAAACTCAAATGAGTTTCCTGGTTCCCCCTTTTCCCCTACTGCTAGTGACCTCCCTCAGAACTTAACTTCTATGTATACTGCATTTTTCTTGTTTGGGCAGCTAAGTGAAACAGTGGATAGAGGGGGAGACCTGCAATCAAGAAGACTGAGTTCAAATCCAGCCTCAGACACTTGCTGGGTAGGTCACTTAACTCTGTTTGCCTCAGTTTCTTCATCTAGAAAATGAACTGGAGAAGGAAATGACGATCCATTCCAGTGTCCTTGCCAAGAAAGACACAAATGTTGTCACAAAGAGTCTAACATGACCAAAAACGACCAAACAAAAATTTGTTGTTTCTACATAGTTATTTGAATATTGTCTTCTCCGGTCAGAATATGAGCTTCTTGAGTAAGGGCACCATGTTTTTATCTTCCTTTGAATACTTAGCTCAACATAGTTCCACGCACACAGTAAGCTTTTAATACTTGTTGATTGATTGATAGACTGGCATCCCATTACCTCTAGGATCAAATATAAATTCTCCTATTTGGAATTTAAAGCTCTTAGTAACCTAGTCTCATCCTACTTTCCCAGTCTTATTATACACAACTTTCTTGAACACATTCTGAGCTCCTTGCTGCTCCTCACACACAAAACTCCAGCTTCTATCTCTGTTCCTCTGTTCCTCCTAACCTGTCTCTTGAAATGCCTGATTTGCTAAAAAGTTATGTTCAAATGCCACTTTCTGTTCAAATGTATGTGTTTGTATATAATAATATATAATAATGTTTATGCCATGTCATCTGTTAGAATGTATGCTCCTTGAGAGCAGGGACTGTTTCACTTTTGTCTATAATCCATGGCCCTAGCATAGTACCTGGTACATACTGGGGGCCCAATGAATGTTTGTTGATAGATTGACTACTTTTATGGTCTTCATTTTTTAAGGGTTTAACCTCAGTAAGTCAACAAAAATCTATAGGATCACAGATTCTCAAAGCTGGAATGGACCTTAGAGTGTATATAGTCTAACTTCTAATAGGAGGACAATTATTTTAGTCAACAGAGATATTGACATTCATTTACCAAGTACTGAATTCCATCTCCATCTCAGAAAATCAGTCCCCACCAGCAAAATCCAAAGTAAGCTAAACATGCATCCAGAAAACTTAGAAACTGATTTGCTAAAAGAGGAAATCATTTGGGACAGAATCTGGTTTTTCTCTTAGAAAGTTGTTAGCTTGAATAGGCCCCTAGGCAGGGGGAGGATTGCTGGTTGTTTTCTCAAAGAACCATTGCTGAGCTATCACCTCCCCCATCCCAGCTGCTGGACTAAGCCCAGTGAAGATCCCCTGAGAGCCAAAGGAGATAGATACCAACCCACCTCTGCAGCACTGACTTTCCCGGAGCAATGCCAGCTCAGCCAAGATTCCAAGAGCCAGCCGAGATTGCTGTATAACTTCCCAACTCCTAGCTTTTCTGAGGAACTGGTTTTGGCCAGCCTTGCCTGGGCTTCCGGTCTATCCATCTTTAATGAGAGATGACAGTGCAAGTTCCCTTAAGGGAGAACATGGGCAATTTCAGTTCTGGCATTTTAGTTTATCACTAACCAGCAGTTTTCAAAAGGGTACAGCTAAAAAAGGATTGGGCCTGACTATCTGTGGAAGAAGTTGGGCGTAAAATGTGTGGGGAGGGAGCGCTGGTGCCTTCTAAGTGCTCCAGTTAGTGTGTTGACAAAAAGAAGCTGGAATGGCTGTTGTTTAGAGTTTCAAGCTTCCCCACTACCTTCCCCTCCTCCCCCCATTCCCTTTTAAAGGTGTTAACCACTCAGCCACACAGACCCAATAAAACATGTGGTTATGTTTGAGTGCAGAGGTTTCATCCATATTTTATTACTGTTGGTTTCCATGCCCTGACCATCTACCATGTCATGACAGCTGAGGTCCCAACCTTTATAGTTTATTAATCCCAACAGTTATATTCAAATAATAATCAGGGCCTGACTCCAGCCCCCATGAGCCAGGAGACTCAGAATTAAAGCTTTGACTCTTCCTAGGGTTTCCCAATTATCCTTCTATGGGGCCTTCTTTTTTTCTCCTTCAGCACACATATGTGACCCTCATTAATTTTATGCATATGGGTAACTCCCATTAATATTAATGGTGCTCAGGCCTGTGCTTTGTGAAGAAAAAAGTCCTTTAGTGGCCAGTTCTCCATCCACTTAAACAAACATACACACACACACAGACACACACGCCTATTTTTTGAAATTAACAAGCATTTAATCTTTCTGCCTCTCACCTCAACCCACTGGGAGATGGGAACAGAACTTTGTAACAAATATGCATAGTCAAGCCACATTAGCCATGTCCAAAATTATTTGTCTCGTTCCTAAATCCATCTCTTCTCTGTAAGGAGAGAAGTAATATTCTTCATCATCTATCCTTTAGAATCACAGTAGATCATGACATTGATCAGAGTTCTTAAGTCTTGCATGGTTATTTGTTTCCATAGTGTTGCTATTATATACACTTTTTTCTTTTCATTGTGCTTACTTCATTCCGTATCAGTTCATACAAGTCTTCTCAGGATTTTCTGAAATTTTCCTTCTTAATTTCTTGCGGCACAAAATCATTTCATTACATTAAAAAACATGATTTATGCAACCTTTCCCCAAATGGTGGGAACCCCCTTAGTTTCTAGTTACTGGGCACTATAAAAAGATGCCTTTACTATTTACATACAAGGAAGGGGTTTAGTGTCCAGAATGAGAAGATGACAGTTCCTGTCTTCTCCATCCTGGTCAGAACAAAACTAGAGAATTGTGTTCAGTCTGATAAATACATTTCAAGCAGGACTTTAACAAATTAAAGGCAGGAGATGGAAACCAAGATGGCGAGAGGACTAGAAATCATGTCATAAGAAAACAGGTCAAAGGAATTGAGGGTATTTATTCCGGAGAAGAGAAGGACTTGAGGGGGGCGTAGAACATAGCAAGTATCTTCAAACTTTAAAAGGGCTCTCATAGGGGAGAAGACTTTGACTTTACTGTTTGACATCAGGGAAGAACAAGAAACAATGGGTGACATGTGAAAAAGGGCAGATGAAAGCAAAAAAATGCAAGTGAAAGATCCAAAACAGAATATACTGCTTGTAGAGTAATGAGCTCCCTGTCATTGGTGGTCTTCAAGATGAGGTTGGATGAACACTTGTCAGAGATGTTTTGGAGGTGATTCCTGATTACATATGGATTTAAGAAAGAGATCTTCCTGTTCTGCAATTTCATGAGTTTGCATGAAAAAAGGGAAGGTCCCTTAACCTTGAAATACTCTCTGTTTAGTGGCATCCAAGAAAGCAGATGATGAGTATATGGAGTCACCAATAAGACAGGGATTATTTAAGGGTTTCACAAGGGTTCTTGAAGCCTCATGCAGTTGTTAACTTTTTTTTTCAAAATCATAGGCCTTTAGAGATAGTAGGAACCCCAGACATTACCTAGTCTAAAACCTTCATTTTACAGAAGAAATTGAGGCCCAGAAAAGGGAAATGACTTTCCCAAGGTCACACAGCTGGTTAATGGTAAAGTATGACATTGAATCCAGATTATTCTGGAATGGCTGTTGTTTAGAGTTTCAAGCTTCCCCATTACCTTCCCCTCCTCCCTGCCATTCCCTTTTAAAAGTATTAACCACTCAGTCACACAGAACTCAAAATCCATGTGGTTATGTTTGAGTGCAGAGGTTGCATCCATATTTTATTATTGCTAGTTTCCATGTCCTGATCATCTACCATGCCAGTACCTATTTTTAGATGAATGCCACCCTGGCATAAGTGGAACTTACCTTTCTTTAATATGTGAATGTTTCCTTTGTGTCTATCTTCCTTCCTTTCTAGAGAGGTCACTGAACTCCAGGAAAGTTTTCAGGAAAAGGTTTTGCCAAAAATATAGACTCCTCCCCCCAGGTATGGGTGTCATAGATTCTCTATGAATCTATGAAATAACTGGGTTACAGAGGTGTCCTTTTCTCCACCTATGAGTTAAGTACTTCACTGTGCATCTGTTCATACAAGTCTTCCCAGGATTTCTCTGAATTTTTTTTCTCTCCTGTTTCCATTTTCCTAGAGTTTCTATAGTAAGAGTTCACAAAATATCAGCAAAATAAGAGATCCCCTTATAGACCATGTAATATAATCCCCTCTTATGAGAGTGAAGGAAAGTATGGTGCATAGTAGGAAAGTGATTGTCTAAAGTTCACACAACTACACCAAAACTGAGGTGCCCCAGGTCTCCTACCTCCCAATCCCATTCTCTTTCCAGGTTTTCTCCTGAAATCATCCTCTGTTCCATTCCCAAGTCCTTGGGGTTTTTTTTCTCCCAGTCATCTGGAACAAGCAGTGATAGCACAAATAATTCCAAACAGAAGGGAACCCAAAACAAAATCATCAGTGACATGATTTTTCACAGAGTATTAGAAGTAGAAAATACCTCTTGGATGAGCTGGACCAACACCCTCCTTTTACAGATAAAGAAAATGAGGTGAGAAAAAAATCAAGTGAGTGATTTAAGGTCACTTATGTTGCCTGTTGTATCAGAGCCAGGATTCAAACTATATCCTCCATATCCTGTACTCCATATCCTGTGCTCTTTCCACTACCCAGGCTTTCTTTCCCTTGGTACCTTAGGAGAACTCAGCACTTCCAAGTTCCAGGAAAACAGATGGTTTTCCTGTATGGAGCACCAGGATGCTGCTCCCATGAGCTCTAGAAGCCATCAGGAATGAGCTGAAGTAGGCAGGCATGCAGCCTGGCACGTGACCTCCCCAGGCCCATCTCAGCGGGAATGTGTTTGTCTCATCCTAGCAAGAGCTAAGAAGGATGTGCTGCATGAAAAGGGTAGGTTTTAGCTTCCTGAAGCTAAATCAGTCTCCCCACCAAATGCCTCATCTTTGATGCTCAAAGCATTCCCCTTCTCAACAAATAGATTTCCATGCAGAAAAGTCTGGTGAATGCTTTCTTGTTTTCTGTTGCTGTTGAGGCTTTTTCCCCTTTGTATAATGTCATTCTTGGCCTTTTGTTTTAAGGGCTACTTTTGCTGTTGAAGTTGGGTTTTTTCTTAATAGCATTTGCATGGCATGGTGCTCTCTGGAGCTTGATGCACTAAACAAGCAAAAATAAAAAGAAACTGGGTTCTGTGCCCAACTTCTCAGAGCCTCAGTTTCTTTTTTTTCCAGCCTCAGTTTTTAGAAGCTTCCCCTCTAAGAGATGTTCCCTCTCCTCAGTGTGTATTTTATATGTAGCTATTTATATGTTGTCTCTCCCATTAAAAGGTAAGCCCCCTGAGGGCAGGCACCGTTTTTGACTCTTTTTGTATCCCCAGAATTTAACCTGGCACAGAGTAAGTGCTTAATAAATGCTTGTTGATCAATTGTCCATTAAGTATAACTATGCTTACTCTAATACTGAAGTCCTCCTCTTATTCCTGTTACAGGCATGAAGATTTTCCTGGTTTCCTAACAACTCTGTCAACAGAGTAGAAGCTCTTGTAGATTCCACCAAATCAGAAGTCCTTTTATTGCTAAGCCTTATGTTGCACTGTGCATCTCATCTAGTGATCAAACCAGAAAGTCAGCCACCAAATGACAACTTTGGGCCATAATAACTTATGAAGAAAAAATTGGCAGAGACAAACTTTAAAACATTATCTAGTCATTACGATTATTAGTTCACTTTAATCCCTAAACACAAACCTTAATTTAATGTCTATGTTACTAGAATAATGAGAAATATTGAATCCTACACTAACCTGAGGGCTACATAACTGATTCATGTACAGGTGCTTGGTTTTTTCCTAATTCTCTAGGAACATAATTACCAATTGGCTGATTCATTACACATAGGTGTTCTATAAATAGCTGGTGATTGATTGACTTGTTGGTTACCTCCAAATAGTGAAGCCCATTGTATACACATTTGCATGAATTAAAAATATTTTCTAATCATATTTTGGCAAATTATACTTGGTTGCCAATGAAGACCTAAAGAAAGGAAATCTTCTATCTTAAGTTACACAACCTCAACTGGGCCCTCACTGCTGCTAGGCAATTCTACTATACTTCCCTTATTAGCTCACTATCATACTTCACAGCAGTTCTTCCAATTTTTTTCATCTCCCTTCCTCCTACCACCACTCTCTCAACTGAGAACCTTGCCTCATATTTTAGAGGAAAAAACCTAAGATCATTAACCACAGGCTCCTTTTCCCCTAACTTCTTTACTTCATATTACTCAGATGCCTTCTATCCCTATCTCCTCACTCATCTCTTTCTCCCATGAAGATGTGGTCTTACTCCTTAAGAAGGCAAATGCCTCTACCTGCTCAAGTGATCCCTTTCCATTCTTTCTCTCCAACAGAATGTCTCTGTCACATATTTTTGATCTCTCAATGTCCATTGGCTTCTTCCCTGTTGAGGACAAACATAGTTCTGTCTTCCATTGCCACTCACTCTCACCCTATATCTCTTCTGCCCTTTGAGGCTAAACTACTTTAAAAAGACATGTACAATAGAGGCCTCCACTTTCTCTCCTCTCACTCTCTTCTTACCCCCTTACAATCTGACTTCTCATCTCTTCATTCCATGAAAACTGATCTCTGCAAAGTAACCAAAAATCCCTTAACTGCCAACTTCAATGGCCTTTTCTCAATCCTCATTCTCCTCTACCTCCTTGCAACCATTGTCCATAACTTTTGGCCATAATGACTTACGTTAATTGCAAATCCCTCTTCTTTTCAATATTCTTTTATCTCTAAATTTTTGGGATACCACTCTTTCCTGGTTTTCCTACCTTGACTGTTCTTTCTCATAGTCCTTTGCTATATTCTCATCTCAATCATACTTTCTAACCAAAAGTAAACCACAGGGTTCTATCTTAGGCCCTCTTCTCCTCTCCCTTTATACTACTTTACTGCTATCTCATTAGCTTCCTTGGATTTAATTACCATCTGTGTACTTATGATTCTCAATTCTATCTTCTTGTCCCAAGTTCTCTGTCAACTTCCAGTCTCACATTTTCAACTGCCTTTCAAACATCTTAAACTGAATGTCTGGTAGACATCCTAAACTCAACTCATCCCAAACAGAACTCATTATTTTTGCCCCTAAAACCTTCTCCCCTCTACCTTCCCTATTTTTATTGAGGGAAATATCATCCTGTCAATCTCTGAGTCTCTCAGTCTAGAAGTCATTCTATACTTGTCACTATCTCTAACCTTCCACATCCAAACTGTTGCCAAGATCTGCTGGTTTCACCTTTGTAACATTTCTCCAATATGCCCCCTTCCCTGTCCTGACATTGCCACCACTCTGATGCAGGCCCTCATCGCCTCATGCCTGGACTATTGCAATAGTCTGTTAGTGAATCTGCCCACTTAAGGCTTTCTACACTATAATCTGCCCCTCATTTAGTCATTAAAATTATTTCCCTTAAGTGAAAGTCTAACAATGTCAGCCCTCTCCCACACAACAAACTCCAGTGACTCCCTAAAACTTCTAAGATCAAATACAAAATGTTCTGTTCCATATTTAAAGTCCTTTGTAACCTAGCCTCCTCCTACCTTTATAGTCTTTTTACATCTTACTCTCTAATATGTGGGGGCCATCTCCAGTTGTCCTGACTTATATCTTTTCACTGGACTCAGATGATTCCAGAGAAGAAAGTGAGGCTGGTGACTTTGCATGGTCCTTCTCACTTATATACAATTCACTTGTAAGTCATAGCATCATCTTCCTGATTTCACAATCTTCTTTGAGAATGAAGGATGAACAGCAATGACAACCCCAACGTGTTCTCTTTGACCCAGTGACACTTGCCTGCTGGATATGGTCTCTCCATTTCAGGCATTTTTTTGAACTGGCCACCATACCTGGGATGTTCTTCTTATTCTTCTCTGCCTGTTGGCTTCCCTGGCTTCCTTTAAGTACTAATTAAAATGTTATCTTCTTCAGGGAGCCTTTGCCAAAGCTACTTAATTCTAGTGCCTTCTCTTTTGAAATAATTTCATTTTTATCTTTAACGTAGCTTCTTTGTACATTTGTTTACCCATTGTCTTCCTTACCTTATGAACCCCTTAAAAGTGGGGGGTTCCTTTTGTCTCTGTTTGCATCCTCAGAGCTTAGCACAGTGGCTAGCACATAGTAGGTGCTTAATAAATGTTTATTGATTGACTTTTCACAATGTTATCAACAACAGAAAGACTAGGCAGCTTAGTGGATAGAGTGACGGACCTAGAGTCAAGAAAATATGAATTAAAGTTTTACTTCAGGTAGTTATTAGTTGTATAACCCTGGACAAGTTACAAAAATACCGTCAGTCTCAGTTTCCTCATCTGTAAAATAAGAATGAAAACCATAATTCTTGTCTTACAAAGTTATTGTAAGGATCAGATGGGATAAGTGTTACATAAATCTCTGTTATTATTATTATAGCCTTTTGAAGACATGACTTAAGTAATTTAAATGTTTCATTTAAAAAAAGAAGCTGTTGAGATATTATTGTGACCTAACATGAGAGCAGCTTGGCACTTGCCCTTCTAGGGTCTTCTACACACATTGTACATGGCCAGCCGTGTTCTTGGAATAAGAGTCAGGAGCCCGTGGAGAGGGAGAGCTGAGTTCCTTTATTATGGTGCGTATGCTGGTTACATTACTCCCCTCCTTTGCAGCCCCCCAGTTCCCCTTATATCCCTTGTTCTTGGCTGAGTGCAGCAATACATATAGTAAATGTGTAGCTGGACTCTCGCAATCCAAGATAAGGTGCGGTCGGAGACAATCGTGGAGCTCTCTACGTGGTATAGAGCTTATTGCTCAGAGCATCTGGTTTTCAAACATCAGCCTCCTCAGGCACCACAAAGCCTGCGTGTCCAGAGGCCTGTACATGCCAGACAAAGGTCAGCAGAAGTAGAGCCATGTTTCCAGAATGCTACAGGTCTCATGTACTATATGTGAGGAATTGCATGCTATATTTCCAAGAAGATATGAAGGACTGAACATCTTTGCTCAGCACTAGAGTCATAGAGGAAGAAAAGAATTACAAGATGCGATATTCAGTTCAATATAAGTTAAAACTTTCTAACAGAGTCATCCAAAAGTGAAATGGGTAGGGAATAGAAGGAGGAAGTGAGCTCTCCATTCCTGGGTGTGTTTGGACAGAGATCAGATGATCAATCATGATGTTGTAGAGGTGGTTCTAGCCCAGGTACAGATTAGAATATATGCCTTCTAAGCCCCATTCTAACACTGAATTTTTGTGATTCTAAGGTGGTATCTATATAGAGGAAAGAAGTTCATTTGCAAATAACCAAATTAAGCAGTTACTCATAATAAACATCAATAATTTAAATCACGGATTTCTATACTAACAAAGGGACACTTCACTGCATTATCTTGTATTAGAATATCTAAGTTCTGATGTTACATTATAATTAGCAGGCAATCCTAACAAATGTTGCATGGATGGTATGTTATGTTAAAGTTTTAAAAATCTTCTTGACAGGGGGCAGCTAGGTGGTACAGTGAATAGAGAACTGGCCCTGGAGTCAGGAGGACCAGAGTTCAAATCCAGCCTCAAGACACCTAACACAAAAACTAGCCATGTGACCTTGGGAAAGTCACTTAACCACAATTGCCCTCCAAAAAGTAAAAATAAAATAAAATAAAAAATAAAAAAATCTTCATGACAGATATTGGATGAGTGAGGTCTATTGATAAATATTAAAAACAATTGAGACCCTAGGCTATACATGCTGATTTAATTATTTAAATCACACTTAATGATATACTACAATTATTTCATAGAACCAATGGAGAACACCTGGGGGAGAGGAAGGCAATTAGGGTTAAGTGATTTGCCCGGGGTCATACAACTAATAAGTGTCAAGTGTCTGAAGGTGGATTTGAAATAAGGTTCTCCTGACTCTAGGATTAGTGCTCTATCTACTACATTACCTTGTTGCCCCCAAATGAGAACATTTTTGCAGCCATCAAAATTTTAAGAATTGCATTAATATTGAATCAAAGCAGGGACCTAGGAACAAAGAAAAGTTGACAGGGACAATGACTTTCACCAATACCTAAATCAACTTATTTCTGGGATGCTTACAGAGATATCAATTGTGGTTTCTGTGTTTTGTCCTCTTTTCATATTAAATCTGCTCCTCCTTCCCAGTTTAAATAAGAATATAGGAACCTAAATTTAGCTGGTCCAACCCGCTCATTTCACAAATGAGGAAAATGAGAAACAGAGAGGTAAAGTTTCCCACAGAAAGTCTTCTACCCTTTTCATCCAGGAGGCCATCCACGTAGCTTCTCATTAGCAAAATGTGTCTTGTAGAGCTTAAGAAACAAGAGCAGTAATCCTAGGCTCAATAACCTATGCCCAGATGAAGTTTTGTTTGTTTGTTAATTGCTTTTGAAGGCATGTCTAAACAATCCTGTTAATACTCATGGAAATTAACCAAAAGCCTAGTAGAAAATTTTGGGAGACAATTTGATAGACTTTGTCCTGTCTGGTTATAACCCCATAATTATCATAGTGATTAATGAATCAATGAAAACCTTGAAAGAAGGTGTCTAATGGAGTTCCTCAGGGATCTGTCCTTGGTCCCATGGAAGGAAAGAAGGAAATAGGGAAGAAAATAAACATTTGTTAAATGTCTACTATGTGCTAGATACTGTACTAAACCCTTTACAGTTTGGTCCTCATAACGCCCCAAGAGGTAGGAGTTATTATTATCCCCATTTTATAGTTGAGGAAACTTAGGCTATATGTCTTACTCAGGGTGATACAGCTAGTAAGTAGCTGAGGCTGGTTTGGAACTCAGTTCTTTCTGAATCCAAGTCCAAAACTCTTATCTACTATGCCACCTACCTGTCTGTTGTTATTTGCAGTTATGTGCTATTCAATTTTTTTGTATCAGTTATTTGGATGAAGACATAGGTGTAATGCTTATCAAAATTATACATGATGTGAAGGTAGGACAGATAGTTTACATATTGTATAACAGTGTCAGGACCCAACAAAATTTCCATAGGCTAGAATGTTGGACTTAATCTGTTAAGATGAATTTTAATAAGGATAAATGTATAGCACTACATTTGAGTTCAGATAATCAATTATAAAATACAAAGCAGAGGAGTTGTCATTACAAAAAATTCATATGAAAAAGACAGGGAAGGTTTAGTAGGCTATAAGCTCAATTTTTCAAAAATATGATATAGCAGCTAAAAAAATGAATGAAATCTTAAGTTGTCTTGATAGATACATAGTATCTAGGAAAGGGTAGCAGGATGGAACTGAAATAGAGAGTAAGATGGTGTTGTGGCTAAAGCATCCAGCTTAGAGTCAAGAAAGCTTAGTTTCAAATTCTGCCTCTGATGCTTACCAGCTGGCTTGCCACTCAACCATCAAGCCTCAGTTCCTTCACTTGCAAAATGGAAATAACGCATGTAATGCCTGCCTCACAGGGTTCTCATTAGTCATTGAAGCATGTGATAATGTGTGTATAAATAAATGTGTTTGTATGTTTCATATCACATGGGAGAAACACATAAGAAATGATGAGCAGGTGGATTTCAGAAAAACCTGGAAAGACTTACATGAACTGATGCTGAGTGAAGTGAGCAGAACTATGAGAATATTATACACAGCATCAGCAATGTTGTATGATGACCAATTTTGATAGACTTAGCTCTTCTCAGCCCTTCTAAGATGATTTCAAAAGACTCATTATGGAAAATGCTTTCCATGTGTAGAGAAAGAACTATGAAGTCTGAATGCAGATCAAAGCATTCTATTTTCCTTTTTGTTGTTGTCCTTTCCTTCCTTCCTTCCTTCCTTCCTTCCTTCCTTCCTTCCTTCCTTTCTTTCTTTTTTTCAGTTCTTCACTTTTGTTCTAATTCTTCTTTCACAATATGACTAATGTGGAAATATGTTTAGCAGGATTGTACATCTATAGTCTATATCAGATTGCTTGCTGTCTTGGGGAGGAGGAAGAGGAGGGAGGAGGAAGAAAAAAATTTGGAACTCAAAAATCTTATAAAAATGAATGTTGAAAAATATCTTTACATGTACAACAAAAAATAAAATAGTACAATAAAGTACTATTAAGTGGAAAAAATTTTAAAAATATACAAGAAGCACTTAAAATGTTAAATACTATATGAATTCCAGCTATTATTATTAATCCAGATGTCTTTTGCCTTAATCTGACCATATCTGAGTGTTTTATTCAATTACGAAGGGTAGAATAGTGATTTGGAAAGAGTAATGGACTTGAAGATAGGAGAGGCTTGGGTTTAAATCCTGCTTGCAAAGCTCACTTATGGAGCGAGTCACTTCATCATATCTCTGAGCCTCAGCTTCCTCCTCTTTAAACAGGGATAATAATGCTTTCACTTGCACATAAACCAATGTGGCATAGGGGATACTGATCTGGTCTTGAATTCATGACAATGTAGGTTCAAATTTTATCTCTTATTACCATTTATTTGTGGCCCTGAGCAAGTCACTAAGCCTCTTGGTGCTCTAGACAATTCTCCAAAACTTACAGATGCAAAGTAAATGCTGATGTGCATTGGTAGGCAGTGATTTCTTATTGGTGACAAGTCAGAAACAGGGCATTTGCTAATCTTTAAGTGTGATGATTATTATTTGGAGCAGAACTTTTTAAGAGGGACACTAAGGATATGGTCCAGAAAAGATTGAAAGGAACTGTAGTAAATAAGAATCAGTTGAAAACACCGAGAATGCTTATCGCGAAGAAGAGAAGACTTAGGGAAAACCAATCGCTATTTTAAGGCATTTGAAAGGTTGTATAATAGAAGCATTTTTCAGTCCCCTTATATTTGCCTTCTGATCCATCTCATATATGTAAGATACTCCAATACATGCAGTAATGAACAAAAGAACTGAATGAATGTCAGTGTGTTTGCTACACATCCCTAATGTACTTAAATATTTAGAGACTTGTTTGGAAGAATTATGAATTGTCATACATTCAGATCATAGCACCACTTCATGGTATTTTGTTCTTTCTTTGCTCTTTGCTACCCTGGCATGTGTTAGTCATGAAGCACCTTGTCTGAATTCTCACAGAGCTTTAGCTGTATGAATAGTGGCCTTCTGTGTAGACAGGTGGTACCCTTGGCATTGGGATTGTGCAAATGAAAATGTTTCACGGATCTTAATGCATGGCTGCCATATCTTGGTAGGTAAGATCAGCCATGAAATGAGTCATTTCAATCCCTCCAGTCTTCCTTTTTAAGCTCTTCTTTGACCCTTCAACCAATTTTAATACTCAAAGATCACAAAGCATAGACTTGAGAATAGAGGCAACAGAAAAAATGTTCGAACAACAAAAAAATGCTAGAAAGTCCAAAACAAGATCAAGGAGAAAAAATTATTAGAAATGTTATAATCCACATAGATACCTATTTTGTGTGTGTGTGTATGTGTGTGGGTGGGTGGGTGTGTGTAAAGGCCAGAAGCCCTGCTTTGAGGATTCTGCTTTCTTCATGGACCTTTCTTCATTTGGTCCATGTATCAGTAACCCCTATGGTACCAGTGGTGGACCCAAAATCACATGCTGAAGTCTGGAAGAACATGCCCCAATTAAAAATTTTAAAGCATTTAGAGTCTCAATCAATAGTTGTGTTCTCATCTTGAGAAAAAGAGCTAGCAACTCTACCCTCCCCCCATTTTATTACAATAAATTTGACTTCAAATATTTAAGTTTTGTTCATGAGCCATCTTTTATCTTTCTAGTGTGTCCACTGAATTGCCATTGTATCATTGATTTTTAGAAAGCACTTAATGCTAAATGGTGGGAAGACACTCAATTTAAACTGTCATGTGAAAGAGGAATTGGACTTGTTCTACTTGGCTCCAAAGGCCAGAAGAAAAAGTAAAATGTAGAGAAATGGATTTCAGTTAAGGAAAGAAAAACTTCCTAATAATAAGAGCTAGAATCTGTTCTTCTTCTACACACTCCAGACTGTTATCTACCCTACCATGAGACCCTAAGGTCTATCAGGCTTTAACATCTGCCTTGTTAAAGAATCATTCAAATACCTATAAATTGACATATACCCTAAAATAGAATCCTCCAGACTCCACAGGCTTTCAATCTACCCTGCCACTTATACCTAAGGCCCACCAAGCCTTTCCATTCACCTTGTAGCTTTCCTGTAAATATTGTTTTAGTAGATTAGAATACAAGCTCCTTGAGGACAGAGATACTATCTCAATATATCCAACACCCATTAAGTAAGTTGGACCAGTCACAGATAAATTCACAGATGCACAAAGTATGAGTAATAGAGTTAACTGATGTCTTAATGCTAGAAGATAAATCAAGCCTTCTAGGTATCACTAAAACTGAATGGGATTTGGAATATGACTGCTAAAAATATACTCTATTTTTTAAAAATCAGAATAAATGAAAAGGATAGCAGAACATCATTGAGTTGTAAGAAAATATATTCATGTAAGGAAATCCAGAAACCAAAGAGAGGAAGCTTGCTTGAAAAGATCTGGGGAAGGATTAATGGAGGGAGAAACAGAAGGAGCATTATTGTGGTGAGAATATACTACATACCACTTGGTCATGAGGAGGAAATAGATGAGTTCAGGAAACAGATCACAAAACTAGTATAGAAGCATAACATAATATAGAGGAACTTAAATGTCTAGATCTCTCTCTCTCTCTCTCTCTCAAAATCAGAGGATAAATTTTTGGCTCACCTTATTGAAAATATCAAGATTCAGAATTTGAAGGAAATAAGGAGAACTGCAATTCTGAACCTGATTGTGATGAATAAGGAAGAACAAGTTGCTGAAACAGTAACAAATGGAATCTTAGAAGGAAGTGACCCCTCTTTCTTTTGTGATAAAGAAGTGTCATAGATGAAAGGAAAGCTAGACATAGTCTAGCATATAAATTACATTTAGTGAGAATAGAGCAGAAAGAGTTCAAGTAAGGTACATAGAATCTATTGTGTAAAATGCTAAAAGAAAGTAGGCCTAAGAAGGATAAGAAATTTTCAATTATAAAATGGTGAAGATACAAACATAAAGGTTCTGATGAGGAAGAAAAGGTGAAACTTTAAAGAGACAGAGGTGGACACATGTGAACTCATAGACTGAGATTCAAAAGTATATGTATATACAATAGAAAGAAGGACAGATAACTGAGAAGTAATATAAAAAAGTGGCATAGTCCCATAGGAACAACATCTGAAGTACAAAAATATCCAGATGGTCTGAGTCTAGCAGTGAATACTAGGGAGTTATTGTTCTTGTGGTGGGGGTGGGGGTGGGGGTGGTAGTAGTGGTGGTTGTGGTTTCTGTTATTGTTGCTATGTTGAGAGATAAGAGGAAAGTCAAAGAAGGAAGGAAGGGAAAAAAGTATAACTACTGAAATATCATTTTGTTTTTCTTTTTGTACCAAGGAGAATGATAGTCAATACTGGAAATGAGAGGACAAAAATAGCTATTAGAGAATTAAAAAAATGAAAATAAAAGAGTACAGGATAAGAGAACATCTAATTGCCCTCAATAATGAACTTGTCACTAAGCCTAGATTAAGACTAGAGTCTGAACTATTATGATATATCATTATAGATGAGAAGATTATCATCATAGCACTATACTCATAGCTGAAGATCTGGAATAAACCTTAGAAGTTATAGATCTATAAATGGAAGGTACCTCGAAGGCTATCTAGTCTTACTTTGTCATTTTAGAGATATGAAAATTGAGATCCAGAAATGTTCAAAACTCTGCCCAAAGTCACATAAGTCACAAAGTCAGGATTGGAGCCAGAATTGGAGTACAGGTCCTCTGACTCCAAATCCAGTATGCTTCCCACAATGACACAGGCACCAAAAGAATCGTCAGGTTTAATGGCTAAACTACTTTCCTGAAAAAATGAAAGAAAATCAGACAGCTGCTGCAGGGCTGTAGATAGGCAAATATTGCTCCAATTTTCAAAAAGTGGAGATTGAGCCTTCAACTATAAACTACTGAGATTGACTTAAAATACTTGAAAAATTTTAGAATGTATCAAGGAGGTAGTTTGTGAACATTTGGAAAGGAAAACTGATCTCTAAGAATCTGTGTGTCTTCATCAAGAACAAGTCATGCCAGAGCAACTTCATTTCCTTTTTCGAAAGTGTTACAAGATTGGTAGAACAAAGGAATACTGTCAACCTTGTATACGTAGATTTCAACAAAACATTTGACAGAGTCTCTTGTGCTATCTTTGTGAACAAGATCAAGAGACATGTACTAGGTGATATTACAGTTTATGGGGATTAAGTGAATGAACAGACCCAAAAAGCAATGACTGATGAATCCATGTAAACTTGGAGGGAGGTCTCTGGTGGTGTGCTTCAAGCATCTGTCCTTGGCTCAGTGCTGTTCAGCATTTTTATCCATTATTTGGATGAAGGCTTAGATGGCAGGCTCATCAAATTTGTAGATGACACAAAGCTGGCAGGGACAGCTCACACAGTGAATGACAGACTTGGGAACCAAAAGGATCTTGACAGGCTAGAATGATTTTGTTGTTGTTGTTCTTGTTGTTGTTGTTCTTGTTGAGTCATTTTTCAGTCATGTCCAACTCTTCATGGCCCCATTTGGGGTTTTATTGGCAAAGATACCAGAGCAGTTTGCCATTTCCTTCTCCAGCTCATTTTAGAGATAAAGAAACAGGTAAACAAAGTTAAGTGACTTGCCCAGGGTTACACAACTAGTAAGTATCTGAGACCAGATTTGAACAGTCTATCTACTGTGCAACCTAGCTGCCCTGGCTAGAATGATAGGCTGTGTCAAATAAAATGAAATTGTAGGAATTATTGCGTAGTTTTACATTTGTATTAAAAAAGAATAGACTTCACAAATACATATGGTGGACAAAAAGTTAACATGATCTTAGGTTGTATTACTAGAAGCATAGGATAGAAAAGGAGAGAAGTGATCATGCCAACTGTGAGCTGCTTTGGTCAGTCCACAGCTGGAATGTTGTGTTCTATTTCAAGAGTCACATTTTAGGATGGGCACTGATAAACTAGAAGTCTAGAAGAGAGTGCCCAGGGCATTGAGGGGCCTGGAGAGCCTACCATATGTAGATCAGTTGAAGAGTCCATGGACATTTAGCATGAAAAAGAGAAAATTTTGCTGTGTTCAAATATTTGAAGGGCTGTTATGTGGAGATGAGATTAGAATGTCTCTGCTTGGCTCAAGAGGCATAACTAGGAACAGTGGGTCAGAAACAGCAAAGTAGCAGATTTTGTTTCAATGTAAGGAAAACTACCTAACAGTCATGGCTGTTCAAAAGTAGAAAAAGAGGCATGGAAAAGAAGTGAATTTTCCATCATCAGCACCTTCAAACTTGATCAGGGGCTCTTAGTCTAAGGCCCATGGCCCTCAAAGAATCTCAGGATCAATTTCAGGAAGTCTATGGACTTGAATGGATATCTTAATTTTTACCATAATTGATTTCCTTTGTATTTTATTTTATTCATTTAGAAATACTATTCTCAGAAAGGGTAGAGATAGGGAGGGGTTCTCTCTTGGTTTTCCTCCTACCTATCTAACCACTCCTCTGCCTCATTGCTAGATCCTCCTCCAGATCATGCCCCTTCACTGAAGGAGTCCCTCAGGGTTCTATGCTGGGTCCTCTTCTCTTCTTTCCCTATACAACTCAATTAACACTTAAAGCAGAGAGTAAAGGTAAAGGATTGGAACAGAATCTATTATCCTTCACTAAAGTTAAAAAAAATATGGGTAGCAATCCTGATCTCAGACAAAGTAAAAACAAAAAAATAGATCTAATTAATAGAGATAAGGTAGTTATGTCTTGCTAAAAGGTATCATAGATAATAAAGCAATATCAATACTAAAACTATATGTACCAAGTAATATAGCATCTAAATTCTTAAAAGAGAAGTTAAGTGAGTTACAGGAAGAAACAGACAGGAAAACTATACTAATCCGAGACATCAACTGTCCTCTCTCAGAACTCAATAAATCCAACCAAAAAATAAACAAGAAAGAAACTAAAGAGGTAAATACAATATTGAAAAGTTATATATGACAGACCTTTGGCATAATTTAACCATAAAACATGACACCATAAGCAAATTAAAAGAGCAAGGAATGAGGGGCAGAGCCAAGATGACAGCATAAAAGCAGCAAAGCTCCGCAGCTCTCACATAGCCACCTTAAATACCCAGAAAATACGACTATAAACAAATTTTAGAGCTCCAAAACCCAGAAAAATACAGAAAACATATCTCTTGCTGAAGGCAGTTGGGCAGGAGGGGCTCACCCCAACAGGCAGGGAGCCAAGGCCAGCCCAGCCAGAAACCGAAAATGGGGCCAGGCCCCAGGGCAGGAGGAGCCACAGCCTTAGTCTACCCCAGATTACAGATCTACAGCACCTGGGGCAATCTCCACATCTATCAAGTCAGAAAAAATAAGGATTAGAGAAAGGTTAGTGAAAGTGAAGCTTTCAAGCTAACTTTGGGGGAGGCAAAG
>CM053595.1:122120380-122171861 GCA_028646575.1 Pseudocheirus occidentalis
AGAGTAATTTTCCTTAGTCAGTCTTTCCCTTTTTAAAGCAAGTCCCCCTGAAATTGTCTTGAGGAATAATAATAATCAAAATAAGGCCTCTTTTCTAATCCAGGAGCACAGAGATACTCTTCAAGAGCAACTTTCCCAATGCCAGAGAAAGACATTTTAGGGCACACAGTGAAAAAAAGATGCAACAGAGGACACCAAAAAGAAGAGGGGGAAAAAAGAGAGAGAGAGAGAGAAAGAGAGAGAGAGAGAACGCATCCATCTTTAACTGATAATGCAAAGCAATAGAAAAGACAGGGTGATAGATTCTCTCTGAGAAACAGACAGCATAATCTTTCCTGCTAAGAAACTCAGGAAAGCAAGAAAGCTGTAGGCAAAAAAAAGGCAGTTTTCAGGAGACCATATAAAAGAAATAAGAAGCCTTCAGTGAATCAGTCATGGTTTTCTGATGAGTTGCTTGACTATTTCAATATTTATTCATGTGGGTTCCTTGTCAATGCAGTTTCTTAGAAGGTGTTAGAGCAACCTCTATATTATTGTGCTATAAAGAACAATTTCATTTGGTGGTTTCCTCTGGCAAAAACAAGGCAATCAAATTGACTCTCCCCCTGGTTTGGGATTTAAGAAGGAATTCTCCAGTAAACTGGCCACTCCAGGCCAGCTCATTGTTTTCTATTTGTGGTCAACTTGGGTCTTTTTAAAGCAACTCTTTCAACAAAGCTTAATTTTTGAAGGATGCTCTGACCTGTCCTAGCAAGAGAAAAATATCTGTCTTCCTGGACATAAAAAGAAGAAAAACTCAGCTGCCTTAGTCAAAATCTGGATCTAAAACAAAATACATAGAAACAGTTTCCATCGGGTGAAGGAATGAGGATGATATTGAAAGTTTTGTAATTCTTTAAAGGGTTAAGAATCTGCTTTTGAGGGCCTTCCTTCCTTGTTATTGAACATGTCAACCATCCTCAATGAAAGAGAAACTAGGAACCGAGAAATGCACCCAAGTCATATATTGCTGTCCTCTGTTGTCTGGAGGCAGTGTGGGCTCCGGTGCAAAAAGCACTGAATTGGGGGGCAAATGACCTGGGGTTATCTTTGCTGCTTCCTAGTTGTGTGACCTTATAATAATTGCTTCCTTTCTCTGAACCTCAATTTCCTTACCTCAAAAATACAGTTAATAATCACACTACTTCCTTCTTAGGAGGCTTAAGATTCTATATAGAAAGCATTCTACATAAACTATAAAACATGTTTTTCTCTTAGTCAAACTAGTTTGTAATGCTTCATTACATGCTTATATTTTAAGAATATTTTAAATAGGTCAGCCTGAAAAAAATAAGCAGGGCTTAGACCAGAAAGCACTTCAAAATAAGAACAGAATTAGCCAGAGCCGTACTGTGTGTGTGTTCATTTGCATGCTCACAAATATCACATCTTCAGACAGGTACATGAGAACCAAACTGGACTTTCCAATAACTTGAATTTCTAATAAATGAGTTTATCACTAGAGGAAATTAATGTGGTTCTGGTGTTGGGAGTCAGGCCCTGAAGGAAAGAGGAGCAAAGAGGGGGTGGGGAGTACGGTTCAGGCTTAAGGACTCTGAGGTCACCACCATTACTCTCAGCTACATGTGCATGTCAACTGTGCAGAGGGGCCAGAAGGATCCATTGATCTGTCTCTGTCACCTCTTTAAAGGAAAAGAAAAAGCTGAGGCAAAATGAGAGAATATGGAGAACGAAGAGAAAAGGTCTTATTGAGGCTCATGAGCTGCATTTCCCTTGGGTGACTAGATCCCACCAGTCCTTCTACTCTTACCCCTCCCCCCACAGACCTGAAGACCATAGCTGCTTTGAGGGCTAGCCCAGAGGAGAAGGAATATATTTGTTCCTGGGGCCTCTCTGTATTTTCCCAATACGTTTCTGAACCCAAATAACAAAAGACAGGCTTTCCTAGGAGGTTGGTTTCTGAGCTCTTATGTCTCCCCACCCCCTTTTTTTTTTTTTGGAGGGGCGAGGGAGATTAAAATTCTTTTCAGCCTTCTCAGGTCACCACCCACAGAAAAAGAGGGCAAACAAGGGTAAATCGGAAGGCAAGGGTCTGAACTTCAGATCGTTTGGATAGGGTCAGACATGAAGCCTGAGTAATAAGGAGATATGTGCTCCTCCTCGCACTGTTCAGGACCATTTGTTAGGACACTGAGTAGCTGAACCTGGCTCATCCCCATAGCCGCAGTCCCTGCTATTTTGATGCAGGGACCAAATCATTCCTCTCTCTATAGAGCACATCTACCTCTGCTCAGCAACCCTGACTCCTGTGATCTGCCCTTATGAGGCTAATGCTTCTAAAGAAAATGAGCTACAGTTAACTCCTTCTTGCCTGAGGCAATGTCACTGCTGGGCTTATAATTTTTAATAAAGCTTTACAAGAAATACATGGCATTTCATGCTGGCAACCACAATTAGACTATTTCAACCCCATTAACAATGTCCTCATAAAATCTGCTTAATGTGACTAATTGAAGGTACTTTTGATGCCACATTTCCCTCTTCCTTTCTTGCATTTTATTCCCCATCTTCAGTCAGGGCATCCTTTGCATTTATAAGTAGAACGAAATATTTTTATCTCTCACGGAGCCAAGATGCCACATAAGGCACATGGGAAACAAAGTAATTTGATCTCAACCTCCTTCCCTTTTCTTTGTCGAATGGTTCCTCCCCTCCAAACTACACAAGACAATTTTGCTTTTCCAAGGCCACTTGACTGGATCTTTTCTGCCCTCTCTTCTCTTCCACATCTCCTTGATTTTCTGTTGTTAATGTTTGTTTTTAATACCAAGAGAACCTACCTCTGGTAAACTGGAAAAGGCCTGAAAGGGGGAAGAAAACATTTTTTTTTCCTGATGCACGTGGAAGGAATAAAGTATTCAGACTAGGGTTCGGCTAAGGGATGTCTTACTTAATCTACAACACTGAGCAGATTGAAAACGAAGATTTGCAGTTTAGCACTTGGCCATTTTCAACAAGGGCTACAGCATGAAAGAGGCTATTGCTCCCCAGGTCTTGCTCAGGAGACCTTTTCTCTCAATGAATTGATAGGATTGCAAAGTATTCATCTGGCAAGAAAACATATAGGTTTGCAAAATATTCTTCTGGCAAGAGAAACTCGGCTGCCCATCTGAAGTAGCGGTGGAGAGACAGCGGCAGCCGTAGCATGGGATGGCAGACAGAGTCCAATTGATCACCTGAGTTCAACTTGGCCTTATCAGAAAGCTTTACTCGCTGTTAAGTTGATAATACAGCCAGCTGCAGAGGGCCAGTTGTAAATTAGCCTCGAATCACAGTCCTTTAACTTCGATTGTCTGTTATTGTGATTGTCTCTTCGGTGGTAATAGGAAGCGACCCTGGTTCGGGTGACAAATGTACCTGTCCTTTCCCGTCTGCGGGCTTGGCTGAGAGATAAAATACCCAGCCAGGCAGGGCTCGCCTAGTGTGGAGCGGGCTGGCCCACGGTGGCCAGCAAAAACTACAGCCGCAGCAAGAATGAATCCACAGGAATACGCTCCCTTCTCTCTGCAGTGAGAATGGCTTGCCTGCCTTTGGGGTACATGGGAATCTGTGTTAGTCCATTAATAACGCAGACCTTACATTTCAAGGTACATGTTTCTAATTCGGATGAAGCTTTCATTCTGGCTCTCTCCACCATCACCACCCACCCCCTCTTTCCCTCCCACCTCTTTCAGCCACTCCCGAGTCAGTGCTGCCCCCTGCTGGACTAAAGAGGCTCTGCAAAAAAAGTCGGGGGGGGGGGAGGAGGAGGAAAGGAGAGGAGGGGAGGAGAGGAGGCAAAGGAGGAGGGGGTTGGTGAATTGGGACAGTGTCAGCTCCTGTCAGCATCATCATTCTGGTTGCCATGACAATGAGAGGGAGTGGGGGAGATAGAAGGCGGTTCTGCAGCAAAGCCTTTCTGCAGAGGTAAAGCTAAATTCCTCCCGCTTGGCGGGGAACGAGGCCTCGGGAGCAAGGATGTGGTAGGAAGAAAGGGGAGAGGAAGGAGGGGGGAGGGGTGGGCAGGAAGGGGGGAGAGGAAGCCTTTCCTCCTCCAACCCCCCTTTCTCCTTCTGCAGAATATGCAAATTCATCTCCCACCCTCACCCCCCAATAAATCCTGGTGAGATGGCATAGTTACTGTTACATGTATGGGATTTGGGGGCGGAGGGAGAGGAGGCGGGTCCAGGCACGTGGGGAGGAGGAAGAGCAGTGCACAACTTCTCTCCTTGGGGTAGAGCTGATCAGGAGGCCCTGGTTTGTCACACACACCTCACTGCCGCTGTGGGCAGCATTCACCGTTCTATTTATACAGCCACAACTGCGGCTTTAGCAGGGACACAATTAGCAACCCCATTAATTCCACCTAGGCTCAGGCTTCCTAATTAGATTACTTCAGACTTCTTTCAGAGCAATATTTCTACTATTAAGCATCTGTAGCAGTGTAAACCCATGTGCTTCACTATCAGTGCTCACTTCAAAAATAATTAAGTGTCTTTCGGAAATGACTTGTGCACTCAGCCCTGCGCAATGACACGGCCGCCGCAGCTGTCCGAACTGCTGCAGGGGCAGGGCGGGGCGGGCCCAGTGGAGGGGCTGCGGGGCAGTGGTAGCGCCCCAGGAGGCTGCGTACTGCAGCCGCAGCCGGCCTCGTGGCACAGACGGAGTCACCCGAAGGAGAAGGGGTTCGCCGAACGTAGAGGCTAGAGCCTCCCAAGCCCCACCATCTTCAAGACTGGGAAGGGCAGGAGAATCACCCCACAGTAAAGTGTGCTCTCCGGAGATAGAAGCCCAATTACCAGCCTCTCTGGTATTTAGCTAGCTTTCTATGAAGACTGTCTTCATAATGATGATGAGGGCTATAACTAACGTATACTATTGTTATTTTTGAATGCCCAGGCCTCTGCTGGCCTAGTCTTTTAACAGAAGAGAGAGCTGGAATTGCTGGCAGATGCTAAACTATAACCGGACCGAGGAAACACCGATAATAGTCCCTAACACGCTTCTTCCAAGCTACGGAAACATATTTGCTTGGGCAGATGAAAAGCTGCCTAATGAACTGCGTTTGAATCCAGCATAAAGAGGCCTGGTACCCAAAGCAATTGAACCACCCCTACCCTCAGGAAGCGGGGTGACTAGAAGTAGGAACCTGCCATCCAGTAGAGTGATTAGTATTCAACTCACAGCCCCTGGGGGAGGGACACATATCCCAGCATGCACCTGGCCCCAAATTGCAGACCATCATCCATTGCTTGTGCTGCAGTGGCCATCTGGTTTGAAAACAACAGGCCAAACAGTTTAAGCATAACGTCATATAATCCACCATGCCGAGTGGGAAGGCGAAGGGGGACAGAGCAGGGGGAAGAAAATGCAGAAATGCTCGCAAGAGAGAAGAGAAAAGCAATGGAGGGGAGAAGGGTGGGGTATTTGGTTCTACTGCAGAGTCTCAAAGATGAAATACCTTTGCTGAATGGTGGGAGTTTCTCCCGAGAACATGATTCTGCATTACAGGTCCAAGGGCTGCCGCCTCTGAGGGAGGTGAGAGGAAACCATTCAACAGAAAGGTTTACACCCTTTTCATATCGGATTAAGCAATGGGGTTGTCATAGGAAATGTTCGGACTCCCATCACATCACTCCCTGACTGTATACATACAGTACATTAAGGCTTGCAAAGACTTACTCTCATAAATTAGAATCCCCTAGATGTTACATTCTACATAAAATCTCTTCTATTTCTTCATTTATTGCTTTATATAAACAAACATGAGAGCTGCTCCTTCTAAATAAAGTTATTTGTCTATGTAAATTAATATATCATATTCTCTCCTGAAATATAGAGTTATTTGTCTCTAGAGAAATCATGTTAAAGACTGACATAGTGTATAACCATGTTCATTTGCATATGCAGATATGTCTAATTATTCAACTTGCAATTAAAGGCTTGTGTGTCAGCAAATGAGACTAATTAGATACATTTATCTATGATAATCAGCTTTATTACAAACAAAATAGATTCCCCTTCATTTCACAGGGAAGTGTTACATGGTGGATGCCGGCTGATGGTCAAGAGAAGAAGAGAATAGGAATTGCCTAGTCTGAGGCCCAGAACACCAGATATCTGTGAATTATATTGGAGACCATGACAAGAGTAAAAGATGGAGTAGTACCTGTCTCTGAGTAGGAGAATTTTGTTTGAATGACATTTACGAGTCTAATTCTGGAGTCTAAATTGGCTGGAGGGAGTTAAGGAGTCACAGCAATCTCTCATTCAACTTTAATCTGCTTTCCCAACAGCCAGGCCACCAGAGAAAGGGCCTGATACACAGGTTTTGCAATTCTGGCTGTTTCTCTTGCTCTTTGGTCTGCTGATTAGGACAACATAAACAGTTTCAACTAATGAGAAAGCCAGTTAAGTCATCCTCAGTCTGAGTCCAAGCAGCCTAGCAATAAAATACAACTTGTTAGAAATGCTAAATCCTTCCTAACAGAATCATATCACTAGTCCCTAGAGGAAGGCAATGGAGAGGCATCTCTACGGGATGGATGGAACTGCTAAACTCCCTATCCCAGGTGGAACCATCCTGAGAGAAGCTGATTCTCCAATAGGAGGATCTTCATGGAGAAAGACAAAAAGCAATTGAATTTCTCACAAGGGAGGAAAAGAGAGAAAAACAGAAGTAGAAAGGGGAAAAAATAGAGAGTAGGAAAAAAAAATAATTTGCTCTCCAATTCCTCAGTAGGGCTGCTGCACTGAGGGGGGAAGCTTTATCGGGTTTTTAAAAATATGAATTTGAAAGGTTACATTCAAACCCAGCCTTCACTGGCTGTAGGAAATCTACATGTTGTTCACTAGAGGAGATGCAAAGGAGATGTTGTTCACTAAAGGAGATGTTCTATGAAGAAGACCCCCCTCAGGAAGGAAATTTTGTAAACAGGCCCAAGGGACAGGAAAAAGCTGAGCATCTTCCCACAGGGACATCGTCTGCTATACCGTAGCCAGGTGTAAATGGCTTGAGAAGGCTTTCCTTCTTTACAGTTCAGCTCTAGAGAGAGTCTGAACCCCTCAAGATGTGAAAGAGGTCTCTGAGTTTCAGGTGACACATGGGGCCATTTTTCAGAACAAGAACCCAGTTGGCATCTCAGCTCCCACTCATTTGGGTTCATTGTGAGGTATTTCTCATTCCCTCATTCATGTAATAATCACTTTATTAAATGCCTGCCATAAGCAGAGCAATATACTAGGCACTCTGGGATATATAATAATAATAAAGACATGGCCCCTTCCTTTATGTAGCATATAATCCAGCAAAAATTGATCAACTGTTACCTTCTTTGATTCCCCTGCCCCTTATTGGTTCTTACCTGAGGAGAAAAGGATAGGAGAGGGATATCTAAAGTTTGACTGTGGCACTCATTCTGGAAAATGGTCAGTGGTTACTCTTGCCAGATTCAAATGCCTTTAGCTGATCTTCAAGGTACCTCAGAATATGGTCCCATACCACTCTCCAACATGAATCCTCTGTTCTAATCCGTCTGGACTCCTCACTGTCTCCTGCACAAACCAGCTTCATTTCCTTCGTCCATAGGAACAGGAATAAAGCCTATGAGCTCTGTTTGGCATTTAAAACCCTTCAAAAATAGGCCCCCTCCTATACTTCCAGTCTTCTTGCACTTTACTACCCTCCATACACTCTCCTAAACTATAAGCTATTTCTCAAATAAGACAAGACACTCCATATCCTGACATCCTGTCTTTTCAATGGGTGTCCCCCATGCCTAGAATGCTCTCCTTCCTCCTCTTTTCCTCATGATTTCCTTGGCTTCCTTCAAGACTCAGCTCAACTCCCACTTTCTAAAGGAGGTCTTTCCTGGTGTTCCTCCTTAGCCCCTCCCATGGCTGCTGCCTTCCCTGAAGTTATCTTCCTTTTACACGGCATGTCTTCTAAACATATAGTTATTTGTATGTTGTCTTCCCCATTCATATGTGAGCTTTATTAGGGCAGGGACCTTGATTTTGCCTTTCATTGTAACCCTAGCAGTTAGCATAGTGCACCCGGTATATAAGTGCTTAATGAATGTTTGCTGACTGACTGACTGACTGACTGCACCTGTGATTTCATTGCTATAGAGAACTCCCAGATAGAGTTCATAAGGTCCTCAAACTCCAAATCCAGTGGTCTTTACACACACACACACACCTAGAATATTTTTCCTTATCCATATTCATATCTGAACATGACCCATCCCTTCAGGTCCTATATCCTCCAAGAAATCTTTTTCTGATGACTCTAGCACTCGATGAGCCAGAAGTCTTGTTGGAGCAATAGCTGTACCACTCCATTTAACAATTATTTTGTGTAGCTGTGTATCATTTGTTCTTGGTTTATGTGTATTAGTCTTCATCACTCCAGCTAGGCTATGTGTGAGTATCTTGATGGTAGGGTACGTGTCTTCAACTTTATTTTGTATCCCATAATGCCAGTCACAAGGCTGGACATATAGTAGATATTCAATCAGTACCTAATATCTCTCCTCTCCCAGCCCGCACATACACATACATACATGTACACACATGGACACACATATCACATGTATACTTGTTATGGAAAGTATAATTATGGTGAAGAAAGGAGATTTAGGAAAGGAAAATGAGATGAGCAACATTATAGACCATAAGAAAATTTTGTTAGAAAACCATAGCATTATAGCTGGAAAGGAATTCAAAAGTCATCTCATTCAATCCCAACTCAAACAAGAATCTTCTCCTTAGTAATGACAACCTCTGGTTAGAAACCTCTAAAGTACAAACCTTTCAAGAAAATCGCAGTCTACTCTGGTCTCTCCTTTGGATTGTTTTTCACAGTTTTAGTCTGGGTATATTACCTTCTGCTTAGTCATACTTTTCTGCGTAATTCTTCTGCCTGTTAATGTCTAGTCTTCCCAATGAAAGCATGAGCTCCCTGAGGGTAAGGACTATATCTTATCTCTATGTTCCTCTTTGGCACCAAGCAAAGGGCCTGATATTTGGCAGGTGACCAATAAATGTCAACAGAATGAACAGCAAAGAAACAAACAAGAAGGAATAGAAAGAGGAAGTGTAAACATTAATAAGTGCCTACTTTGTGCAAACCATCTAAGAAGGCTTTGAGCACGTGCTTTCTCATTAGGCTCACTGTCTACTTTCTTATAGTCGCTCCTTTCAAAATATCTTCCACGTGTTCTCTATGTATCTTGTATTTACCTAGAATGTATTTGCCTTGAGAGCAGGGACTATTGTTTTTCTTTATATCTCCAGCACTTATTACAGTAGATGCTTAATAAATGCTTGACTGATTTCCCTGGTCCAGTGCTAATTTCTTTTGAGTTTTTGTAACTACCCCACTTTTCCAAAAAGAGAAGTACATCCAGAGCACTTCCCTTCCAGAAACTTGGATTCTAGCATAAGTAGAACCCAATCCATTAACCAAGTTTTTCTCTTCTGACTGTGATATATTTTATATTGGATTTCTATACAGTAATCACCATCTTTAAATAAACCTAATGGGTAAAAGTCCAGATGGATATATACATAGATACCAATATGGACAGGAAAGTAACCTAGTTGGGCACCAAGGGGGATGTATTGATGCTTTCAGTTCTCCACAAGATCATCTAGTTCATCAGAAAAAAAGTATATCTAGCCTTTAGTTCTTAATGCATTGCTAGAGAGTGGTTTCATAAGTAGGAGAATCTCAAAGACTTAAGAAAAATAGCAAGCTATCTCAAAGTATTGAAATGGGCAGCAGTATATAGAAAGAGATATGATGACCAAAATGATTCTTTGCACCCAGGCACCACTGGGTAAGAAGTTCCTTTAACTTCTTAAGGAAAGGAGAGAAAGAAGATGAACATGAAAACAAATGATATCACTAATGAAGACACTGTCCACTTTGCTGTAAACTGGAATTCAAATTCCAAAATAAACCTAAGGCAGAGTCTTTATAAAACACTACTGGACCATATTCTGAGAGACTGAATTAAGACAGGCACCATTCTACCAATATCAGGAAGTGTACTTTTCATGTATAATGTACTCAACATGATGGGTCCAGTTGCTGACAGAAATGAACATATTTTCAGGCTTTTTGAAGCCAATGCTGTCATTTAATTCCTCAAAATAATCTCAAAAGCACAGAACATCAGAAAGGGGAGGAAAGAGAAAACCAGCAATTGAGTTAATTATGTACCCATCACATGAAATATCATTAATAGCCTGATCATTTTTCATTAAATAGGTCTGGGAACTTTTGCAATCACCTTCTAACAAGAAAGGAATGACTTTAAGGCTCTGTTTGCTCTATTCCAATGAGAGTTACTTATTTTAGGTCAATTAACGCCAAATTGCAGTGTGTGATAACCAAAGGTTTAGTCTCTGTTACAAGTAGTGAAACTTTTTCCTAGGCAAGTTTTTCTAGGTAGCACTACTCAAGATAATACATAACCAAAGGTTTAGTCTCTGTTACAAGTAAATAGTGAAACTTTTTCCTAGGCAAGATTTTCTAGGTAGCACTACTCAGGATAATAACATATTTCTTAAATTTTTTTCAAAAAAAAAAATCTGGGCATTCAACCTTGAACTTTGCCTCAGAGAAATGATGGTACCAGGTCCTAGGCTGATAATCTCCTTTTATTCTCACACTTTTCTGCTCTTTCCCAGTCAATGACAGAGCTCCTTCCTCCAATTCTAGTGTGATCAGCCACCAAAACTTCCTCCAACCAAATTAGCAAGAGTGTACAGGGGGAGGCAGGGGAAAGAGACAGTGGCATGTGTGTGTGTGTGTGTGTGTGTGATGTGCATGTGTTTGCACATGTTTTAGGGGACCTGGGGACCTGAGATGGAAAGGACTCAGATTTCTGTGATGGGCAGGAGTGAGGCTGTTCACATGTTGGAACATGGGCATTTTGCAAAAAGACACGGACACCATAAGCAAAGCTGCTACTGCTTTAAATTAAATGCTGCCTCAGCCAGTCCCTCTGGAGTTGATAGAAATCTAATTAGTCAGACAATCTGGCACCAAATGTCCTAATTTCCTCAATCCATGTGGGACTTGAGTGCTCTCTTATTCGCTGTAGCTCTAAATTTCATCCTGTGCCTTTGTAACCTTTCTCGTTTTCCACACAGACCTGGGATTGGATAGAAGGTGATTCCTATCAAAACCCTAATTGTTTTTCATAAACCTTTAATTAATTAGACTCAGTATCATGAAAGGCACTTAAAATTTCCACAATTTGTTTAGAGTAGAAGAGCAGAAAGGGAAACTCAGAGAGTTTTTACTTCACAGAAACAAGCAAAGTTTCTTTGGAGGTACAGATTTTCCACATGGGGAAGACGCTTCTCTATCCTGGCCTCTTCTTGTGTGGCCTGCATTGCCATTTCAATCAGCAGGAATCCATCTTAGACAAATTCTAAGGCACTCTCAGGGTCTAAACAACTTCCAAAGATGCCAAACAGGGAGTGGTTCCTGACTTTGGGATTTCTTCTCCTGAGTTCACCCTACGGTCCCATGCTGCTGTGGAATTGAATGGCTTTACACACTCAACACATGGAAATAAACTTAAAAGACCTTTCAAGGAAGAAAAGAGTTAACCCTATATCACCTCTGTTTTGTAGTGGCTTTTACCTGGAACTCAAAGATAATTGTGGCAGTCCTCTATTAGTAGATTTGCGGTTGAAAAGAACATGGATCAGTTATTTTACTAAAAAAAAAACCTTCCCCCCTTACCTTGTAACTGAACTACCTATTTCAACTAGCATGAAATACATCAAAACTCCAGTAGAGCAAAAGAATTTCAACTTTTCAAAGTTTATAGAAAAGGAATTTGACCCAGTTCTTAACTATTTCTCTGTAATGATGATTCCTTCAATTTAGTTATTCATTAAATATTTATTGAGTGCCTACTATGTATAAGGACTTGTGCTAATTTGGGGTATTAACAAAACCCCTTCCCAATGGTTAGTAACTAGTCTTATGCTTCATTATGGGAAGGAAGACTTCTTTTCCTGATAACAAATCCCCTTCAATCAAGATTGCTCTGTCAGAACAAGGCAGCTGTCCAAGGACATAGAAAAGAGGAAAGAGAAAAGATGTGTATGACATAAGGATGTGTGGTCAGGTCCATTGTTTTCTCATACCATATGTGCAGCTTTACAGCATAAAAACCCATTATTTCCTTTTCTCTTCTAGTTCATTACTTTTCAATGTTCTTTCCTCTTACTTTTAGAGCACAAGTCGAAATACCACCCAAATAATCCCTGTGACAAGGGGTGGATAGAGAACAGTAGCCAATGAAAAAAGAGAATTGTTCTAATGCAGTCATTTCCCAGATGGAATGTTTTGTGAAACCCAGGTCTTTCTGAAGCAAAGGCCAGACTCCTATATTAAAGGCCAGACTCCTTTACTCATCAGACAAGTCAATGAGGAGGAAAGAATAGTTTGAGAGATTCTGCACTGATAAAAAAAATCCATTTGCGATGGAACTTCACATTAAGCAAATCCAAGTAGCAATGCCCAGACTTACACATGAGATAAGTTAGAGGTATATTATTTGTTTTACAAAAGGTTCCCTTTAAATGGTAAGTTCCCCTGTTGGGTTTTTAAATTTTTTATTTACATGCAACTTTTAAATACTAGTTGTCTTTACGGGGGACACAATAGCACCATTTCAGGGGATCTGACATGAAAGAGTAATCAGAACCAGAAGCACTGGATAAGAGAAGTAGAATATTTAGGGGAATAGAGTGTTTTTAGGGATGATGCAAGAAAAGTTCCCAACAACTAATGTTATTCAAAAGAGCAATGTATTTGTATTTTGGGATGTATTGGGTTTCCTCTAACTGGAGATCTTCAAACACAAATTGGATTCATCCCTAGTGAAGGGAGGTCTTTATATGAAATTTGATTTGGGTTGAATTTGTAATATGTTGTGAAGAGATTCTTTAGCATGTGAACAAGGTTGTACTTTGGAGAAGGGTTGGTTAGCCTTGATAGAATTGTAATAGTAATAACACCACAACTCTAAGCATGGGACATAACAATGCCATTAGTGCTCCTTGGATTGTAGCACACTGCCTCACATCCAAGGAAAAAGGAGAAAATATGTTTATGACATTTTATAAGGAATTATTTATTCAAGTGCTAGGTTATGTGCTGACAGGGTTGTAGGCATTCATAGGATCTTATAATCTAGATCCTAGATCCAGAGATGGAAAGAACATCAGAGGCCATCTAATCCAGCCTTCTCATTGATAATGAAATGTTGATGAAAATGAAGTCCAGGCAGGTGAACTGACTTTCCTAATAGGATAGGAGGCAAGATTTGAATTCAGGATCTCTGATTTCATATCCAATGCCTTTTCCCTATGTTATACTACTTATCCATTGACAGTAGATAGCATTGGGGGCCAGAGAAGAAGTAAATGAAGTCTCCATGGAGGAGATCAGTCTAGAAGGATGGGTAGAAATTCAACATATAGGGAGGAAAGAGTTTAGATGGGTAGTTAGTGGAATGCTTTAGATAACAACATCTATAGAGAGCACACCATCTCTATGTCTCAAAGTCTTCTGTTTGCTCAGTGGCACAGTTCCTGAGGGTCCTATCCTTTCCCCATGATTCACTTTCCTACACTATTATTCACCTCTCCCTTGGTAATGGGCCACCCATCTAGAATGACTGCAATCTGATAGAGCAGACTGTTCTCTGCCCATACAACCCTCTGTGTCTATCAACAGTCAACAATGCACAATCCCAGAACTCTTCTCTAGTCTATCCCCATACTTTCAGGTTATACCTCAAACAATACTTGACAGATAAAATTCTTATTCTCAAAGATAGTTCAAAGAAGGAAATTCCGCAGTGAATGGATGTAATAGCATTTTGAACAATTCCAATTGAACCCCATCTTAATTAGTTTTCCCCTAAGGTTCTATCTTCAGTCTTCTTTCAGTACTTTTTCCTTTGATAAATTCATTCATTCCCATAGCTTCAACTATTACCTCCAAGTACATGGGTTTTTTTAATTGATTCATCCAAGCCTGGTCTCTCAGTCAAGATCCAGATCAACATCTCTTATTATCTATAAGAGAGCTCTACCTGGAGGTTCTAGCAATATCTTAAATACAGCATACCCAGAGCTACATTTTCTCCTTCTTTTGACTTTACTATTTTTATCAATGACATCAACATTCACCCAATGTCATATGTTGACAACTTTGGAGTTGTGTTTTTGTTTTTGTTTTTGTTTTTTTTACTGTTCTCACTCTCATCATTTGCCATCAGTTACCAAGCTCAGTCAATTCTATATGCACATTTTCCCCATTCCTTCTTGATTTTCTATTTCCACTGCCACTAGTGTAGAATATAGCCTCCAAATAGGTCTCTCTACTTCCTCCCTTTGCCTCTTCTATCCCAGACTTCGCACACTGCCAGACTAATCTTCTTTGGCTAAAACCTTTCAATGGGTCTATATCTGAATACCATATTAAGTTAAACTCCATTTATTGGCAATCAAAGCCCTCCATAATCTGTCACCATCCAGCAGCGCCTTACCTCGTATCACTCCCCTCAACATATTCTGTGCTTATAACACTCCCCATTGTCCAGATGTTCTCCCCACCTCTATACCTTTGTTCCAGTTATACCTGCAATGCCCTGTCCCTCCCATTTAATTCCTGACCATTCATTAGACTCACTAACTCAAATCTAATATTACTTCTTCCTCATCCCAGACATCATTATTTCTCTCTGCTTTCACTTCTTTGATGTAATTGTCATGCACTAGTTGGCATTATAGTTATTTGTGTGTGTCTGTGTGTGTATATCACAACTACTTATTAGAGTATAGGATCCATGAAGACAGGGACAATATCTTATATAAACTTCTCCAGCCTCCACTCAGTAATCTATATGGTAATGTTTGTTAAGTTAAACTGAATAATTATATTGGAGTATTTCTACTTGGGACATCCTAAGAAATAAGAAAGTCCCATAATGTACTTTGAGATCTTTGGATAGCTGATGTCAGAGAAAGTCTATCTAAACGTGAGTGTCATTAGCTGTGCTTTGCACCAGTCCCAAGGGAACCCAGTGTCATAGATCATTGGCAATCCACCAATCCAGTCAGTGCTGGTGACAATATAATTTGTTGCCATGGAGAGCATTGTGATATCACACAGAAGAGGCATTCTGACCCTGGTATGATGGATTTAAAGGTATCAGAGACAGAAGGGGGAAACTATAGAAAACAAAATTCAACCCAATGAAGACAGCAAACATCCATCATCCTCTAGACCTGTCCTATAGAAGATTGCTTACAAAGTTCACACTGGAAACTAGGGCTTTAGTATCCTCATCCACAAAGAAGAGATTAGGGTCAAGGTGATTATGTTCTTAGTAAATCACTTTCCTGAGGGACTTGAGTAAATGTGTAAGATAAATGGTGAATTAAAAACAGCAAAAGAG
Organism: Pseudocheirus occidentalis; assembly: GCA_028646575.1. NCBI lineage: Eukaryota > Metazoa > Chordata > Mammalia > Diprotodontia > Pseudocheiridae > Pseudocheirus > Pseudocheirus occidentalis. Next base: position 122,135,920 of record CM053595.1, read on the forward strand.
TCACATTCAAGAAAACAATTACTTCTTGAATTGGTGTTCATTTCGAAATATTAAATTTTTCTAGTTTATCTAATCATTCTCTACTCACAACAAATATGTATGTGCTGAGGAGAATGGCAGCCATTGTTATTCCTCATTGAGAGATGGGAAAACTGAAAAACAGAGAGGCAAAGTGACTTTCCCAAGGTAGTACAGATCTGCTGCCCCTTCCTTCTCCACCCCCAAAACCAACATTTTAAAAATCCCTATCCAGAAGAAGTGCACTCACAGCCCTAAGAGCAAATATAAAAGAATGTACACAACTCTGCATCTCCAAGGAGCCTTGGAATTCACATTTGCCAGATTCAATCATTTGATCCAAGAGAAATTCTTTTTGTTCCTTCTTCTTAAGCAAACTTTCTGTGGGATATTTAATATTTCCTCATGTCTCTTACTCCACTAATCATAGCACAGGTGCAGAGTTGGTAGAGTAGAGGGAAGTCAAAGGGCTGAGAGAGAGGGTAATTTATATTGGCACCATCCTAGTTCAAAAGGTTGTGTCAGTTTGAAAATTACCTTTGCTCTTGGCCTCCCCAAGTTATTAAAAGTGTGGTTCAGGAGGGCATCCTGAGCCATGAATCACCTGTCATAAAGAAAGCTTTTGACTCTGACCTTTTAAGGGTTTCTGCTAAAATTGCATATTGCATTAATAAATAAAGTGACAAATTAGGAAAGGATGTTGCCAAGGTTTCTGGGAAAATAACTGGGAGAGAAGCAACTCCTAGGACAGTCTGTGCCCTTCTAAGTGCCATGGAATGTTAACTGTCATGCTCAGTTGTTGTGGAATGGCCTTGGTGTGCAGAGCCTGTTTAAAGCAGGTTCCATAGGCAGCCATGGGATATTTAAATGGCCATTACAGACAACAGCTGAATGTACTAAACTATTGGGACATGGGCCAATTTTACTTCCATTCTAGTTCTTGGCACAGAATTAGGCCCTCTGGGAGAAAAGGTGGCCACAGTAGCCCCACAGACTCCTTAAAACTCAGAGATGGGTCCAACCCAATGAGAGGAACACAGAATAAGGTATAAAGTGCTTACCATTAAGAAAACAAATCCTTCCATTAGAAGTTGGGCTTTGGCACATATTGTGCCAAGCACAGTGATATAATTAGAAAACCATTGATGTGATAGGACCACTATCTACCAGGCTTGCTCTCTCTCCATACAACATGGGATAGAATAGTTTTTCCTCTAAAAAGAGACAAAGTTGTTCCCAGGATTTAATGGGTTCAGGGGGCCAAGGCTCAAGCTGGGTTTCCTTTTGATGCAACTTCATGGTACCTCTAGCCATACTGACATGGCTTCCTCATCACCTAACAGCATAAAAGTATGGATCTGAGGACTTTAAGACTCGGCAGATATCTCCTAAGACATTGTGACTCACCACTTTCTCCTGCCCTGCTGACCAGATCCATTCTCATGTGGACCAAGCTGGTGGGGGCTAGAGGAGGAACTGCATCTACCCTAGCTAAATGCTGGAGTATAGTTGTTCAACACCTCTTCTGTATTGTAACTAATTAAAGCTTATTTTGGATTAGTGTTTCCCCCCTCGCACTCTGAGTCACTCTGCTTTCCCCGGGCTGTCTGTTTCTTCTCCTCTGCATCCATCTAGGACTTGGAAGGGCTGTGCACTCACCTTTCCATGAGATATGCTGAAGGCCGTGTGTGTTTTGAAGGGTGACAGCCCGGTGCAAGGCACTATCCACTTCAAGCAGAAGCAGGCTGGGGAGCCTGTGGAAATCAAGGGAAGTATTAGCTGAAGGAGATCATGGATTCCATGTCCATGAATTTGGTGACAACACTCAAGGATGTATCAGTGCGAGTGCTCACTTTAATCCTCATTCCAAAAAACATGGTGGACCAGGTGATGATGAAAGGCATGTTGGAGACCTTGGCAATGTGACTGCTAAAAAGATGGTGTGGCAAATGTATTTATCAGAGATCGCCTAATTCAACTTTCAGGACTATGGTGGTCCATGAGAAAGCTGATGACTTGGGCAAAGGGGGAAATGAAGAGAGTAAAAAGACAGGAAATGCTGGACCTCACCTAGTTTGTGGCACAATTGGGATTGCTAAGTAAAACAAGTTTCCTAGGATATAGCTCAGGTACCTAGGAACACAAAGATGTGGATAATTTTATGTAGAAACATACTTGGCAAGACTATTAAACACCAATCTTAAGTAAAAAAAAAAGCTTCTTTTGTGAATTGTTGAATGACCTTTTAATTCCCCATTTTGTCCCAAAATTGAACCTGAGCCAACAAAATACTAGCCTGAATCAGGCCTGTTCCTAATAACTAGATTTGGGGTTAGAAGATCTGAGTTGAAGTCCTATTTCTACCATATATTACCTATATGACTTTGGACAAATCATCCATCTTCTGGGTATCTGTTTCCACATATGCAAAAAGAATGTGTTAGACTAAGTATTTTTCATCACCCTTTTCGGAATAGATCCTGTTATCATAAACTCTTTTAGGGCAAAGACTGCACCTTATATTTCTTTTTCCTTCCTTCCTCCCAACACCTGGCATAGTGCTAAGCACAAACACACTTGACTGATTGATTAAAGCTGGCATTAACATGATGTTTGAGTTTGTTGAAAGTATTTTTTCCCTATTCCCTTCACAAGTCTAGTATTCCTTCTGGCTCTAAATCTATGATCCTCTGAACATGAACAAGGAATAAATTGATTATTCAGTACTTTTTTTAAAAAAACATTATTTCATCAGTATAAATATTATCTCCACCCAGACAGATTGCAGGCTGGTTTCATAAGCTGCTCTAGCCAAAAAAAAAAGTCATCACCTGGTGACCAACCTTCTGGTGATGAGCCTCTTGGAACTTAGCAAGGCTGGTCGTTAGACAACAGGAACACAGAGTTTTTTCCTAGCCTTTTCTTGACACATTTCCAGTTTGGCAGGAGCAACTAGAGCTTGTTTCCCACTAGCTTAGCCTTTGAGAACCCAGTGTCACCTGGAAGCCCACCGGGAGACACTGGAGTGCAGGAGTTACATGATATATTTTCCAAAGAAATTTAAAAGTTACTTTTCTAGGTATTGTGTTCTAGAAAACAATAAAATTGATAATAAGCTTTTTTCCCATCATCAATAAAATAGCTAGTCTAATCTCTATGCTGCTAAATGGGGCAGTGGATAAATCAGGGAACCCAAGAGTCTAGAAGAACTAAATTCAAATACTGTCTGAGACACCAGCTGTGTGACCCTGGGTAAGTCATTCAATGACCTCTCTGAGCTTTGGTAAAACAAGGGCAGCAATATCACTTACCTCATCAAATTGTGAGGAAATGATATGTGTAAAGCTCTTTGTAATCCTAATGTGCTAGATAAATACTATTATTATTACATGATCCATTATTCTATGATTGTATGGAGCTTTCCAAACAAAAATAATTCTAATGCAAAATAATACATGATATGTGCATAAGTAACCAAAATGCTATATCCAACTGCATAGAGAAAAATCCTTACTGATCAAGGGAAAATAATAACTCCCACACCTATCACCCTTTAAGGTTTGCACAATACTTTTTTCATGTAACAATACCAGGAGGTAAGTTGTATCTATACATGTTATAGGTTGCACTTTACAGTTGAGGAAAGTGTGACTGTGAAAGATGAGGTGATTTGCCCATAGTTAAAAAGCTAGTTAATATTGGAGGTAGGCTTTGAAGCCAACTTGCTGGATTCCAAGTCCACTTCTCTGGCCACTCTGCCGTACAGACTATCAGGAAAGGCTTCCTGGAGATGACAATTGAGGTGGGCTTTAAAGGACAGAAAGGACTAGGACAATATCTTGTCCTCTTCCTGGTTCTGCTGGAACTCAGGACAAAATACCCAAATTAATGTGTTCTAAAACTATGTGCCCTCATTTGTACCTTCTTATGCTTCCACTTAGTAGAGGCAATTCAAAGAACCACATCCAGGTTATTGGATTTGGAATTTTTTTAAGTCTTCCCAAAGTTAGCTAGGTTTGGAATTGTCTGCAACACCTGCATAGTGAGATAAGTCAGATGATGTATTCAGAAATGGTTTGCTTGGGAAGGTTACATCTTTCATAAGCATGGCTCTGAAGTCTGTGTTTAAATACAAAATGAATTTTCCTCCTGCTTTATATACATTGATGAATCTATTTGAAAGGTGACTGGGTTCCTCTGTGCTGGGGGGCTTTGTTTTCTTGACACCCAGATGCCAAAAGCATAAGTCCTTTTGTTGCTCTCCTGCCCATTCACCCACTAAACACACAGGCTTTTTCGTCACCCAGCAGACCTGCTTTTATAGAGAGATGCATCACACTACATCAGTGTCTGGTAGGTCTGATTTTCCTATGAAGGCATATGGATTTTTGTACCTTTCAAGGCTGAACTAGGCCTAGAAACAAGCTAATGGAAAATTTAAGCTATTTTAAAGTCCTTTCTGAAGCAAAATCTCCGCCCCCCCCCTAAAAATAGCTGATAAGGAATGAATTAAAAATTTTGTAGCTCCAAGACTGGTGCTGTGGGTCTGCATACCAACACACTTGCAAACTTTACCCAAGTATCATTGTTAAAATGATAGTGACCAGATATTCTGAAATAAAAGAGTCCAGTATCCTTTCATTAAAAGAAGAATCTACTTTAGGAATCCAGCAGTGAGTCCCCCCCCCAATACGATTATGGGTGTTAATATCCATCATTTTAGGGATAAAAGTTAAGAAAAGCATTTTTTGATTGGAAAAATTAGTAAGAGGCATAGAGGGGAGAGTGATACTGCACTTGCTTTCACAAAAATCTCTAATATCCAAATCAATCTGTGATCTCATCAATCAAGATAATTGTATCCACTGGCTGACTATTAAAGGTAACTGCACGAGTGGGGGCTTGTGAGTTTTAAGACTAAAGCTCCACAGAGTACCTTGAAACAACAATAGTTAATCCTTGTGGGGTTAACTAGATAGAAATATAGATTGTGATATACACATTCCTGACTATCATGTGTAGCTCCCATCTATGTTCTCTCATAAGTTCCCTGTCCATTAAGAAAACTCAAAAGATGCAAATACAATTTTACAAACAAACAAAAGAGGTGGCAGGGGTGGCATGTGATTATCATTTTATACAGAAGTTCACTGAAGGGGTACTTTAAATATGAAACTTCCTTTATGAAGTTAGTTATGTTTGGTTTTACAAAACTGACTCACATGCAATATCTCAGATCACAAGTATTGCCTCAAGTTAAGCCCACCTATATTTAACTAGCAGTTATACAGGGTAAAAATCACAGTTGAACAAGTGTATTTCAAATTCCATATTTTCCCATTATTTCCTAAACATTACCATACTCGTGTTATACAAAAAGCCAGGAGAAAGGAGCAGTTCAGAATCCCCTGTGTCCATTGAGCAGAGTTGCAAATAAGCAACACTGGGGTTGGTTGCCTGAGGATCAGGTAGCACTATCTTCAATAAAGTTGAGCATACTCCTATGCATATATCCTTACCTCACTGCTGATCACATACATGCTCAGGTATACATACTTTCACCTGTGGTTTCATTCTAAGATTAGTGCCTAGCAATCAGTACAGTTAATATGTTACTACTAAATAAGTTAATTACATTATTACTTTCTGACATTGCAATCACAAGATTTTTATGTTTTGATGCTAAATCTGGTAAAACTTTAAATTAGAGTAATTAAATAATTAGCCAGAAGATGTGACAAGCTAACAAAACGATTGCCCTATTTTGATTTATCTATTATCCTGATGCACCAGTCCTGGTTGCTTCCTCAAAAAGGAAGTCCCAAAGGCAAATGCTGCTAAGAATGAAGAAGCCTGGGCTGGGAAGACGTATTCTGTTCAAATGGTCCAGCTGCCATTGGGAGTCTGACTTGACTGTTTCCCAGTCTAATGCCTACATTTCATTAGAATCATTTTATTCTATCCATTTTTAGGAATTTTCTTATCCTCCCTAAAGTGTCTCTGCCTTCTCTGGAATTCTTGCATCTTTTTCTCCAGTCATGCAGACAAGCAATAATGACTTTTCCTCCATTGCTTTACATCTCAGTGCCTGCCTGTAGGTTTGTACCTTTGGCTTTGAGCCCTCATTGCTTGCATGCTGAACCATAGAATGTAAAGATGAATGAGATAAATGAAATATTCCTTTTTCTTCCCCAATGCCTTCCTGTTACAGCAGCAGCAGGGTTTAGTGATGTTTAAAAATGAAAACACCACCAGTAAATATAACACACACACACACACACACACACACACACACACACAACAAAGCAATCGACAGTCTTGTATAACATCCTGAACCAAATATATTTATCACATAGAGACTCAGAGGGGTCGGAAATCAAATAGCAATTCAGATGCCTAGACAAGATTAAATCTAAGGTCCCTACCTTTTCCTCTCCTTCCTTTCTCCCTTAATTCTCCAGCTCTTGCTCTTCCTCTTCTCCCACCCTCCCATCACCTTTTACTCACCCTTCCCCCCAAATGAGATGGTTCGTTAAATGGCAAATTATAGATTGTTCATGATCACGGGATTCTGAGGGGTTTATAGCAATTTTAAGAAACATTGGGATTTCAGTTGAATTCGATGTATGCAAATATTTAGGAACTGGATATTCAAGAAAGTAATATTTATAAAGCTTTTGATGCCAGCTGTGGTTATATTTTTTTTAATCAGGTGATTTCTCTTTCAAGGTTATATGTGAGTTAGAAAAGCCATAGTGATTATTGCATAGGCTGCTTCATTTAGAAATGAAAGAAAACACTGTATTTTTTTTAAAAGCAATGTGACTCTCTACAGCATCAAGGGGCCACCTGAACAGGTACTAGCTGTGGTTTTATCTCCAGTATTTCAGGGAGAAATACCTACAGCTGTGGCTTGTTTTTCTTTGCAACTTCTTGCTTTAATTTCTGTATTTTTACCAAAGATGAATGAAATCATCTGAGTTTGGGGGAGGCAGAAATTTGTTGTTCCTATTGAGACATGAAAAAAATGGGAAATAGGAAAATATTTTGTCAAGAGGCATTTTATTTGAAGGTAATGAGAATAATGACAATTATTAGTGTATAACTACAAAGAAGAATTTTTAAAAAGCATTTTTTCCAATTAAATCTAATATAAATCATGAAAATGGAAAGGATTTCTAAGAAGGAATAAGGAGAACCAAGGATGAGGGATGGACTTTAACTTTTTTTTAAACTTTCAGTTCAAAATTCTCTATTCTACCCATTGAGAAGGTAAGAAATATACATGTTATATATGTGTGTATATGTGTATGAAGTCATACAAAACATGTTTCCACACTGGCCATGTTGCAAAAAAAAAAGCAAAAAAAATGTTAAAATACAGAAAAAAATATGCTTCACTATGTATGCAGAGTTCATTGGTTCTCTCTCTGGAGATAGATAGTGTTTTTCAGCATGAGTTCTTTAGAAACGTAGTGAATCATTGTATTGATCAGAGCAGCTAACTCTTACACAATTAATTATCATTATGATACTGTTATTGCTATGTATGGTGTTTACTTGGAGTTACTCACTTTACTCTGCGTCAGTTCATATAAGTCTTCCCAGGTTTTTGTGAAACCATTCCCTTCATTATTTCTTACAGAACAATAGTATCCATGTCATCATATTCATGTGTCATAACTAGTTCAGCCATTTCCCAGTTGAGGGGCATCCCCTCAGTTTCCGGTTCTTGGCAAGAGAGTTGAACTTTAATTAGGATATATCCCCCTTATTCTTTTTTTCTAGTTTTCAAGATGGTGATGAGATTCCATGCTGTTTAGCAGGAGAGGTCTTCAGAAAGGGTAAGCTGAAGTCATAGCCCTCAATGCAAGTTATAGATACAATACCACAAGGTGGTTTCATCGCAGCAATTCAATAGATTGTTTGGTGGCCTCCTTATCACCTAATTCACTGGGGGTGTGAAGCTCTAATGCATTCTTCACTCATACAATCAATGTATGATTGTATGTCTGTCATTGTACTGAGTGTACCACAAAAGAAGGATGAGATAAAGCCTCTAAGTACAAGTTATATATGGCCCATCATATATGCAGGACCCCCTGTAGGCTACCCTCCTAACTGGCACATCTCTAATACAATTACAATAGGTTCAAGGAGGTAGTCAGTGGGTCCACACCCCTAAAACCACATCTTATGGGTCCTCAACTGTGCATTTGCCTTTAATAATTGGCCAGAGGACACAACTTAACTCAAAGTATTTGTTTTACTGAGATGCATAGGAAAAAAACCAATAGCTACAAAACATTCCTGTTTTCCCTACCATGGATCTACCTAGGGTATACCATCCTACAAATGCAAACACTCATACTGTGGGTACATATATGGAGTATAATTAGTACAGAGGCACACAGAGAATATACACGGTCAATGTGACATTTTTGATGCTACAAGGTCCTCATTTTCTTTGCTTATGTTGTCTTCATATGCTACTCTTCTTAAGCATAACGTCTGCTGGGTGTGTCACTCCATTGGGCTTTCTGGATATGCTCTCTGATGGACACAGTGTTTCCTAGTAGGAAAGTAGCTCCATAACGAGATACCATTTAAGGGAAAGAGAGAGAACTCTGTGCCCCCCCCCCAAAGAGGCAAAGAGTAATTCCATCTTAAAAGCCTCATAAATCCATAACTGGATTTATTCTTAACTGTCAGAGGTCACACTCCTGAAATCTGTCTCCTCTTTGATTCACTTCTTAGAGAGTATGATTTGCTCTTTAAATGCCACTGTGTTTTTACTGAGCTTTGTTAGTCAATGGATATTCACCCTATAATTTAATCAAATTTGAATGAAGAATTTCTTCATGCTTTGTAAAGGAGTAACAAAGTGTAAATGGATCCTTTATTTTTCATTTAAGATCTTAATACTTGTCCCTTACATTCTATAATTTTTATCAAAATTTGTTCATAAAATTACCAATACCTGTGTCTAATACTTGCCCCATTCCTCCACACTCTGTAGGTTCATTAAATAAACTGAGGAGAAAGCAATTGATCAGGAATCTCATGACCAATCTTTCCCACTACCTACATATATAACTTTATGTGTCAGTTGGGTTCCAGTACATGATGTATATGCATAAAATTTTAGAGAAGCCCTCGTAGAATTTCTCTGATTCGGTTCCTGCCTAGGAAAACTATGAGAACATCTATATCTGGTTAATGTCTTACCTCCCACCCACCCAAAAAGGGGACTTCTGGTTCTTCTGTAAGCATTCAGGACTTGTATAGTTCATATGAGTCAGAGTACCAGTAATGGGCTAGGTCCAAGTCATTTTTCATTTTACTTACCTTCTATGACAATTCTTTAGTCCTAGCATTTGCTCCTAGGTTTTGTTCCTCCTTATCAGGTCTCTTTCACAATTTCAGAATCTCCATTTGACAGCAATTTCTCAATGAACACAGTTCTATGAATGACCCTTGTTAATGCACAGGTCTTTCTCCAGGTTCGTAAAACCCAGTCTCTCCATCTTTTCTCCTCATGTTCTCTATGTTCCCTCTCATATTTACAAGCAGATCACATCTTTTGCACGTGTCCTAAGATCAGAAGACAGATTGGTTGTTGTCCTTTGTTCTCAAAGAGGGCCAAAATGACATGAGTATACAAGAGTCCTTATAATGTGTCCAATTCGGGCTGACCAGAGAGTTAGATTGTTCTTGTTAATTATGTGTCCTTCATTCTCAAAGAAGACCTTGACATCAGGAAGACAATGCCATGACTTGCAAGTGAATTGGATTGAAGTGCCAGAGGGCTGTGCAAGGCCTTTCTCCTTTGGCACCATCTGGGCCCAGTGGCCAGATATAGATCAGGACAAGTGGAGAGAGAGGAGAAGGGTTTATCTGAATGACTACCACACAGAGGCACAGGAAGATAATATTAGTTAAGTTCAAATATCCAGAACCATATTAATTACATTCCAGAGTATTGAAAAAGCTTGTAGATGGGATCTTAGAGCCATTATTGATTATCTCTAAGAAATCATGCCAAGGAGCGGCTAGGTGGGGCAGTGAATAGAGCACCAGCCCTAGAGTCAGGAGGACCTGAGTTCAAATGTGACCTCAGACACTTAACAGTTATCAGCTCTGAACTTGGGCAAGTCACTTAACCCCAACCGCCCTTCCAAAAAAAATAAAAAGCAAAAAAAAATAGCCAAAAAAGAAAAAAAGAAATCATGCTGAATTAGAAATATGCCAAAATATTAGAGACTGACACATGTGTCCTAATTTTCAAAAACCTCTCTTCTCAAAGAGCTCACATTCTAATATGGGAGACAATGTAGAAGGATTCAGCTGCAGAGATGGAAAATCACAGTAATCCTTAGAGTATAGCAGCAAAGCAGAAGCTAATATATCTTCTTTAGTGTCATTACCATTGATAGAATCATATCCATTTCTGATGCTGAACCACTTAAGAGTGCCAGGGGTAGCAAGAACTTTCTTTTCTGGGTCTTTAGTAGCTATAATTCTGAGAAATATAATAGTTTGACCCACCTGCTATATTCTGCTTCCTGTCTTTCCTACAGGGTTTTGTAGACCAACCTCTTTATGTTATAAAGAAAATTATGTCCAGTAAAAAAAACTAAGTTGAAATGAGCCTTATAGATTGGTTAGGATTTAGATAAGAAAAAAATTTAAAAGCAAAAGAGTGTTCCAGGAAAAAAAAACACTGTAAGGATAAAATATAGTACCTTATTCTAAAGGAAAACAAATCTCTAATGATGAAATTCCAGGCACTAGAAAAGATCACCAGGGGAAATGTTTGGGGGCAATTGACCATGAAAAGGTTATTCCATTGGTGCCCCTTATATTGTATTGACTTCTTTGCCTTGCTTCTTAGCTACTCTTGGGTTCAAAAGAAGGAAGGGCTCTTCAGTCAGGTGATATTAGGTCCTTACATACAAGACTGTCATAAAGTGTTACTGTCATTTCCAAATAGGTACCAGACAATATTTTCCTTGGTAACATTAAAAAATGAACAATCAGTATTTCCAGAGCTGAAATATTACTACCAGGGATATTTCTGAAGCTACCAGCAACCAAGTCAGGAACAAGAGCATTGTGAAGTTGAAAACTTAAGAAGGTAACAGAGAAAAAATAATCAGAGCTTGATATAGGAAGAAGGACAAGGCAGGCCAGGCAGGAGCTTTGTTTCTGTCACTGCTGAAAGGAACTGGCAAACAAAGAGGAAGAAATAAAAGGGGAAAAAGTTGTTGAAGTCCTTGACTTGAATGGACATGAGGACCAATAGTGCCTTTCTTAGCTTTAATAAGCAACTTTCCAGGGTAAATGCCCTTAAGAACTACAGAATCAAACTAAGCAACCTTCCCCTCCCAAAGTCCTTACTTATTGTTTGACATCTTTTCTATGCTCCTGCTTGCCATGGTGTTTCTTTTTTTCTTATATTCTGAATGTAGGCCATGTTTTTGTTCCCAGTTTAGATATCTTCCTACTCTTCTCCTGCTGAGTCCATCAGTCTAACCCTAATCCTTCCCTGCATAAAGACTCCCTTTCCACCATCATCACTATGACTTCCCCCAGCATCTCCAAGGACTCAGGGCCCCCAGAGCCCAGCAACATGGCCAGAGGTCAAGAGGAGGTATTGGAATATTCTTCTCCTTTTAGGTTACTTTGTGAGAGGAGAGAATTGGGGTAAAGAGGAAAAGAAGCAAGAAAAGAAAGAATGAAAAGAGACAAGAAGGTAATGGTCCTAAAGAAACCAATCCCCTTGCTCCCTCTTTCAGATGGGTCATGTTGAGTAGTCCCATCTCCTTTCTCATTCTTTCCATATGTTATACTGCAGTTATTGCAGAGTTTTTTTTGTAGACATGTGGTGTACATTTCAAGAGAAGCCTATAGGATGATGCATAACCCAGAGAAACAACCAGACTTGTAATAATTCTCCAGTCAAAGTAGTTAAAACCTTCCTACTTGAAAAGTGTCAGTCTTTCCTTCAGATCTCCTCCCAGTTCTAAATTATCCTACTCTCTGTCTCCTTGGGAAAGATGATACCTCCTACTTTTACATTTCATTCACTCACTCATTGATTCATTCACTTACTTATTCACTCCCTTTATTCATTTAATACCAATAAAGTCTTCACAATAAAATCAAGGGTGAAGCAAAGATGCCCATTTATCATCACTATTATTCAATAGTGTACTAGAAATGCTAGCTATAACAAAAAGACGAGAAAATATATCAAAGGAATCAAAATAGGCAACGAGGAAACAAAACTATCACTCTTTGTAGATACTATGATATTTGGAGAATCCTAGAGAATCAACTAAAAGACTAGTTGAAATAATAAACAACTTTAGCAAAGTTTCAGGATACAAAATAAACTGATGTAAATCATCAATATTTCTATATATTACTAACAAAATTAGCATCAAGAAGAGACGGAAAAAGAAATTCCATTTAAAATAGTTGTAGACAACAGAAAATACTTGGGAATTTGCCTACCAAGACAAATCCAGAAACTATATGAACACAATTTCAAAAAACTATTCACAGAAATAAAGTCAGACCTGAACAACTAGAAAAATATTAATTTCTCATGGGAAGGTTAAGTCAATATAATAAAACTACCAAACAACGTATTTTATAGACCTAGAAAAAAGAATAACAAAATTCACCTGGAGGAACAAAAGGTCAAGAATATCAAGGGAATTAATGAAAAAATGTGAGGGAAGGTGGCCTAGCAGTTCCACACGTCAAACTTTATGACAAAGTGGTAATCATCAAAACTATCTGGAATAGGCTAAGAAATTGAGTAGTAGATCCATGGAATAGATTGGGTATACCATATATAATGGTTATAAATGACCATAGTAATCTAGTGATTAATAAATGCAAAGATTCCAGTTTGGGGATTTTACTCTCTGACAAAAAATTACTAGGAAAACCGTAAACGAATATGGCAGAAACTAGGTATAGACCAACATCTTACATCATATACCAAGATAAAGTCAAAATGGATACATGATTTAGACATAAAGGGTGATACCATAAGCAAGTTAGAAGAGCATGAAATAGCTTACCTGTTGGATCTATGGATAAGGAAAAAATTTATAACCAAGAAAGAGATAGTTCTATGGGATGTGGTGTTGACATTTTTCAGATGAAGAAATTAAAGTTATCTACAGTCATTTTTCTAAATGTTCTAAAAACACTACTATATAGAGAAAAGTAAGTTAAAACAACTCTGAAGTACCACCTCATACTTATGAGATTGGTTAATATGACAGAAATGGAAAGTGACAAATGTTGGAGAGTATGTGGGAAAATTGTGACAGTAATACATTGTTGGTGGAGTTGTAAAGTGATCCAATCATTCAGGAGAGCAATTTGGAACTATGCCCAAAGGACTATAAAACTGTGCATATCCTTTGATCAGTAATGCCACTACTAGGTCTGTATCCCAAAGAGAATTTTTTCTAAAAAAGAAAGTAATAAAAGGCTTCATATATACAAAAATATTTGTAGCAGTTCTGTTTGTAGTGGCAAAGAATTGGAAAGTGAAGAGCCATTCAATTGAAGAATGGCTGATCAAGCTGTAGTATATGATTATGATGAAATACTACTGTTGCTATAAGAAATGATGAGCAGGATGATTTCAGAAAAACCTGAAAAAAACTTACATGAATTGATGCACAATGAAATGAGCAGAACCAGAAGAATGTTGTACACAGTAACAGCAATATTATATGATGACTGTCTGTGAATGACTTACCTATTCTCAGCAGTTCTAAAACACTCTGCCTACAGAGAAAGAACTGATGGACCCTAAATGTGGATTAAAGCATATTACTTTTTACTTTATTTTTATGGGGGGGGGGTTTGGCCTGTTTTCTTTCACAACAAGACTAATATGGAAATATGTTTTGCATGACTATATGTATTTTCGTTCAATCATTTCAGTTGTATCAGACTTTTCATGACCCTGTGGGGTTTTCTTGGCAGAGATACTGGAGTGGTTTGCCATTTGCTTCTCCAGCTCATTTTACAGATGAGGAAACTGAGGCAAACAGGTTCAATGACTTGCCCAGGGTCACACAGCTAATAAATGTCTGAGTCTGGATTTGAACTTAGGTCTTCCTGATGCCAAGCCTGCTGCACTATCTCGACATCACCTAATTACCCCAACTATATGTATAGTCTAACGTGTCAAATTACTTGCTCCTCTTGGGGAGAAGCTTAGGGAGGGTGGGAAGGAGAAAATTTTGGACCCAGCTCTTTTTAAAAAAAACAAGTATTAAAATAATTTTGCATGTATTGGAAAAAATGAAATATTTTAAAATAATAAAACAAAAAAAAATTAAAAACATTTCAGTCTGGATCAGACCTGTGTATATAATGGTGCAATTTGATGAGAACTGTAAAATATGCTTCCCATCTCTATATCTATATGTCTGTAGTTATATAGATAGATACAGACATAGTTATATCCCCCACCAGCTTTTTATTGCTGTCTGAAATTCCATCTTGAGGGCATCATTCCTTTAGGTTAAACACTAACTTCTTTAGGTTTCTCTTTTCAAATGCAGCAGACATGTCTATGGAACAGTTCTGCAACAATTTTAGGACAATACTTAGATGAATCACCACTATCAGAACTTAGGGATCATTTATTTCACACTCATTCTACAGATGAGGAAACTGAGGTTTAAGAAGGGGGAGCTGTCTTGTCCAAGGCCACACAGCCTCATTCAACTACAGTAATACAGGCTTGGACCTTGCTAGGTGGGTTCTAACTTTTGTCTGCAGAAACACTACAAACTAACACAGGGCCAAAGACTATGGTGCCAGGCGGCAGCTACATTTCCTACATTTCCTGATATGTGAGATGATCTCTCTAAAGCAAACCCTGCTGCCTGCCCTGGAGAGCAGGCCCTTAGGACCTGAAGAGGCAGCAAAAACTTTTTTTTAAAAAACATCCATGCTCTGTTTGATCAAAAACTGTTTTCTTTTTAAGAGTTAATTTGACCATCATAATGGGTTGAATCAATCATGTATGTGCAAACAGCTGAAAACCTTTTTGTGGCTTTTCAAAATACCAAATGCAAAATCAGAAAGTTACCAGTTTTTAAAAGAAGGGTGCATTTTCTTTGTTCCTTTTCAATCGTCACCGATTGCAAGAGTCTAGCCTTGAACTGAGACAAAATCAAAACAAGGCTAATTCAGGAAACAAATGCATAGAATCTGTCATTCTATCCAAAAGGAAAATGCCATTCTCCTGGAAAGTAACTCGTTTTTATATTTGGGCTGTGGTTGAATATTTATACTCAGCTTCCAACTTGAAATTTCTAGATGTGAACTTTGTAAACTCATCACACTTCACAGAACATAATGTTTCTCTTTCTGTGTTTAAGCTAATTGTGGGATTCCAAAGCCAGAGTCCAGGTAGGGAGCAAAAAAGAGGGAAGAAGGCACATAGAGAAAAGAAAGGATCAATATTTACTTACAAATAGCTCTGTGTAAAGTTAAGATAGGTATCCTGAATTGCGTATCATTTCTCATCCCAGACAGAAAGAAAATTTATTTCAACACAGAATAATAGAAAATAAGGAAGAAATGAAGGATAGATGAAAGAATGGAAAGAGAGGAAAGAAACTCTTTATTTTGATTTTTTCCAGCAATAACCACATTCAAATGTACTATTTAAAAACTACATTTGCACTTTCCACCCTGCTGCATCCCATGATTGCAGTGTGATTATTAAACACTTCATAAATAATAATGTGACATTTTCCGATTGTGCATCTGATTAAGTGGCCATTCTTCTTTCTGCCTGAGACCATGGACAGATGAGATTGCTGAGGACAGGACATTTTCAAGTGGCCTCCATCCCCCTCTGCTGGTCCCCTGGGATAAGAAGTCACTGCAGTCTCCCAATTAAATGTGTGCAGACGTGAACCTCACCAAGCGTGAGGTGAGTCATTCTCTCCAGGGCCAGTTTTCCCCTACTGCAGCCTCTCCCCTTTCCCTGACCCAGAATACTGACTTTGTTTCCAAATAAATTTTTGGGATGATTTTGCAGCCCCCTTTCATTGGCAGCACCATCCATCCTGGGATGGCAGCAAGGTTAATGTCATCCTACTTTGTATCTTGGTCAAGCTTTACTACTCTGATCCCACAGCTCCCACCACAGTCTCCCCAAACTGATACTTTGGGAAGTCAGCAAGGAAAGCTGCAGGTAATCCTGTGCTGATTCCCCAGTAGCAGGAAAGCTGTGCCTTTGTAACTGTCTTCCTCCTGTCCACTGTTTATTTGCAATAAAGTAAAATCCACCCCACCCCCTATAGATTTAGGACAAATTTCACCCCACTGCAAGGACAGAATGCTTTTCCCAGCATAATCACCCTCTCAGAAAATGACTGAAGGAGAGAGGGCAGGATACCAAGCCCAACCCAGCCATCTGCCCAGAGAGAGGCCTCTAATATTAGAATGGGGAAACAAAATTGGCTCCCAATTTGGGGTTATCGTATCTGGATAATGGCAAATCTATCCCAGTGATCACTCCTATCCTCCTCCTCCTCCCCTATTTCATTAGTTATGCAATTGTCTCTGGTTCCTACTTTAGTAGTAGAGCTACTTCACCTCTCCTTTGGATGGTCAGGGATGAGTCACTTTCAGCTTGACAGGCTCTGAAACTGACTTCCCCTTATACCACTCCCCACCCCCGCCTCATGCCAGAAGCCTTCATAACTGATAATTTCAGGTTAAAAGAATTGCTATCACTCCTTTCTCGTCATACACCTAGCAGAATGAGACAAAGATAGAGATGATCTTTGACCACACAAAGCCTTTCTGATAGAGCCTGTCCCTCTTCAGCTTTATATCTAAGCTGTCAACCTCATTCAGTCACCATTCCTTCATCTTTGTTCTTACTTCAGATGGTTTAAAAGCTTGCCTTTCTCCTGCAGGCCTCACCTAGCAACCTGTTTTACTCGTACTGTGCATAATTATATATTACATGATTTGTATGTATGTCACATCCCCTGTACTCAACAGAAAGCTCCATGTGGACAAGAGCCACATTTTATCCTTGAGAATCACAAATCTCCACATTGGAAAGGACCTCAGAAGTTGTCTAGCTTATCTAAAAAGGAATCACCTCTATAATTTACCTTTAAGAGCTTTACCATGTGAGGCAATTCATAGTTCTTTTGAATATTTAATTATTAGGAAGATTTTCCTCATATGAACTGAAATCTGTTTCTCCAGAACTTCCATGCATTGCTCCTGGGTTCTACCTTCTGGGACCAAGTAGTGTAAGCACATCCCTTTTTCATGATAGCCTTTCAAAGACAGCTGTCATGGTCCCCTAGGTCTTCTTTTCTCCAAGATCAACATCCTACTTCCTTCAAGAAATAATCCTGTGACTAATGATGATCTATTTGAGAGGCATGAAACTCAAGACTGTGCAAAACTCCCTAATCCAGTCCAAATCAGATTAAAATGGAATTGGGGAATATTTAACAAAGTAAATAAAAATATGATGTAATATAGATGATGTTAATTTGTTTTCTAAGTCAATATGACGCCCTCAGGGATCCTTTCCATTTGAGTTTGATAGCACTAATCTATGCTACCCTCTTCCTAACAGAGAGGCAATGAATTCAAGATGTAGAATGAGATAGACGTTTTTTGACATGGACAATGAGGGAATTTATTTTGCTTAACTGTGTGTATTGATTATAAAAGTTCTGTTTTTCTCTTTTAATTTTAAATTGGAGGGAAAGAAAATAAATGCTTATTAATTGAAGAAATAATAAGTAAAAGATAAAAAAACAATTTCTATGACATGATTTCTAGTCCTTTTACCATCCTGGATGTCTTCTTCTGGTTGGTTTCCAGCTTATGAGAATGGACCTATGATTTCATTGACATATGAAACTCCCAGATGAGGGGATTCCCTCTACTAAAATAAATCAGCATATCTTCTGCAATTTGTAGTCTTAAAAAGTTTTCAGAGTTCTGAGAGGCCTGGAGTAACACAACCAATATGTTTCAGAATCAGAACCTGAGCTCAAGTGTTCTTAGCTCGAGGGCAAAGCTACACTCTAATCAATTCTCCACCTAAAATGTGGTCAAAAACTAAATATAATACTCACATATGATAAGACCAGGGCACATAGAGAAACTTTTTATTTGCCTCAGTGGTGGTCACAGAACTCTTCACCCAATAGACACTTGATAAGCATTCATTGAATTGAATTGTGCATAAATTATTCTCCCAGTATATGGTTTTATAAGAGGAAGATCATTAATAAGTAAGTGGAGAGATGCTTAGAAATTATTCCTAAAAGACAACTTACAGTTCTTTCATGTGTCCCACCCTATTGTCACAATGGTAGATGGAGTCATATACAATATGTTGGGAGTGGCTAACCAAGGTGAGGTGATTACTGCTCCCCAATTCTCAGTCAGGGGGTGGGGGAGGACATTGCTGACACTACTCAGAATACCACTTCCCCTCTACATTGAGACCATCAACATCAATAGATACTTTAAAGTAAAAGGAAAGTGTGAGAGGAAAATTGGAAAGGGAAGGCAGATTAATAGCAAACCCTTGAAAAGAGAAATGAATTCCCCAAACTCAACATGCCATCTCCTACTTTTGCATAAGAGATGTAATCCAAGCCATCCCCCAAGTTTGGAATGCATTTTTTCCTCATCTCTATTTCTTCAACTCCTTTTCTTCCTTCCAGGCTCAGCTCAAGTGCCACCTCCTTGGTTTCCCTTATTACAAATATCAGCTCCCTCCTCAAGTTGCTTTCTATTCTATATGATATATCCTTGATAGAGAACAAGACCAAAGAGATAAAGAGAATGACCTATATTCAAATCCTGACTCCAACACTTACTGGCTATGTGACCAAGGGTGAGTAACCTAACTCCATTGAGCTTCACTTTCCTCTTCTGTAAAATGGAGATGATACCATCTATAGTACTTACTTTACAGGGCTGCTATGAGGCTTAAATGAGACAATACATGCAAAGTTCTTTTCAAAACTTAAAGTAATATATCAATGTCAATTTTTTTATTATTTAAGGCAAGAATTGTCTTTGTGTCTCCATTGTCTACCACAGTACTCTGCATGTATGAGAATATAAGCCAGAGTGATTAATAAACTTCTATTGAATTTTCTCGAGGAAGAATGAGAACCCTTAATGTTAGCTTGGATAAGGCTCAGATCACCTTTTGATTCTAGTCCCCTTATTTATCTGATTCCTACATTTATGAAATAGCAACGATTTGAGGGGCTTCCATCCTTTCAATATGTTGGGTCATAAGGGTTCTGTTAACCACCCATCTTGCCTAAATCTTCCCATTCTCCTCTGTGGACCTCAGTCACTGGACTGAAGCACTCCTCTCCCAAAAATCATATCATTTTAGTTTGTTTAGCACAGAGGTGTGATCTGCAGAGACCAGGATAAGACATTCTGATTAGATTGGCCAAAAGTTATGATCACAGTGAAGTCTCTTGAAGATGTGTCAAAGAGGGGATCTAACAGGGTAACAAGTACTAGAGTGAAATTTAGAGTCCTGATTTCTGCCTCTAGGATCAGCCATATCATCTGGAGTAGGTTTCTTCATCTCTCTGAATCTGAGTTTCATCATCTTTCATAGAATCAATGGTTTGGACTATGACATCTAAAATTCCTCCTAGGGATCTGACAAACTGGGATGCAGTAGATTCTTTCTCTTAAAATTCTTTCAATCCAACAAACATTTATTAACCCCCTCCAAGCTGCAACATATTGTACTAAATGCTAGGGAGACAAAGACAAATCAAAAAACAATCCTTGCCCTCAAGGAGCTTATTTTCTACTAGGGGATACAACATGTACAAAGACACATATCCAGTCAGTTGCCAAGTTCTTTCCTTTCTACCTTCATAATATCTCATATATACTCCCCTACTCTCCTCTGACACTGCCACCACTGATCAGTCTCCCTGCCAAAAATCCCTCCCCATTGCATTTCATCCTCCAAATAGCTGTCAAATTGATCTTCATAAAAGGGCAAGTTTGAGCATGTCAGCCCGCACTCCATATTCAATCATTTACACTGGTTTCCTATTGCTTTCAGGGTCAAATATAAAATGCTCTGTTTAATTTTTAAAGCCGTCAGTAACCTGACCCCTTCCTACTTTTTGAGTCATGTTAGTTACTTACCCCTCTCCCTCAGTGCTCTGGGATCCAATGGCACTGGTCTGCTTGCTATTTTTCAAGCTAAGCATCACATCTCCTGCCATTTTTACTTGTGTAGAACTTTTTCTCTCCTCATCTCTGTCTCTTAGCTTTCCTGGATTTCTTCAAGTCACCTAAAATCCCATCTTCTGCAAGAAGCCTTTATCAATCTCCCTCAAAGTCTATAGCTTTTCTCTTTTGATTATCTTCAATTTATATACATACATATATATACACATATATATGTATGAATGTATGTATGTATATACACATATGTGTATATCTTGTTTGTATAAAGTTGTCTACATGTTGTCACCCCTGTCTGACTGTGAGTTCCTTGAGAACAGGGTCTCTCTTGCGGTGTTTGAAGAATTGTTGGGGAAGTGATGGGGAAATGATGAAGAGATGTATTTACAGCAAGATCAAGAGGCAGAAATGGAGAAGTAATGAGAACATGAATGTGAAAGCTTATACAAGTTATTATTTGAGTCACTTGATGAATAAGTGATAGAACACTCCTACATAAGTCCTTTCACCCCCTTTATGTGTCTTAGTTTCTCCATCTATGAAATATGATTGTCACACAAGACCCTTATTTTCCCCTTGGAGAAGCTACAAGTTGAAAAAGATCAGAGCTGGGAAAGGTGATAGTCACTCCTGAGAATGGAAAGATCCCAGGAAAATATGGCAAACAGTCTTAGTCTATCAAACAACTGAGCCAAACCTATTCCCATTTTAGGAAATCCTTTACTTACGCTTTCTGAATGTCATTCATCTGTAAATTGGGAGCTGGGGTGGACTAGATGATCTCTAAAGTTTCTTCTAGTTCTTTCACTCTAATCTCTTTGGCCAGACCTGCAGGGTACCAATCCTTTATTAGTGACATAGAACCCACTCTCAACCTTCTTTCTCTCAGGGAAAGTTTTGATGGGATCTGCAACCTCACCTGAAAAAAGTAAGGAAGGAAAGAAGGAAGGAAGGAAGGAAGGAAGGAAGGAAGGAAGGAAGGAAGGAAGGAAGGAAGGAAGGAAGGAAGGATGGAAGGAAGGAAGGAAGGAAGGAAGGAAGGAAGGAAGGAAGGAAGGAAGGAAGGGAGGGAGGAAGGAAGGGAGGGAGGGAGGAAGGGAGGGAGGGAGGAAGGAAGGAAGGATCTTTCCAATATAATGGGAACAACAAAAACCATATTATCATGGGCACTCTACAATTGAAACTAAATACCCAATTCTCTCTCCACTTCTGGCTGATCCAGATAACATACACACTGTTCTCATTTCTCTCTGCTGCTTGATCTGGTCATGATTAACCCAAGGACCTTGAGCAGTGAAATGAATCCCCCTCATTTAGAATATTCCCATCTCTAACCCCTAATCTGTACATTCCATGCCAGGCCCAGTCCTTAAAAAAAGAAAATCAGGCATATAGGCAATGGTCCATCTGAGTAGAGAAATATCTGCTGATTTCTCTAAAAAGAGGAGGGGAAAAAACCCTTCTCACCCCCTTGTGCTAAGTACATTCTGAACAAATACTACTTAAGGAACAATCTTAATTTTGACTGCTCCCAAAAGAGCAGTAAGCTGGCTCCAAGAACTTCATTATCCCATGCATTAGTGCTACCCCATTTGCTCCTCCTCCCCCCCCAACCCACCCATTCTCTCTCCACCCCCCACAACACAGCTGCCCTCAGTCAGAGACCAGCTGAGTTTTCTAGTCAGATGATGCAGCAGACATGTGCCCTGCCTTTTTGGACAAGGTTCAGAAATAACCAAATGTTCTCACCTTGACCCAGGTCAGGTCCAGCATCAGGACCTTGACATCTGACTTTCAATCCCATAAGTCTCCTAGTCAGTAGTGGCTGGTGCCTACATGGTCACAGAGATCTCAACTATTCCAAATAGATTTGGATCTTCTTGCAGATGGTGAATACTCTGTGCCATGTGGCATTAAGGGCTCCGAAGTACTCCCCACCTCTCTCTTAAGCAGTAGCAGCAAGCTGGCTGGGCAGCAGTCTTTGAAATAGGCTCAGTTATGTGGTGCTTACAAACAGTTTTGATTCTGAAAGGTGTGGGCCACTGAAATTCCCTCACCATCCAGGATCTCCCAAGGCCTTTATGCCTCTATTTTGGTTGTTGTCATGGAGTCATTTCAGTCATGTCTAACTTTTTCTAACCTTATTTGGGGGTTTCTTGACAAAGATACTGTAGTGGTCTGCCATTTCCTTCTCCCTCTCACTTTTTTAAATACAGTTGAGGAGCTGAGGCAAACAAGGTTAATAGATTTGCCCAGGGTCAGACAGCCAGTAAGTATCTGAGGGCAGATTTGAACTCAAGTCCTTCTGACTCCAGGACTTATTCTTTATACACTGCACCACCTAGCTACCCTATGCCTCCATGCCTGCTCCTTACAGCTGAATACCAAGTGAAAGTATTGTCATTACACTGTCAGAGCATGATGTAGCCATACCAAGAATGGTATCTGAGCATACTTACAAAATAAGATAATAGAAAGAGCGTTGGTCTTCTATAGTCAGAATACTAGGGTTCAAGTTCAAGTCAAAGTTCCTCTACTTACCGTCTAACCCAAGGCAAATTACATGTCTGACCTTTAGCTCCATCATCCTCACATTACTGACTTAACAGGGCTTGGAGGAAGAACGTGTCTGGTAAAGCTTAAAGCACTATATACAAGTGTGTTGTTATTAATAAAATGGCAGAGGGTGAAAGACAACAGAGAGGCAGAGAGAAACTGATTCTTCATATGGCTGGTGGCAGATTCAGAAGAGATGTCTAAATTTATCTACCTCTGATGCATCTTCAGGAGCTAAATAAAGTAGGATTCCCTGGGCAGGAGGCTACTCACATTTATCTCACTGCCAGTCATGTGGGTATTGGCAAATGTATTCAATCCAGCATCCTTCATACTGTCAAGCCTCTAGTCAACAGATTTTATTGAAGGATTTGGATCTCTTAAAAAAAAGAATTTGACAATTTAGGCAGGATTTTCCATGTGAAAGGACTGATATTTAAAAGTTTGGATTTTGTACAGTTTCACATAATAGAAAGCACCCTGAATTTTGGATTAGGAGATTTAGATTTAAATCCTAACTCCTAGATGTATGACCTTTGGTAAGTCACATAACCAACCTCAGTTTCCTCAGCTGTGAAATAAGGATAATACTACTTGCACTACTTACCTCATAGCCATTTGGGGGAGGAAAACATTCTTTAAGCCTTAAAAAATGCTAAAGCAATATAAGCTCTGTTTTTAAAAAGGGTATTTCCTAAGTAATCTTGGAATGCTATAGTGATTTCCCTGCTATCATGTAAAATTTGTAGTTAAAATTATTTTCTATGTTTAATTTTTCTCCTTTGCTTCTCCAAACATGAACTTTTGATCCATAATAAAACCAGCCTTCTAACCCCTCTCAAAGATCATGACATCTCTTTGACACATTTTGCCTGAACCCATTTCCATGATGGAATATCCACTTGCCTGGAACAAAACTTCTTTCTTTGCTCTGTAAAGGGTTTTAGCAGAAGATCCTTAGATCCCAGCCCTTCAAAGACTGTCAAGGGATGGAGGGAGGGCTGCTTATCATTTCCTCAGAAACTCAGTGATTCCATTAATCTAGCCCTGGGAATATCTGTTTTCAAAAACCCTAAACCTGAGATATGGGTAGACATGAGCCTCTGAATGGGATATTGACCTGAGACCATTCAAAGGCACTCTGGGTTCTACTTCAGAACTAGGGTAAAGATCTAATTAAGACAAATTACAGGAAGGTATATTATAAATCCAAACAAAGTCTGAATTACCAAATGCTTTAAAAGAAATGCAGTTTGTTTGTTTTTGGCTTTCAAATGTTTGAAAGTGATCTGACCAGTTAACATTGTGTTGCCAAGTTGAAGACCTCAGGAGGATTACTTAAACAAAAAATCACTCATATTTAGCACCCTGTGTACAAGTAGCTACTACCAAAGTATTGGTTCTCTAAATTAAATTAAAATTCTGCCTATAATCTTTACGCTGAATTTTCATAACAAACTCTGATTTCATTCTCTTCTTTTTCAGCAGATAACCTCATTCTCCTATTTATCCAAGGGAAAAAAAAACAGGCCATCTGTATCTAGGACAGGGCGATCAGGGCTTTGCCCCAGGGCAATGAAACTCAGAAGGTGCTGACAGCATTTGCACTACTTCCACAGAATCAACTGGGCCTAGTACCTGATGCAAGACTAATTAACTAAAATTGGAATATACAAGATAGTGTTTATTCTCCCTATCCCCACTCCACAGCTGCCTAAACCCAAGTGAGCTCTTTTATATTCCAGTCCTGCCCTCTAAGGCTGAAGCTTCTCCAGGAGTGTCCTTGTACTATCCCTGCATCTTTACCCATGGTGGCTGGTGCTTTGACATCTCTTACTCTCCTCATAAGGATAAAACCTCATGGTCTTTTCTTGCTTTCAAATGAATATGTCTTAATAAGTTGAATTTGGGATACATATTACTTGCCCATGCACCAAAATTTCTAGTGGCCACTCCGTGTATGAGCTTCTCCCTTCTCTGTTCATTAAAATACTTCTCTATCATTGTCTATTCTATTCTTTTCTCCAGTCTCTGAAGAAGAAAAGATCCCCCTCCTTAATAATGCCAACTCTTCCACTTGTAACCTTAGTCCTATCTCTTTTGTCTTTTCCAAGAGCTTTCGCCATCAATTATTCCCTTCCTTTCTCATCTATTTCTTGCTTTCTATGACTTCCTTCTCTGCTGACAACAAACTGCCCAGGCTGCCCTCATCCTTAAGAAACTTTCATTTGACCCTGCATCTTCTCAAGCTGCTCTCTTTATCTCTCTACCCTTTCACTGTCATGCTCCTAGAATCAACTTCTTGCTGCCTCTACTTCCTTAACACCAATTTATTTCTTACTCCCTAACAACCATGCTCCCAAATCAAACATTCTACTGGCACCATTTTCTCTAAGATTTCCAACAATCTATTAATTGCTACACCTAATGGACTTTTCTTAATCCTTGAGCTCTACTAAATTATTTAGTAGCTTTTTACACCAACCACACCCATCCTCCTAGATATAATTTCCTTTAAATTCTGTGACCACTCTCTTATGGTTCTTTCTACCTATACTCTTCTATCTTTATTATATCATTATCCATCTTCCACCCCTCAAGCATGAGTACTCCCAAAAGCTCTGCCCTGGGTCCTCTATCTTCTCTTCTTTTTCTACACTCTTTTCCTTGGTCATCTCATCTGCTCCTTGGTTCAATGATCATCTCTATGCAGATGACTCCCGGATCTATACATTCAGCCCTAATCTCTCTCCCAGACTCCAATCATATCACCAACTACCTGCTGGATATCTTTATCAGTATGTCTTGTCATCACAAACTCGATATGTCTAAAACAGAACTTGTTCTTTCCCCTTAAACACACCCTTTCTCCAAATGCCCCTATTTCTACTGAGAATTCTATCATCTTTACATTCACCTTCTGGACAATATTGAAATCATCCTTGGCCCTTTACTCTCCCACAACCTCTC
The DNA here is from genome assembly GCA_028646575.1 of Pseudocheirus occidentalis. Taxonomy (NCBI): domain Eukaryota; kingdom Metazoa; phylum Chordata; class Mammalia; order Diprotodontia; family Pseudocheiridae; genus Pseudocheirus; species Pseudocheirus occidentalis. The sequence continues at coordinate 122,161,747 of CM053595.1, forward strand.
ATATCAAATTAGTTGCCAAGTCCCATCTACCTTCACAATATCTCTCACGTCTGTCCTTTTCTCTCTATTCATGTGGCCATTACCTCATCGCAGGCTCTCATCATATCTCTCCTGTGCTATTGCCAATCTGTCAAAAACTTTCAGACTGACTCCCCACTACTGCAAGGATGAACTATAAATCAAGCAGCCTGGAATGTAAGGTCTTCCTCAAACTGGCTTCAACCTGCCTTTCAAGATTGAATTCATCTTCCATACTCTTTCACTCACGTATTTTGTTTATTCACCAGCGGTTCTCAACCTGTGGGTTATGACCCCTTTGGGGGCCGAACGACCCCTTCACAGGGATCACAGGAGTCACCTAAGACCATCAGAAAACACATATTTCCAATGGTCTTAGGAACTGAGACACTGCTCCTTTATCCGTCTCCAGGCAGGTCCACCTACATGCAGATACACCCACATATGAGTATTAAAGGGTTGCAGCATTAGAAAGGTTGAGAACCACTGGTTTATTCTATGCAAGTTATTCCCTAAATTCATCATATACCTCCCATCACCATGCATTTGCACAAACTTTCCCCCAGTGCCTAAAGTTCATGCCCTCCTATTCTCTGCTTCTCAGGACTGTTATGTTCCTTTACATGTCAGCTCAGATGCCAGCTCCTCCATAAAACCTTCTCTGCTCCTCACAATCATTTGTTCTCTCTCCTCTTCAGATCACCCTAGATTTACTTACATGTGTGTTTGTATACATGTTGCATCTCCTCCCTCCCTGATAGAACATAAGCCCCTTAAGGGAAGGGACTGTTTCCTTTTATTGTTTTTATATACCTAACACCTAACATAGTGTCTTGACATCATAACTGAATAGTTATTGAAATATTGAACTGAATAGTACAAAGATAAAGTCCAACCCAGCCCCTACTAATAATATTCCAAACATTCTTTTTCACCAATTCACCAAAAGGGCTTCACCGTTCTGTTCCCACATATGATTTAGCACAACACAGGACAATCATCCCAGCACTGGAAGGAAATTAGCCTGGGACTAAAAGACCAACTTGGACTATTGGCAGCCCAAAATTTACATAAAGATAGTAGATTTCTGCATCTCAGCCATGATTCTGCTCTTCCTCCAGTCAAGGCCATTCAGCCGAGCTAGATACCCTGCTATTTCAAAGTAATGCAGTAACAGAGGGGTAGGATCCAGCTCAGAATCCTTCCTCCTTGTACCACCCTGCCTAACCCCAACACTGTGCCCTAGATGGCAATTGCTACCTTACTAAAGTTCTTGAAAATTGAAATTAACTGAAAATAAATAATGCCCCATCTCCCAGTTCCCCGATCTTAAAACCAAAGCAATTGCTAATTATTAGGGAGACTAAGAGATGCTGTCTCACCCCAGAAATGGGTACAGATCTCCAGAGACAGGGAGTTAATATGATTGCAATCAGGTGGGCCAGACATTAATCAATTGACAATGATTTACTGAATTACCACTGCCTACTCAGCCCCATTCTCAGTGCTGTAGGGAAGACAGAGGAGAAGATAGGCTCCCAGCCCTCAAGGAATTCCCAGTCTTAATGGAGAATGGAGGTTCACACACAACAAACCATTATCAAACCATAAAAGCCAGAGTGCTATCAGGCACTCAATCCACTGGATTTCCTGACAAGCACATTCTGGGGCAGATAATAACTGCAAAGTGTAAGGCTGGATTGTGTCCTAGGGCAATTTGGTAAGCAAAAGGTTATTGGCCAACAACCCCACTGGGTTTCTGAAGAAAACACTTAACATAGCAAGTGTCCCAAGACTGGTTGGCTCACCTTGGCATGCTAGTTGATTCCTCCCTCCACAGGGAGGCCCCCAAGGGACTCCCAGTTCTCTGAAAGCAAGGCAGTCAGCCATGAACACATTGCTCACAAAACCTACTGGCAGGCCCGGTCTCCATTCATGCAGAATATTGTCCTTAATAAATATTTATAGGTCACACTACAAGGCTGGAGCCAACCAACCCCGAGACGTTCCCTTATCCCCGATACACTACAATTGAGTAAGCGGTAAACCTCACGGACAGCTACGATTCCCCACTACCCCTCCTTGCTTCTATCCCTTCCCACCACAAAAAAAAGGTAGGTTTCCTTCCCCTCCTCTGTATGAAACCTGGACTTAATTGAGGATGTAGCTATTTATTTTCCTTCCCTCACTGGTCCCAGACCATGAAATATTTATTTCTCTCATCACGCCTCTGTGCTCTAACAGGCTAAAAAAACCCAATTCCCCATGGGCCCAGAGAGTAAATTGTTAGTCAATAAACCCAAATAAGGAAATGCACAAATAAAATTGGAAGCCAAGGCTTGCCTCAAACAGAACCAGAAACCTGATTCAGCAGAAGGGCAGAACAAGGAAGCATCATAAAAGATTTACTGTGCTCACTCAGCAATGTCCTCCATCCTCTGATTGGGATGCATCCAGCGCAATTATTGTAGAGAGATGCTCTCCTTTCCCTTGCTTTAACCACCATGCCAAGTACAGTGCAAACCTAGTGGGGTTTTATGGCTGGATGGAATTTACATTAATTCCTTTGGGCCTAGAGGCCCAGTACAGGCTGACAGGGGCAAACTCATCATAAATATTCAAAAAATAATTTTTCTTTTACATTTTGTATGTGTATGTACAAAGAGAGAAGCTCCCAGAAAGTGCAAAGTGAAGGAAACAAAGCTGAAATTCCTATTCATTTGTTTTGATTAACATGTCCAGCTTCTTACCTCCATTGTTTCTCTCACTCATTAGGAATGAATTCGGTTGTTATGTGGGGGGATGGGAGGGGAAGAGAGGAAAGAGAAGAAAATATTTTAAAACAGTGACTATAGTTGGCTGTTTCATTTTTGATACCAAAGTAAATGGGTGGCAGGAGGAAAAGGTATAGTCTCATTATGTTTGGTATAGATTTTCCATTAGATACTTTTCTGCACTTAATTTTTTTTAAAAAGAAGGCATTCAATTCCCTACTACCACCAAGAGTTAAAGTGAGTTAGAATTCCAGTACACTGCAACCTCTGTGAGAGCAAGCATTTCTCTTATCTTTGTGGCCCCCACTGCTAGCCTAGTGACCCTCTCACGTAGTAAGTACTTAATAAATGTTTGTCACATTGTATTGCATTGAATGAAATGGAAAATGAACGTTAGAGGTCATAAAGTAAGATGATTAAATAAGATATACGATAGAAAAAGCCCTGAATATGAAGTTGGGGGCTCAGGATTCTAAACCTGGCTCAGCTACTTCCTAGTTCACTAGTAACCTTAGGGACTTGTCCTCTCTAGGCATCAGTCTCCTCGGGTCTGCAAAATGATTGAGCTAATTCAATAAAACCCAACTAATTCTTTCAGCAGATGGACTTTTTTTAGACAAGAAAAAAAAAGGAAGATTCAATTCAAAGCAATTCAACAAGCATTTTAGCCCCTATTCCGTTTAAGGTACTGTGCTAGTTGCTAGGAATCAATCAATAAACATTTGTTATGTGCCAAGTGCTGTGCTATGCTTGGACATAAAGGCCTCAGACACACACTAGCTGTATGACCCTGGGCAAGTCACTTCACCCTGTTTGCCTCAGTTTCCCCATCTGTAAAATGATCTGGAGAAGGAAATGACAAACCACTCCAGTATCTTTGCCAAGAAAACCCCCGATAGGGCCACGATGAGTCAGACATGACTGAACAACAACAACAATACAAAGACAAAGAGAAAAATAGTTGTATGCAAGAAGCTTACATTCAGGGTGGCTAGGTGGTCAGTGAATAGAGCACTGGCCCTGGAGTCAGGAGGACCTGAATTCAAATCTGGCCTCAGACACTTAACACTTACTAGCCGTGTGACCTTGGGCAAGTCACTTAACCCCAGTTGCCCTCTAAAAAGCAAAAAAGAAGAAGAAGCAGAAGAAGCAGAAGAAGAAGAAGAAGAAGAAGAAGAAGAAGAAGAAGAAGAAGAAGGAGGAGGAGGAGGAGGAGGAGGAGGAGGAGGAGGAGGAGGAGGAGGAGGAGGAGGAGGAGGAGGAGGAGGAGGAGGAGGAGGAGGAGAAGGAGAAGGAGAAGGAGAAGGAGAAGAAGGAGAAGGAGAAGAAGGAGAAGAAGAAAAAGCTTACATTCAACTGAATGAGGTCTGAGGTCCCTTCCATTTATGAATTCTATAACCCAATGATCCTAAAGCTTTTGGAATGGAGTTAGAGATCACAAAATGTTAACTCCATGAGAATGTAGAGTTCAGTAATGGAATGAATAATGGCAGTAGCCTCAAAGGAGGAATAGAAGCCCAATTTAAGGGTTAGACTTAGAAGAGTAGAAGGTGAATCTGCTACCTTGAAGTCAGCTAAAAACAAGTGTTGGTGCTGACGCCTATTAGAAAAAAAATTATAACAAGATTTAGAGCTGGTCTTAGAAAGTATCTAGCTTACCTCCATTTTTCAAATGAAGAAACTGAGTTCTTGAGAAATAAAGCAAATTATCCAAGGTCACATAAGCAGAAAATAGCTGAGTCAGCTTTTGAATCGAGGTTCTCCAGATCCAATACTCTTTATGCCAGACCAAAATATCTCCCATCACCTAAGACTGAAAGTGGATCAATCAGGGGCGGCTAGGTGGGACAGTGAATAGAGCACCGGCCTTGGAGTCAGGAGGACCTGAGTTCAAATGTGACCTCAGGCACTTAACACATTACCCGTGGGACCTTGGGCAAGTCACTTAACCCTAATTGCCTTGCCTTCCCCCCTCCAAAAAAAAAGCAAAAAAAAAAAAAGTGGACCAATCAGGGACACAGCACAGTGAAGAGGAAAGAACATGGAACTGGGATCTTTCATACTGGAGGATTTGTTGGATGGTACACACAGCAGAACTGTTGAATTGAATCCCAGCTGCAACACTTACAAGCAATATTACCTTGGACAAGTCACTTAATCTTTCAGTGACTCAGTTTCCTCATCAGTAAAATAAGACCTAAGAACATTTGCACTGTCTACCTCACGGGGTTGTGGGAAGGCAGGTGATTTGCCATCCTCAAAGGGTTATAGAAACACACTTTGTGTTTGTGTTCTGGTTTTGCCACATCATACAGGACAGATCTTGGGCAAATTAGCAAACTGAATTCAGTTGAGCAAACATTTGTTAACCTCTCTGAGACTTAGTTTCCTCATCCCTAACATAGATAAAACAAAACTTGCACTGCCCATATCAAAAGGACTATGGGCAGATCAAATAAGCTAATAGTATCTATAAAGCAGACGTCTAGGTCATGTGGATAGAGAGCTAGGCTGCAGTCAAGAAGATCTGGGTTCAAATCTGACCTGATACTAACTGTGTGACCCTGGGTAAGTCACTTAACCCTATTTGCCTCAGTCTGCTCATCTGTAAAATGAGCTGGAGCAAACCACTCTGGTATCTTTGCCAAGATACAGCCCAAAAGGGTGAGAAGAGTCAGGGGGGGGGGGAAAGGAAACAAGTAAACAACAATCCACCAAGTGCTTTGTAAGCCTTAGACCACTCTATAAATGTAAGCTATTGTTATTTGTATTATCCAAATACCGGCAGTGGAATGCAGCTTGCTGAGAGATTATCAGAAAGCATTCACTAAGGTTATAGGTAGCTCAGAGCAGGTGAATGTGGGAAAACCTGGCTCACTCTGTCTTCATAGTGACTTTGTTAAGAAAAAGGGGGGCAGGGAGGATGAAAAATTGAAATTCTGTTGTCAAGTAACATCACGCTTTAATTTCATGCCACATTATGGCAATCTGGTCGGCAGAGCACTCCCAGAGAGTGAGTGCGGCCTGCATGTTATAGCTTTTGCTGGCAGCCCCACAGGCCCTAGAGACCCAGAGCCCTCCACTAATTGTAAACCCGATTAAATAGCAGTGTGAAGAAGTTGGATTAATTCAATCTATCTCCAAGCATCAGGACCAGCGACCAGACATGGTCAAAGCCCCACATCTTCCCAACTCCTATCCTTTGTTCTTTGGACTTGAAAGGAAAAGGGAAGAGAGGATGGGGGATGAGGTTGGAGACTGAAGGGGGAGGGACTAGGAAGCACAATGGGAAAATTACAAAATTATGAAATATGAGAAACAATTTCATTTTCCTTTCTTAAGAAATGAACCTTCCATCTTAAAAAAAAAGCATAAAAATGATCATTTCAATTAGCATCCTTCTGCACTTGCCCAGGCAAATTACCATATTAATAAACTTCTGATAGACTTTCAAAGGCTGCTTAGCTGAGGGCTTGTGATCAAGCTAAATTCATGGTCCCTTGGACAGGAGGGATTTGGACTTGATTAATTTTAGTTGCTCTAGTTTAAGTGAAAATGTCGATCTGGTTTCATGTGTGTGTTATAAGTCTGCACTAGGGTGAGTGTTAGCCAAGGAAGCAGACAGTGAAAAACCAGAACCCTCCACCCCTCTACGTTAGTTTGCCTGATGGCCTTTTATAAAATACAGAGCTGCCATGACCCTGTCACTCGCCTCTTCACCTATTTCACGCCAGGCTTTAATCATAAATGCCGGTACAAATTTCTGCTGATGTCGCTATGACTCATTCCTCCTGCTTGGATAATAATAATAATAGTAATAATAATAATAATAATAATATAAAAATAGCTCTCATTTATATGGCAATTTGAGGTTTTCAAAGTAATTTGCATGCATTACCTCATTTGATTCTCACAACAATGATAGGCAGATTGCCATAGGAGATAGAAAGCCCACCTTGAGTCAGGATGGCCAGGGTTAAGGGTTGGAATCTGACACAGATGGGTTCAGAGCAAGTCACAACTTTTCAATGATCCAGGTGACTTTGTAAGACAGTTGTAGAACAGTCACCAATCTACAAGCATTATTGGAGGGAGTTCCCTCACTGAAGAGCTCATTGAATCACAGATCCAGAAACATTTTTTTAAAATCCCTAGAACCACCCTGAGAGATAGGGGTTGTTACTAGGTCCACTTTACAAATAGAAAAATTGAGGCAAGGAGTATTTAAGTGACTTCCTATGGGTCACACAACCAGAAAGTATCTAAGGTAAGATTCAGCATTTTATCCACGATACAATACTAACTTCCATTTCCTTAGCACTTCAAAGTTTATGAAGCATTCACAATATGTCTAGGAGGAAGGTAGTGCAAGTATTTATTATCTCTGGTTTAGAGACAAGGAAACTAAGTGACTTGCCCAAAATCACACAGCTAGTGCCAGATCTTAAATTCAGGTCTTCTGACTCCAAAATCAATAAAACAAAGTGTCAAAAACAGCATCTCCATCCTAGACTCATTGCAGCACTTTGGGAAACACTTTCATTCTTGCTCCCCACCCTAGACACAACTTTACGGAGTCTTCATCTGTTGTCTACCAGTGGTTCCTACCAAGGCCTTGTAGTTGTCTTGCAGAGACTATTCTGAATGGGTTCATAGATTCCCAGGACCATTCGATTTATAACAGGGAGGAGTTGTAAATTGTTTTGGCTAGGAGGAACCTTGGAGATCATCTAGTCCAATCCAATCATTTTATAGATGAGGAAACTAAAGTCAAGAAAGTAAGAGTAATTCACCCAACCTTACACACACACAATTTGTCTGTCTGTCTGTCTCTCCTTTTCTCTATCTCTCTCTGTCTCTCTGTCTTTGTCTCTCTCTCTGTCTCTCTGTCTCTGTCTCTCTGTCTCTGTCTCTCTGTGTCTCTCTGTCTCTGTGTCTCTCTGTCTCTGTCTCTGTCTCTGTCTGTCTGTCTGTCTGTCTGTCTGTCTGTCTGTCTCTCTCTCTCTCTCTCTCTCTCTTTCTCTCTATACAATGTGCAAAAAGGTTTGGGATAAATTAATAGATAACAAACCCATACAGGTCATTGAGAAAAATTTGCCATTCTCTTCACAGAGTAGGCTCCCCTTTAGATCTCCCTCCCTCCAAGAAAATTTTATATCACAATAGCCATGGAAAAAGATAGGTTCACTAGGCATATGTAGAACCTATATCAGATTGCATGCCACCATGGGGAGTGAGGGAAGATGGGGGAGGGGGTGGGCTGGAGAAAATTTGGAACTCAAAAACCTGTGTTGTAAATTAAAAGTAAAGAAAAAAATTTCCTGTATGCAAAATAAAAGATAATTCCACTTCTCTTATGTCATTAAAAATCAAAGTCAATAATTCTATCCCTTGGTCCTCCAAACCCCTTCTTGGAATGAGCTGTCTGAACCATACCAAGGAAAAGAAAACTGTGAATTAAGAAGGAACTGAACCATTCCCTCAGGTTTTATAGAAATTTTTGAGGGGACAAAAACCTGGAGGACTGAGCAACACCACATGGACACTATGGAATTAGGAAGGGGTAGAGAGGTTCAATGGGGATTATGTACAAAAGTGGTTAATCCTGATCACTCAAGTTTTCCTGAAAGCTGGATCTAGGAAACCAATACGGTAGAGAGTCCTCCCCCTTCTTGAGTCAACACTGATTTATTATGGACATCCATTCCCAATAATCAGGGGTGTGGTGAAAGAACTGTCATTTTAAAAGATTATTCCAGGGGCGGCTAGGTGGCACAATGAATAGAGCACTGACCCTGGAGTCAGGGGGACCTGAGTTCAAATCCGGCCTTGGACACTTAACAAAACTAGCCATGTGACCTTGGGCAAGTCACTTAACCCTACTTATCCTACCTTCCCCCCTCCAAAAAGGGAAAAAATATTATTCTGTTGTTTTATGATATAAGATGCCTGGAGATGGTATATAAAATGCAAAACTATCAAATATTATAGCAATGGTGCAAACCCAAACATTTTTCTGATAAAGTGGATCCCCTGATCAGAGAAGATGGCATGAAGAAACCCATGAGGAAGGATATGTCCTATAAAGATCTTGATGATGGATACACTAGTAGTTGACTTAACTGACATTGCAATCCCATATTCTGAATTTTGTTAAGGTAGTATCCTAATTAGGAAAGATGCTGTAGAGAAAATGAATGGGGATTTGGATTTTAAAGAGTATGAAGGCTATGGATTGATAAAGAGAAGGGAGAGAAGTCCAGATAGAGATGATGGCATATGTACGAACGCTGTACCACAATCAGGAAAGCATGACAGTTGAACCATGAAAAAAGGAAGATACCACCTGTTGCCAACAGCCTTAGTGATAGCACTAAGCAATGTCTCATTCTAGGCTGCCTGAAGGAAAGCTGTAAAACTAGGGATAGCCCAGGTCTTTGCATTGATATTCCTTAAATTGAACTTTAGGTTGCATTCAATTAGAAAACAGCTATAAAGTGCTTACTCTGTCAGGCATTGTCCTAACTGCTGGGAATAAAAATGCAACCAAAAACAAGATAGTCTCTACTATCAAGATGCTTACAGTCTAATAAGGGAAGACAACATGTAAGGAGTTGAAAAGGAAAAAAGCGGGACATAGGTAAGAAGGTAGTCATGCAGGGGCAAAGTGGAAAACAAGTCCTAGTCCAGATAGTGAAGAACTGATAGAGGTTAGAAATGAGCATAATTGTCATGAGTAATGCCTCTCAAATGGGGATTCTAGGGAGAAACCTATTCATCAGACGTGGAGGCCAAAGGGCTGACAAGGTTGCTGAGGCAAAGATGGAAAAATAATCTAGAGAATCAGGAATTGAGCCAAGCTAGATGCGAACATTACCCTTATAGTAAGGGGGTTACAGAGTTAAGTATATTGGGAAAAGGTAGAACAAGAGAGCTAGATGAGAGCTCATTGTGTCAAGTGGTGCAATGGTGGGAAATCTGGTCACCCAAGTAGCTTTCTCTTTATGTCACTTTAGCTGTATTAAATACAACCTAGGGGAAATCTTATGCTTCAGACTGTGCTGTAAACTGTCTGATGGCTTGGAAATGGAGAATACCAAAGGGCTAGACAATAATGACTCTCTTATGAGGTCAGCAATAGTTGAGTTACTGAGAATATTTTTTAAGCTAGCTCTCTCTCCCCCCTCCCCTCCCCTCCCTTCTTCTTCTCTTCTTTTCTCTCTTTCTCTGTCTCTTTGCCTCTCTCTCTCTGTCTCTTTCTGTCTCTCTCTGTCTCTCTCTCTGTCTCTCTCTGTCTCTCTGTCTCTGTCTCTCTGTCTCTGT
>CM053595.1:122171961-122182789 GCA_028646575.1 Pseudocheirus occidentalis
TCTCTCTCTCTCTCTCTCTCTCTCTCTCTCTCTCTCTTTCTCCTTCCTATCTCATCCAGACTGAAAGTTTAGTGGCCACTCGCAGGTCCAACCCTTCTACTGATTAGCATAGAAGTCTTTTCCTGTTCAATCTCTAACCTGGTCCAGTTCACCCTGCCTTAGGCAGCCTCATGGCCTCCCACTCTCATGAACTACCCATATTGGTACCAGACGATGTGGACATCCAGTCAGCTTTAGTCCTACTGCATGTAGCTCAGAACTCCCAAGCTTAAACAACCCACCAGCTTCAACCACCATGCCAAAGCAGAAATTACATATGTGTGTGCCATCTAGTCTGATCCTCTCATGTTCTCTTTGTCTTGCCTGTTTAGATGTTAGGGAACCCTTGTAGTCAAGGGTTATAAGACCATGATACATAGTGTCAGTGTCAGTACTGTACAAAGAATTGAACACTATAAGGCATGACCATAGAAGAATATATAAATGGCATATCATAGATGTTGTCATTCACAAAACTGATATGTTGAATGAAAACTCTTCTACCAAAATGTTTAGGAGAGTCAGATCATAGAAGAGATTGGTATATCTTGACTCAAACTATTCTACATGTAATAATGTGAGACTGTATAGTGAAAATGATAGGAAGAGAGGAACCTGTTAAGGCTGAGGCTTTTGGTCCAGCTGCATTTACCTATGGGATTTAGTGTCTGTATTCTCATTGGGGGAATGAAGGTATTCACAAGTATCATACTGCTCCAGAAATTACTGTGTGCACTGTATGTAGAGGAGGAAACAGAAGCAAAAGCTATAATCAAGTCCAGCCTAGAGCTTCTTAAAATAATACCTACTGAAATTGCTCCCAATTTCCAATCCCAAAAAAGGGTGTCCAGCAGCCAGGATGTAACAGGGAAGAAAAACAGGTATGTTTCATGCAGGCAGACACTTAGCTGAAGCAGGAAGGCCATAAGACCAGCTGTGTTGGGAAGGGATAAGAGAGGAGATTGAGGACATTGAAGAGGAAGGAACAGTTGGTAGAGCAACTTGAGAGGCAGATGGAGAAATCTAGATTTGATTCAAGGGGTAATAAGTACCTACCATGAGTCCTTGAGTGAGAAGAGTGGTGTGAAAGAGGTGAGGCTGAAGCCCAAAGAGACCCTGGAATAAGAGATACAAAAATGCAACTGCCCAAATGCAGCAGTTATGTTCTAGAACAGTGGTTCTCAACCTTCCTAATGCCGTGACCCTTTAGTACAGTTCCTCATGTTGTGGTGACCCCAAACCATAAAATTATTTTCGTTGCTACTTCATAACTGTAATTTTGCTACTGTTATGAATTGTCATGTAAATATCTGATTTGTGGAATGTATTTTTATTGCTACAAATTGAACATAACCCACAGGTTGAGAACTGCTGTTCTATAGTTTAGAATTTGTCCAGGTAATGAAGGCTGGCACATTCATATGCCACATTCTCAATCACTATCTGGAATCTTCCATTAAATAAATCAGTATTAAATTGGTAGAGGCTTATTATGGTTTGGAAGTGACCCTGAGCTCTTGAAGACCCCCTAATGATCTATCCAACATTTTCTCCAAGGTTGTACCATGCCAGAAAGGCTTTCAATACAGGCCCAGCAACATAATATATGGCTGGCTATTTGCGGCTACCTGCGTAGCTAAGGATATGTATGGTCACATCACTAGGTAATGACTCTGTGGTCACAGAAATACATGACAGTCTTCTCCCATAGCATAGAAGGGTTGTGAGCTCTATTCATGGCAATAGTGCCCACAGGTGGCACATACTCCCCAGAATACATACATATATTTGTGGGTGGCACGGTGTATGTGTGTGTGAGTGTGTGATTTGTACATAACCATTTGCATATTGTTTCTGCCATTAGACTCTGAAACCATCAAGACCGGGGATTTTTTGTCCTTCTTTGTATCCTTAAATCTTAGCAGATTACCTGGCACATAATAGGTGCTTAATAAATGCTAGTTGATTGACTGACAGATAAGTGAACACAAAGTTTTTTGTTGGTTTGGATTTGTTTGTTTGTTTGTTTGTTGCTGAGGCGTTTGGGGTTAAGTGACTTGCTCAGCATTACACAGCTAGTCTATGTCAAGTGTTTGGTCAGAGGTTGGATTTGAACTCAGGCCCTCCTGACTTCAGGGCCTGTGCTCTACTCACTGCACCACCTAGCTACCCCCAATGTAGATTGCTTTGTAAACCACAGAGGGATAGAATACTAACTACCAGGAAGATCAGAAAAATCCCCAGTACTTGTGTCATATTTTGAATGAAAATGGAGAGAGACGGGAATGAGGTTTTAATCCATTCCAGAGAGAGGGGACAACTTTGCAAAGACACAGAGGTGGAGGATGAAATGCCATGTTCAGGGTACAACTAGCAGGTCAGTTTGACTAGAACAGAGAATAAAAGGCAGAAGGCTTTCAGGCTGAGTACCCCTTAGGCAATAGAGAATCATTGAAGAGCCCAGGCTAAGATTCCAAGCCAGGTATTCTGACTCCAAATCTTGTGATCTCTCTCCTCTGCATGGCACTGTCTGGAAAAGAACACCTCAGGGTGGCTAGGAGGTGCAGTGAATAGAGCACCTGGAGTCAGGAGGACCTGAGTTCAAATCCAGCCTCAGACACTTAATACAAAACTAGACATGTGATCTTGGACAAGTCATTTAACCCCAACTGCCCTACCTTCTCCCCTTCAAAAAAGAAAACACCTGATTTGTACAAGTACGGTCAAGATCACTTTTTGTGATCACTACATTTGAAATAACAGAATTGCTAATCCATTGGGTATCAATGACATCATTTGTAGCATTGCTGTCAGCACAGTCGTATGTAGAGTGATATTCAATAACTACTGATATTCACCAGCAGCTCTGAAGGAATACTGTTCAACCTAGCAAAGTGGTTTCCTGCATTTCACGGGGGTCACCATTTTTAAAAAGTTTATTTTTACAGCTATCTAAGGACCTCCATTCTGGGGAGAGTGATAACGTCCTTGCAGGAATGTGCTAAAGCAAAGCTGATTCAGTAACAACTGCTAAGCAAGTAGGGCATTCCAAATTCTTCTGCATTTCCCCAAAATGAGAGGCCATTTACCTCCCCCATCCCTGCCTGTCCCCCTTTCCCACCTCCCCCTTCTTCTCCTCCTACTCCTCAGCACAGAAAACACCTCAGGATTCTGGGACCTGCTGTCTCTCTGGAATGTATTTCTTTCAAAGGCCACTGAGCCTCACATTATGGCTACACGGTGAGAAAAGCAGGGAACAGTAGGAAATGATAGTTTACACAAATGGATGTGGAAATGCATTTTCTCCTGTACTTAGAGAAATAACAGCTTTCAAAAGAGATCTAAATCCTAGCAACAAGCACTTCATAAATGCAAAAGGTCCTTCCCTTTTTTATGTAACAGCTTAAAGAGGCTTCTCTTCTGTGTAAACTCATTTTAAAAATATCCACCCTATCCTATTTGGATGGGCTTAAATTATGTGATCTGGAAAGGAGGTGAATGTAAATTCACTTCTCTGAGTTCTACCCGTGGGTTGATACTGTTAACCAGGAAGGCAAGGTGCTGGCTCATCCAAATTTCAAATAATTGAGCAGATTTTTTTCATTGTAAACTTAGAAACCAGGTGGCTTAGAATTTGGAGATGTCAGTGGTAAATAGACAAACTATGTGTTTTCCACAATCTTCCAAGGTTATTTGGTTATTAAGGATCTCAGAATTCCAAAAGTGAGGTGGTAACAACCCTAATAAATGGTCCTGTAGCTCCAACTTGAAGAACTATAATGGTGAACTTAGTACCTCATAAGGAAGTGTATTCCATTGGGGATAGCTGGAATTGTCAGAAAGTTTTCCTTATATATCTCTCCTAACCCCTGGGCTCACTCTCATGTTGGAAGGTCAGGTCCCCAGAAGGAAGCTGATCAATTCCCCATTCTTGGTAAGAGGAATTGGCCAGCTTCCTTCTGGGGGCTCTGTTGCTCACTAGCTGCTATCCAATGTGCTTCCCCTAGTAGCAATCAACTGGTTGACATGAATCAACTTTAACAAAAGAAAATTCACTGGGAAGGTATAGAAAGAATAGGAGTTATAAAAACAATTCACCCAAAACAGGGGATGCATACTCCGCATGCAATACACAAAGTCCCAAGGAGAATGGACTCAAATTATTATGCTATTGAGGCATACTTGTAGAGAATGTGTGGGACCAAGAGGTACTTTACAATTCCTGGTCCTGGGAATCCTTTTCTCCCTTCAAGGAGACTGCACCAAGGCTACTACAGGGAGTTGCTTTCTTGCTTAGCTGGACTGACTCCATCCAGAATTCAATATCCAGGTCAATCCATTGTTGTTCTGTGTCAAGCAGAACTTGCCACTTGCTCCAGGACTCCAGTTGTTGGTGGAACGTCAATTGAGAGATTTCCCAGTCTCATTATTTGACTGTGAAATCCCATCATAATGTTCTTTCAACTTCACTGAAGATGATTAAAAAGGAAACACAAGAAACAGCGGCACCATGTGCTAGGGCATACATGGGAGCTAAATTGGAGAATACAGCTTGTCTCTGCCCTTCCCACATCCAGCAAGTCACAGAAGTCTCCCTCATTCAAAAGTCACCAAAAGAGAGTAAGAGGTCATTTTGTGAACTTTTTTTTAATGTCCTTTTGGTTCTGACTCCTCGGACAATTAAAAGATTCTTCATCATCAAAATACCAGACTCTCAGTCACTCATAACTAGAAAGCTCACAAGGAATATTGCACATGCTCTGTAGATATGACTAGGACATAGATATGCCACATGTACTCCAAGGAATGGACCCTTATTTTCCAGTCCCCACCATTACACTTATTTTTGTTAGAAAGTTTGACTAATCTACAACATGAACACACACACACACACACACACACACACACACACACACTTGATCAATTCATCAGTGGATCTATGATCTGAGTGATGTGGGTATCTGACCCCTCTCCTCATTAGTGACATTAAGAATTGTGGATCTATATTTTCAATACCTTAATTCCAGTCCTGACTCTAGCATATTAGTTATATGAACTTGGTCAAATTGCTTCACCTATCAGAGCCTCAGCTTCCTCATCCATAAGATGGATGATGGGAATAAGATGGGAATAGCATCTATGCCACTTATATCCCAGGGATACACTAAGAAAAATGCTTAATAAAATACCATAAAAAATTGTTTTGTGTTCATACTACCTAGAAAAATAAACCAAAAATTTTAAGGGAATAAAAGTATTTCTGATACAATGGAGACACAAGTGAAACAGCATCCCCTTGTCCCTCTCCCTGACTTACCAAGATTCTCACAAACTCAAAATGTTTCTTGGAAGATGGTCTATTCCCTTTTTTTGGAATGAGGATCTAAGAAGAAGGATGAAACAACCCAACCAGAATTAAGCAGCATTATGCAGTGAACAGAACCCTGCACTTGGAGTCTGGAGAGCTGAGTGCAAATTCCACATCAAAAACTAATGAACTGAATGATTATGAACAAATCATTTAGCCTTTCCAGATCTCTGTTTCTTTATCTTTAAAATGAAGTTAATAACCCTCATGTTACCCACCTGACTAGGCTGTTGTGAGGAAAATACTCTTCAAACTTTAAGGCACCAAGGAAGATACTTTGCAATCCTAAATGCGCTATATAAATATAGAGTCTACATAAATATAGAAAATCTAGAGTCTTCTTAGAAGAAATGAGTAAGCAGTCATCTTAGTAGGTAAATGGGCATGGGCTAATTACCAATGATAGCTTGGGTAAGAGAAATGAAGTAATAAATGTCATCAAGAAAATGTATGACCAGAGAATAAAATGGACCGTTCATGTAATGTAAGGTCAAGATTACATAGGGAGAGCCTAGGAGCTGCTCTGTGCTCAGCAAACCATTAAGGGCATCAAAGGACAGAGTCAGGCCTCTTTCTGTGAACCTTCCTCTGGGGTCTTCCTCTCCTATGATCTAAGAAAAGGATGGGCAATCTTAGAAATATTTACAGAAAGACATAGACACATCATACAAGATAAGAAGGTGAGAAAGGGATGAAGTGACTTCATTGATGAGACCATAGAGATATTAGAAAATAATGGTCTTATTATGGGAAAAATCTGTGGCTAAAATGTCACTTAGGCTACTTAGGGGATGCTGCTCTCCTTCTTATGAAAACATATCAACACATCAATTTTCCCATCTATAAAATGAGAAGGGGTGGCTAGGTGACACAGTGAGTAGAGCACCAGCCCTGAAGTCAGGAGGACCTGAGTTCAAATCTGGCCTCAAACACTTAACACTTACTAGCCGTGTGACCTTGGGCAACTCGCTTAACCCCAACTGCCCAACAAAAAGCAAAAAAAAATTTATAGATATATATATATAAACACACATATATATACATATATATGTATACACACACACATAAAATGAGAAGGTTGAACTAAATTATCTCTACTTCTAATTTCTATGATATCTTGATTCTTTACAGACCATCTCCCCTGTGCCCAGATCTATGGAACATCATTCTCCTCCTGCTCCTGCCTCTGACTTGCCACACTTTGAAGTCGTGCCTCCACTGCTGTTTCATCCTGGAACTCACCTTAATGGTTGGGACATCCAACTGTCCCTATGGCCTTCATATCCTGGAATATCCCTCTGGGGTGAGTCCTCTCCCCTTCTCCCTTTGGTGAATTCCTCTTGGGGTTTCCATTTTCTGAAGGGATTCAGAGAAGACAGGATTCATTCCCTTTCTAACCCTGTTCCTGTCTTCAAAGACAGGTCCCTGAATGAAGTATCTTCATCTCTTCTTCATCACCATTTTCTTTGGTGTTGTTATCTTCCCCAATGAGAATGTAAGCTCCTTGAGGGCAGGAACTTTCTTTTAGATTATATTTGTA
Source organism: Pseudocheirus occidentalis (assembly GCA_028646575.1). Lineage (NCBI taxonomy): Eukaryota > Metazoa > Chordata > Mammalia > Diprotodontia > Pseudocheiridae > Pseudocheirus > Pseudocheirus occidentalis. The sequence continues at coordinate 122,178,909 of CM053595.1, forward strand.
TTTACGGCTCTTAGCTCAGTGCCGAAGACACGGTATTCAATTAATAAATAATTATTTGCTTTCTTCTTTCCTCCCTTCCTTCTTTCCTTCCTTCCAGGAAAGCTAGATGGAACAATGGATAAAGCACTGAACCTGCATTCAGGAAGCCACGAGTTCAAATCTGGCCTCAAACACTTACTAGTTGTGTGACCCCAGTAAGTTACCCAACCTTTGTTTTGGTTTGCTCCACTGTAGAATCAGGATAATAAAGTCTACCTCCCAGGCTTGTGAGGATCCAGTGACATATTTGTAAATCACTTAGCATAGTGCTTGGCACACAGTACATACTTTTTTTATTTTTTGCTTTTTGGAGGGGGGAAGGTGGGGCAATTGGGATTGTGACTTGCCCAAGGTCACACGGCTAGTGTCTCAAGTGGCTGAGGTTGGATTTGAACTCAGGTCTGACTCCAGGGCCGGTGCTCTATTCACTGCTCTACCTAGCTGCCCCACACAGTACATACTTTAAGAATGCTGTGCCTTCTTGCCCCTCTCAACTTCCCATGTGATGAAGATGGCCCCTACTGTCATGGGGCTTACCGCTGGGAAGAGAAAACCCAAATTTGTGAAACAATTAGAGGACAGCTCAAAGAATATCTTATTTCACTACATAATCATGGCAGATTTTATGCCATAATTTTTTGTGAAGCTTTTTTTAAAATTGTGCCAATATTACTTTAAAAAAATCATTTATTACTAAACTGTCTTTGGCACAAGATTAGGATGCACAGAATATACATATAGGATGCACTCATGAATATACATTAAAATTGGAAGATGCAAGTCTTAACGTATCACATGACTTACCCATGGAAGCTTGACCTGCCTGCCCACTCCCCTAGTTCTTCTGGCTCTTCATGGGGTTGAGTGGCAATACGGTTAGTATTGTAGCACTCTGAACAAACCCCACAAGTCAGCTTTCAGAAATATATTGACAATGTATGTGCTCTGAGAATTCTAGTCTTGCATCTCGCAATGTGGAAGATCTAAATGCATATCCATATGCCACTGGTGAATACATTGCTGTTCTGTTTACCTTTCAAGCAGTGTGACAAACAGAATTATACTATGTGACAATTATGCAATGAGATGTTAAAAACCAAATCTTGGATTGGAAAAAAAGAGTGTCATGATTATGCAGTGGCAACAATTATGCAGTGAAATATGAGTGGGAAAGTCCAGTTTGGGACATCTGAGCAATTCAGGAAATAAGATTAGGGAAGGGATTAATCAGAGACTAGAATAATCAGGGAATTCCACAGAATCACAAAGGTAGGAAGAACTTCAGTAGTCTTCTAGTTCAGCCCACACCTGAAAAAGAATTCTTTATAGTATACACAAGAAGTGATGAAAGCTTAAAGACTTCTGATGAGGGGGAGGACTTCCAGCAGCAGCCTATTTTACTTTGAGATAGCTCTAATTGTTCAAAGTCGTTTGTTTGTTTGTTTCCTTACATTAAGTCCAAATTTTTATCTTTGGCACTTCCATTCATTGTTCTTAGTTCTGTCTGCTATAATCAAGAATAGCAAGTTTAATTTTCCCTCCTATGTACTTGAGCCTACATATTCTTTGCAATTATCTAAATATCCCCAATTTTCTTTTTTTTTTGAAGTTGAATTTTTTTATCGACTTGTTTGTTTACTTTTAGTTTACAAGATTCAGTTCCAGAATCAGTTGAGTTTCAGATTTACTCCCCTTCCTTCCCTCCCCACCCCCACGGTGGCATACAATCATCATAGGATCTGCAAGCTCTTTCACACTGTACAATAGTCTGGTTGTATAGAAGCATTGTAACCAACAGAGTGAACAATGGGAAAAAAGAAAAAAAACCAAACATAGAAAAGAACGATAGCATGTATTGCTTCAGTCTCCATTTTTCAGTCCCCAATTTTCTTATAGAATGACCTTTGGGCCCTTTATCATCCTGGTCAAACTCTTCTGAAAGCTTTCCAGCTTATCAATTTTCTTCCTAAAGCCTGGTACCCAGAATATGGACATCAAGATTATGTCAAAGACTATGTTTAATGACTCATGTAAACATAATACATTATCTGGGTCAGAAGATGGAGAAGCTATAGGAAACTGGGCTATCCTGACCCCATGCATAGGCTGGGGTTTGTGTTCTGTATTAAATCCTTGGTATTTATATAGATTTGTTTTCCTTTGCCACTTTCTCCTAAAATTCAAGTGTCACAAAAACTCTGGTTAATCAAGGATACTGGCTATTTGAGATTCTAGTTAGACGAATGTCTGCTGTCCTTGGACTGTATGACAGCTCTCAGATCAGAAGCAGAGAGAAACAAGAGAGCGGCTGCTAGAGAACACACTGCCACTCCAACCGGGTATCGTTAAGCCCCATCAGAACTTCATAATCACGGTGTTTAATTAAACAACACGGGCATGCTGCTATGCATTAATAATGAGGCCTGGCACTTTCACATGTCAAGCTAAATACAGTTTTAAATTAATAATGTCGCACCACAGCATTAGTGCAAAACTGAAATCTTATTAACAACTTAATAAAATCTCTTATTTGCTGAACTTCCAGCTATGGGAAAACTAGAGCTTGGTTTCCTCTGGGATTGCCCTGGAAGAAAGGAGCCTCCATCTCACACTCTGTCCATATTTCCCTGAGTTTTAGCAGGACCCTGGAGAAGTAATTGCTGATATCAGTGGCTTCCTCCCCATTTTCCCTGAAGTTTATATGTAATGAGACACTTGGGTCCCTTTCAAATAGCATGGGACCACCTGCTCTAACAGGTTCCAAGGGGTTATTTAAAGAAATAGCAATTGCTCATATTTATAACTCACTTTACAGCACACAATATGCTTTCTTCATAATAGTTGTCTTGGTTGGCAAGTGAGTACAAACCCACAAAGACCACTATATCTAGTCTGTCTGACCAGATCGTGTTTCATGTTCCACTCAGATGTCCACCTACATCATCTTTTCATTTTCCCTGCTACCGCCCATACTACCCCACTCCACGCCCCCACTCCCATTGCTCAATTTTGCTTTAGGCACAATAATCAATTCCATGTAAACATTCTCTTGGAAAAGGCAAGGCAACTGACTCTCCTATGGATCAACTCATCATCCCTCTTATTCTTCATACCAAAACCCCCTTTCCCTGACCCCCATTCCTCTATATGTTGTCTCCTTCAGTTAGAATGTAAACTTCTTGAGGGAAAGGACTATCCCATTTTTGAAACAATTTCCATCACTGGCAAAATGCCTGACAAAAAGTAAGTGCATAATGCTTTTTGTTCATCCATTCAATAGCCTTGTGACATAGAAGGTGAACTTGTTATTATCCAATTTTATAATGAAGAAAACTGAGATTTAGAGAGTTGAAATGACATCCAAAATCCCACAGACAGAAACTGGCAGAGCCAGAACTCAAACCTAGGCCTTCTGGATACAGGTGCAGTGTTCTTTCTATTCTATGCCATGTTGCCTCACTATAACAATATTTGCAGTCCTTAGTTCACAATTACAATGAAAGGGAACTGAGCAACAGATATTCTAAAACAGCAATTAATATAAGCCTCATCTGGCATGGAAACATTCCATTCTGGTCAACACATTTTGGGAAGGACATGAATAACCTGGACAGTGTCCAAAAGAAGTCAGCAAGGATAGTAATCTCTGCCCTCAATAAGCTGATACTCTACCAGGGGGAGACTACACATATAGGAGGATAGTGGCTAGGGACAGGATATTTGGGACCGAAAAGTCACAGGGACAGTAAATCAAGCCACAGGGAAATCAACTGACATGTTCTTAGAGAAGCAATAGCAATTTATTTAATTACTATTCCAAAAGGAGCAAAAGGAATGAACCG